>NW_019091693.1:164709-183414 GCF_001949145.1 Acanthaster planci
GTTCTGGAGAGAGCTGTTTCCGCGGGCCAAGTTTTTTATCAGTGTGTTCACACTTGCGTTCCTTGTGTAATTTTAAGAGGTTACAGGTACGGTATGCTCTTGACCAGGCTTTTATTCCTTAGTGGTTCCCCAGCCCAGGATGATATCAGGAACTATCATTGGCAGTCAACTAGAATGATATTACAGTAGTGAACACAAACCCAAGCTTAGCCACAGTAGTAAACGGAAAAGAAACACCCCAAGCCAGCATGCTCTCTTCACCCACAGTCAGGGTACTGCAATAAATATGAACATGCATAATACATGAGTTGGTTGCATGCATAGTGCACGTTACACACATGTCAGAACGTTCCAATAACAATCATCAAAATAGCTAGAAAAACACTTCTTAATAATTGATTTACTCAACTCAAACCTCATTACCAGAAGGGATAAGCTACAAGCTTACCGTCAGTATGCGGAGAGCGCACACATTGATCTCACAAACAGGTAATTTTAGGGTCAAACTGGTCAGCAACCATTTATTGTGATCGACCTCTGCAGCGTGGAAGACGGAGAGAGCGAGAGCTCTGCTTGCGGCCAAATATGTACTTATACCAAGTTATTTTATTAATCCGCAAGTTGTCTCTACAATTTACAAATAGGTAAAAAACTGGTCCCCTTAAAATATCCCAAAAGTAAGCCCTGTTTACATTGACCGGAAGTCTTCATTTCATACTATATTTACAGTTATTCTGGAGAAGTGTCATGAGCGGCACTACCTTATCGGTAGGCGGATGTACCCTTTGTTTACATGAGTGAGAAGCTTTCTCCCCAGATGCAGCGGCGTTCATTAAAGGGGCTTTTGCACGAGTCGCTGAGCACACGTTACATACATAATTGCTTTACATTAAAGGGCAAAATTTTCCCACAAACGAAAGAGGAAAAGAAAGAAAAAGAGACCAAGAAATGGAAAGAAGGGACAGAGAGCATTTTGTTACATATTAGCACATTTACATATTAACACACCATTTTAGGGTGCTTTTGAAAAACAGGTGGATGTACCAAAATGTTTCTTTTCAGATGAAAGCTCTGATCTCTATAGGGCATGAAGCTCTGTGAATAAAGCCACTGCGCAGCCATGTTGAGCTATTCAATACAATATGCCAGGTGTGTTGCAATCACAGACCAACCCATTTTTTTCCGTTTGCAAATACCGGGGAAGGAATTTCGTCATCTGAGCAGCAAGGCCACTTTGGCCTTAAAAACCTAAACTTTTCATGGCACAAGGCATTCATTAATGCATCAAGGCCATCCCAGAAACCAGGCATCTTAATTAAGTCTATGTAGATGACGTAAGAATTCATATGTTTTAGTCACGGATAAGGCAGAATGATCGTGTTATAAACAGAATCTACCTCGGTGTAAAGGACTCATAACTGACACGTAATTTCAACTAATTATATTTTCAGCACGCATCTTAATCGTGTCTCTGTAGATGGTATAAGAATTAATGATGTTTCAATCACAGATAATGTAGGAGAGTCGTGTATAATGATTGAACCATAGATTTTGATTATTCAAAGTTGATTAACACTTAAACTTTTTGTTACCAAACCAGTTCCCTGTAGACAGTTGTTTGGAATTGTATGTGCACTTCATTCTCAAAGTAACGCATACGTCTAATAACTTCACATTGATCTGATAACTTACGAAATGGTCCCTCAATATGTTATCTTAATTTAAATCAAGATCTTAAGTTAAATATTGATTATTATTGTTAAGCAAATTGGTAGCATATTGTATAGTGTGTATGCTGAAATTTTAGGTTTCTTAGCTTACAGTGTTTGACAGCTACTTATTAATTTTACATGTTTACCAGGCTGCTGCACTGTTAAAAACCTTGTGCATGAGCATGATGTGTATCTGAATGTGCATCAGGAAATCAAATTCACTTCAGTAGAGATAAATTTGTTATCTCATGAATGTGAGTAGAACATGGAATAATGTAGGGTGTCTGTGTCCCATATGTCACATAGCCTTGGGCCTCATGTTATGGGATGTGGAAGCACTACTATTTTGTGTGCTACTTGCACTCATGGGAAACTTTCGGCTAGGCAAATCAACATAACACAAGATGTATTAAGTGAAATTCTAGAAATCACTTGCTTTATTTTGTTCCCTCTTTTTATGGTATTCAAAACTTAATAATTCCCTGTTATGAAATCAGCATTTGACTACTGGAACAACTACTAGGAATATTAGTGATATACTTTCAGTATTTGGAAACATTATACAAGTATAACTGGAATGGGGAGTAAAATAAGAGAACCAATAGGACTAAAGACTCAAAAATGAGGTTGTTGGAACCAGACGTTATACCAACCAACATAATTTGACTGTTGAAGTATGTATCTAAATGTTTTCACTACACTGCTATAGGCCATCCCCATTCATTACTATTGTGAAATTTTGTGAACACGTTCAAAATTAGTATTGTATTCCAAAAACATTTCTCAAACTCGATCTATAGGCTTGCTTCACCAGTTCCAGAGTATGATGAACAACTTGTTGATTGCTGCTGATGCTACATTGTGAGCATACATATTAGACCATCCTGCCACAGCAAATCTTCACCCTAGAAACTCTTTAATGAGGTTATTTCTAAAGTGTGGGTTGCCTCAGTCTGGTCCTGAGTGTCTCAAAACTACATTTGAATGGATGCACGCTGCTACAATTCGATGTATAAGTCCTGTTCTCAACATGAAGCAGACTGATCTAAACTCTGTGCATGCAGCATGTTCATGTGTTTGTTCATGTATTCTGTGTTCCAATGGTACTAGTGGGATACTTTTAACAAGGCCAACTGACAAAAGGACATACATGTATTACGAAATGTTCTTAAAATCGCATAATTTTTTATTGACATGTATGGTCCTTCTTTTTACAGTATACAAAAACTTAAGTATTACCTGTTGGGAAACCACCATTCAACTTCAAACACAATTAGAGATGTGAATATTAGTTATGTTCTTACTGTTTTGTGATCTGTACGATTCAGTATTTAGAAACATTATACAAATTTAAATATACATAAAGCCTGTATAAAGGCTTTATACATAAAGCCTACTTAACTTAAAATGTTGAAAGGGAGTGTATTGATCCCCATCTCTCTTATTTGAACAATAAACAAACACCCCCAGCACCCCAATAAACATGCATTTCTCAGAGCTAGTAGGATGGGCTTTTTCGTGTCCTATTGGGCGAGAATGGCCTGCCACCTGGGAACTGATGGTTATCCGCTTCGAAATTTTTCACAATGTCACCATGCAGTCTGTAATTGACGGGTTTTAAGTGGCATTGCATTCGCCTGTTAAGCAAGATTCTTGCACCGACAGAGATAGGGGGGCAAACCACGGGTAAGGTCACGGAGCTAAACTGGCCATGGATCGCCGATATTGCGCCCATTTTCCCCCACCCCCCCACCCCATAAGAAGCTGGCAATGCCACTGAATAATTATCTTTTGCAGCAACTAGAAACTGCTTTGTATTTCAATACAGGCTGTCTTGGTCAACGTAAGTCCGGGTTTTACTCAGTTGGTCAGCCCAAGAACAGCTTTTCACTGATTGGTCGTCTTAAGGGGGCTTATACATGAAGCCCACTAAACTCTGAACTTTTGAAAGGGAGTGTATTGATCTCCACCCCTCTTTTGTAAACAAACAACCCAACATACTAACAGTCATCTATTCAAGAGTTTCAATGTTCAATACAAATTGCCTTGTGTTTCAATTAATACAAGCTGGTCTTAGCCAATATAAGTCCAGGTTTTACTGAATTGGTCAGCGCAAGAACAGTTTTTCACTTATTGGTCGTCTTAAGGGGGTCTTATATATTGAAGGGCAGCTGCAACCAATTCTGTTTAATACAAGCCTTCAAATCTAGTGCACGTGTGTCTCAGTTAACCTTATTTTCCACGAGTAATTTCTACATTCTTGATGAACAAAACTGTGATGTCATCTCAGAAAAAGCCTCGAGGTTACATTGATTTGTAAACAAAAAGGGCTGCATTTTTGTTGATTTTTCTGGACTCAGTTTTTCTTCTTTGCTGATTCTTCGTTGTTGATGTGCACAGCAATAGGAAAGCATCAATCCCTTTCCAGAAATTTTGGGTTTCCAATTTGAACAGAAACAACTACGCACTGAACCATGTCTTCCCCTGAATGGCCTCAGTTGTCTGGGAAAGTGTGGATAATTTTATTTAAAAACATGCATTTTTTAATGCATTGAAACAAATTGGAAGTGGAGGGTTTTCATACATTGAAGCAAAATATAAAGTTGAAGAAAAATTGCATTTTAGAAAAATTCACTGCAGCCACACTTTAAGCCTATACTTAACTGTAAAATTTTAAGGGCTGTATATTTCCCCCACTTCTCATTTGAAAACAAACAGCCCCAATATCCCAGCTAAAAACGTGCATTCAGGTAAAAGCAATGTAATTCAGAATGTTATGTTACAAACCTTGTTTTGATAAATTATATTGATTGATTTATATCATAGATTAAACGGAGTCAACATCCCACGGTGACAGGCGAATTTGTGTCGCAAGTCTAACTGTTATTTTGGAGGCGTCAGTGACCACAGAGCTAGGCTTATCGGCAGTCGCGCAGAAACTGCAACAAGCAAGCTGGACTTTTTCATGTAAATTTGGCGAATATGCCCCTCCCCTGCCCTCTTTAGGAATTTGGGATGTGTTATTGGAAGTTGTCTCCACGCAATCTGTAGTGTCTTCCTTGACGGGTTACTTTAGTATAGGCAGCCCGGAGGTGCTGATCAAATTGCCGGTCTATATCGACGCCAACGACAACCCAATACCTATTTTGTACAAGCTCCAGATCACGTACTGGTGCAAGATAGACACCAAGGGACACGGACAGGATATCAACGACTGGATGGCACCCCACTTCGGAGTGAGCAGGAGCACGACCACGGACGCAGAGGGCCAGAGAACCATGTACGGAGTGATACCCACGGCGGATCAACAGCTGGCGGGAACTACCATGGTGAGGGGAGGGGAACTCAACAAGAACTCCGTCGAGGATCTGGTGTGGCCGGCGTTTCAGCACAACAACTACATGTTTTAGATGACGGGAGGGTGTGGAGACAGGTGTCCGACGTAGACAAGGCGGGAAGACTCAAGGCGGTGAACATTACCAGACTGAAAGAATCGGAGAATTTCAGGGTGGGCATCTTCATAGACCCGCGAGACGACCCGGAAGTAAACGATCCCTTATTGGAAACACCGAACGAGATTATGATGCACAGAAGTGGGGGAGTGGGTGATTTCAGTATGCACTATTTACACACTGAGGGCCTGATGAAACCGGACGGTTACGGAAATCCGGACAGCAGGGACGAACAGTGGGACGTTGCGATTAACAGAAACGGAGGGGGGATGAGGGAATTTGGTTTGTGTAAAGGTCAGTGACCACCGGTAACAACTAAGAATTTAACACTGGACACCGGTGACGCCATATTGGATCTATTTATAGAAAAACAACAGTAATATTGTATATATGTTCAAGAGAGCAATAAAGTGTATAGAGACACGAGAAAGCAATATAGAATAAGGTTCCTCTTCCGACCGGTCTAGGGTGAAATTTAGACTGTCCCGGGTCAGTTTTCCAAAGCAACCATTGTTACGTCACAATGCCATTATGATGTCACACGCGCCCAAGAAATCGAGGGCGCCATCTATCGTCTGACTTTGAGGTTAAATTTCTCTTTTCTCCCGGGATCCTCTTACTCGAAACCCTGGGTATTTTCCGGGCTCCTCTTACTGGAAACCCAGGGTTTCGAGTTGGAGGAGCCCGGGAGAAAAGAGAAATTTAACCTCAAAGTCGAGCATTATTCTGAAAGAGTGCGTGTGACGTCAGAATGGTTGCTAAGACGCAGACGCTCGCGTACACGCCGGCGTGCATGTTCTAAGAACAAAACAACACAGACCTTATAAAAGGGAAGAGCACGCGCAACCCTCATTCCGACCCAAGACACCGTGCTAGACGGACCTATGTCAACACGTGAGACTTCATTCGTTTGTACACGAGTCTATGAGAGGTCAAAGGTCAGTAGTACTGGAAGTGTGTGCTTTATCTATTGTCATTGGTTTATGCATGATTCGTACCAAGTTCATATGACGTCACTAGGGGTCAGGGGTCAAGTGATGACCCGGGACAGTCGACATTTCACCCGCACCCCCCAAAGAGGAAACTCATACAAAGTTGGTATGCTAACCTATTCGAGATGGCGGATCCAAGATGGCGGATGCCTATCCAAGATGGCGTCACCAGTGTCCAGTGTTAAATTCTTAGTTGTGACTGGACACGCCATTTTGTTTCTTTTCTGCAGTCATGGCGCAAGCGCAGATCAGAGCTCGAGTGAATCACTACAAGAATCACATCGTATCGCAGCATCACGTCAAGGATAACAATGGCGAAGAGGTGTTCGCCAGACAGGCAGAAGGGTACCAGTCTCCGTGCCTCATCAGTGTAGTTATTAGTCGGGTCAACCCACATTCCGACTGTGAACTTGCCAAAGTGCGTCCTGTGGTACGAGACACGCTGGGAGACCTACAGTGGCAACTGTTTGAGCATGACCCCAACCTACCGGGTACGCCGTGTAAAATAGGGGCAAAGCACTACCACCTGTTGGTAGCCACCACGTCAACCTTTCACGAGAATTATCGTTACCGTTTATTGACCCGTACCCTCTGCCACCTGTGCATGGAAATACCCGGTCAGAAAGTGAAACATTCCGCGGGTATAGTTGCGTATCTGAGAGAACCCCCAGGATTAAAGTGGCAGAACGCATGTTCGTTTGGTGGAGGTTTACCACCGCTCTGTGATTAGGTAATTGATCCCTATAAAGATTACCATAAATGTCAATAAATGATACAGGACTGAACTAAATCTCACGGTGACCAGTGATTTCCAAGGCAATTATATGATTGGTCTATTCAATGTCAGTGCTCAGTTATCCGTTATACACAACTATTAACTATATACAAAATTATCCTCACGGGGAGGTAGTCCTACATGGTCAACTGCTCCACGAACGTGATCAATCAGCCTTATCCTTAACCTACACCAGAATAACCCTCACAATGATTAGCGTAAGCCTCACAGCGATCAGCGTAACCCTCACAATAACCAGGTAACCCTCACAGTGATCAGGGTAACCCTCAAATCTAAATAAATAATCTACTGAGGGCTTATAACTGATAAGTCTTGACCACACAAGCAATTGCAATCTTCGTAAATGTACAACACAACACAACGGTGTAGACTTGTACAACAATAATCTTCACTGCCTTACGAAGCAACACAGTTCCCAAATTGCAACAATGTTTAAGGTGACTTAAATGAACCTCACCCACTTCAAATTATTACGAAAAAAAACATGTAAGTTGATTAAGAAGGCGATTACAATAGTCACCAGACTCTAACGGAAACCTACACCCAGTAAATCTCAACGAAGAAAGCAAGCTCCCAGACGAGGACCGCAACCCACCGTCGCTATGCCAACAAGCATGGAACAACGCCACATAATCCTTCTAGTCTAAGCTCCGCTAATTCCCCAATTAACTTGTTCACACAGGTTCCCTAACCCTATAACCTACCACTTCTTAAATAAACGAGACTATCTAACGATTCCCCAATCTTCAAAGAGATCTGATATAATCGGCAGCTCCGGCAACTGAGAACAAGCACCACACTAACCGATCACATCAGGTACACATGAGGTAGATCCCCAACCACCAGCGGTCCTGCTATGTGTGCTTCCTTTAGATTCAGCAAGCGACAAAGCTGTGCATCAGTCATCTTTTATTAATAGCTTATTTATTTAAGGTAAAAAAATAAACCCCAGTTATTCCGAGGAATAATCGAGGTTAAATTGATTTTTCAAATTTAATTCAATTCAAACCCGCTAAACGCTTGCAACGCCGACTTACTCGAAATTAGTCCGTCGTTTCTAATTTTCAACATTGCCGCTGTCAATCTATACATAACGCTGGCTCCGCACGACAATGAACCGTGGGTACCGTTGTACACGTCTTTTGCACAAATAAATGATTGCGCGTCGCATCTCTTATTGATAAATTTATCGATATTTGACGAGTCGATGGATCTTTTTTGGTGATCAAATAGGGAGGCATAGGGATCTATTTTAACGTACATTTGGTTTTTAGCCGTATAAGGCGGTTTAACTACATATTCGATCCTGTTCAATTTATCGATATTGTGACTGGCTTTGTAGGCGTTTACGGTGTTAGACGGGAGATTAGACCCTTAAGATTCGATAAATTTATAAACGGCCAAAATTATGTGATCGAGTACTTTTGTCGTAGGTGATTGTATCTGGTAACAAATTTGACGGCCTTGGGTGTTTTCGGGCGTTTTATCTCGAGTGCTGTATTTGTAAAGTGGGTTTATACCGTAACATGGTTCTATCGTCATAATCAACAGGCGTTTGTTTGGCCGTTGTGATGGTAAAAAATGGGTGAAGTGTAGGTCCCTTCTTTAACCACGGGTTTTGAAATGATTAATTTACTCGGGTCAAAGGGACCGTAGGTGACATTAGGGCCGCAGTTGTCGGCATTGAGACGCTCGTGGTCGTCTGAAACGATAAATACTTGAGTTGACATGGTTCTGATTTTTCCGGCTTCGATCAAAATTTTTCTCATTTTTATTCGGGTGGGATTTCTACTTTAATTAAATTTTCGACGTCAGCGTCATATTTAATAATTAATCCAATTTTGTAGAAATCCGCGTCGAGTTTAGTCGTGTTTTGTTGTTTTTTCGGGCAGTGGCTCGTTCTCTCGCGCGTGCCTCAGCTTTTTATGCTTGCCGTCCACGAGCAGCACGTGATCCATTCCTTCCAACTCGACAACAATTTACGCAGCAGGTGCAATAGGTATAACCAAAACATTCGATACAATGGGCACACTCGTAACAGTCTTCGCAACTGTCCAAGGCATTTGAATTTCGGCAGTCGTATGTATTAAAACAAGCCACGCAATTCCATACATCTACCGCAATCGTCGCAGGTGGAGCAGTCCTTACATCTGACGCAATTGTTACATAGATGACAATTGTGGCATTCTTTACAATCGGTACATTTGCGCAAACTTTGGGAATTTAAACAACGAAAGCAATCGTACGAATCTATCAAGTTGATCGAATTTCTCGTGTCTTCACAAAAATAACAATTCACGTTTATAGTTTTATCTACCATTTATTTTTATGTATTTTTTATTATTGTTTGTTTATTTTTTCGTTTTTTATAACGGGCCAGCGACGGAAAGTCCCTTTTTTGTTTGTGAGTGACTGCTGGTGCAATCGGTGCTAGTCACTAGTTGTTTACACAAAAGTGCGCCGGGTCAAAAGTTCAAGGTCAGTGAAGTGAAAAATCCCCAGCGCGTGTGGTAGGTGAAAGGGGAGTTTTGGCTCAGAATGTATATATTCACCCGGCACCTCAGCCGGATTTTTTGGGTCGATGAGGTACCGGGGGAAATGTAGAATTCCAGATTTTTAGGGGATTCCCCCGATTTTTTGAGTTGATGTACTACCCAGGGGTTTTTGCTGAAAACGGTGAAAAGGGGTGTGTGCTCCAGTATCGGCTATTCCCTACTACTCAGTGTAGAGCTCTCTTTACGCCAGCTAAGATCCTATTTATTTCATTTTTCTTTCCAGGGTACCACTGTTTGTTTGTGTACACTTTCCCTTAAATTATTGATACATTGCAGTGCTGGCACTCCAGATCACAGAATGTTAGCCAGCTGTTACTGTACTCATAACATTTGGTGTAATGTCATTTTAAAGTCATTGATGTCCTATAAGACGACTAATGCCCGCCTCAAACGTCGAACTTCTGCCGTGTCTAATTCAAAAATAAATGACCCAAAATTTGAATTAGACATGGCAGAAATTCGACGTTTGAAGCCGTGCCGCTCTTGAGCCGTTAAAAGCGGTAAGACCTGTCGAACTTTCGGCAGAAAGCCGGCAGTTGCTTCCAACGTCGAATTTGTGCCGTGTCTGATTCAATTTAAACGTCCCAACTCGGAACATCATCAGGTCATTTTTAAACTGCGCATTGGCACACAACAGCTGTTTTCGTTTCGGCGTTAAAACAAGATGGCGGTGCACCAACACCTGTCATTTCTGCAACAGTATAATTGTAGTCGACTCTGGCTAGTCTGTAAAGACAGATTTCTAGCCTCTGCCTTGGAGATACGGGGATTTCTGGCACCGTGTTTCGCTCAAATTCATGTTTTATGTGTGACAGGATGAATTTGAAGGTTCCTTTTGAAGCACGAAATGACCTTTTGAAATTTTTTATCGGAGTTCATATTCAGCATCAATTCTAGCTAACCTGTATTCTTGGCCAACCGTTGACAAGACCAGGGTCTTGTAACAATTACCCCGGAAAGGAGGAGAAGCAGGACAAGTTAACAAATGATTGGAACTCTCCTTTTTGCAATAACATTGAGTAGTATAAAGAGTGTTGCAAGAAAAAGCGTCGTCTTCTTGCAAGGAGAAAATGTCGCAATATCATTCTTTCTCGGTCCGCCATGTTGTAATTTTGCATTAAGGCGTTTGAAGCAACTACCGAACTTCTGCCGCTTTATGTCGATCGCAATTAATTGAATTAGACACGGCAGAAGTTCGACGTTTGAAGCGGGCCTTAGAGACAGCTCTGACACTGTTAGATCTTGCACAAGTCCCTTCTACTTTCCTTCAGCTTTTGCAAAGTTTTATTGTGTAGGACCTTTTTAATCGAAAAATATAAACAAAACACCTTAAGGGAATTTTAAACGAACCTTCATATAGATCAACGTGAAAAAGTCCGCGGGCGCAAACGACATAGTTCACTGTCATCCACAGGGAAATAAGAATGATTTGTTAACAAAGTGACATATATGGTGCCTCGTTCTGACCTAGTACTTAAAATTTTGCCCAACAAAATATCTCATATATTAATTCAACTATCTAAATTTATTAAAAAACGAAATCTGTGTCAATAAAAATTAGTATAGTTGGGGAAATGAAAGACCCAAACGGACCCAACTTCTAACGCGTTTTTCTCTAAATGTCAAAAACTGAGAAAGGTCAAATCGTGGTACGACCGATGATATGTTTGGTGAACGTTGTGGAAATAGATCCCACACGGACTCTTCTAAATTAAGCTTACAGTTGTATGATCCAATAATCGAAGTAATCCCTCCAGTTCCTCCAGATCTAATCCTGTTGGTACTTTGCTGTTCTCCTTCAGCCAATTAATCTCGGTTGATATTTCCTGCCGTGCTGGCTATATGTTGTATAGCCAGCACTATTCTTGTGTCTACTAGTAAACGTGATAGACAGAGGACAATCAATTTTAAAATATGATAAACATGCTCTAAATGAAAATTTGACAGTAAGTCCAGATTTGCTAAAGACTTATTGATTAACTAGCGAAGGTGAAATTAATGGGAATTTAAAAATGGGCAAAGTTAATATAGTCACAAACAAAACCTTAGCAACAGCAACACAAAAACATAAACTGCATTTTTTACCTTTAATATTGTGACCATATGTGGATTTGTAGACCGCCCCTGGTGGTGGGGTGGTAGGTCCACCCTCCAGTATTGGGCGATGAGACACCAAGAATACTCCCTCAAGGATGAGTCGGACACCAGATATGCTATCAATTTTATTCTAAATGACTCATCAGTCTCATTTCAGCAATTGAGTTTGCACCTCAAAATAAATCCTGTACTTAAATTATTATAATATAAATATTCAAACTAAAGAAATGTTGCATGCAAAGTACAATTTAGTCATACCCTAGCAATATTCTCAAAGTTACAAAAGTGGTCTGCAAAACATGTAATTGAAATATAACGTACACTTTTGATAAATTACCCTGGTGTGGTAGCTCAGACAGTGGTGAGTTCGAGCTAGGTTTGCGGGTGTCGGCCTGATCATGTAGGCAATTAAGCCCCAAAAGGTTTTGAGCTGCTGTCAAAACACAATACAGTACACATTCAAGTACAGGTACATAAACGACACCAATAACAATATCCATCAGTATATACATGAAGTTGTATGGGAGCGTACACTGTATAATTACAGAAAGCCCACTCTTGACATAAAAGTTTAACCACGGAAAATGTTGTCATGCCCTACCAATGCGAAGCGCAGTCCTTCGTATGCGCTGTGTTGTAATTAACAGCACGTACGTTACACGCGAGGTTCCAGCATGCACAGTATATGCAACGTGACATGTCTTGCTTATACGTAACGTGTGAGGCATAGAAATGTATTGTGAATGAATCTCACGAATAGGATTAAGAAAACACTCCAAAAATGACTTAAACTACCATAAGCCTCAAGTATGATACTAACTAATATGCTCCTTGCCGATATCACGATGATACCAGTGTAGTGAGCGTAACCTAAAAAGGGTATTGAAATCACGGAATTTTCGGGTAACTTTCTTACCTGGGCGTTGCTCAGCTCGCAGTGACGATAAAAGACCACACTCTGGAAAGTTCGAGAACACCTAACGCCCACAGCCACAAAGCCGTCAGTAAATGATATATTACCCCGCCATTCATAGAAAACGCTCATTGTAGGCCCCTTAACCTCAACCACTGCATACACAGTAATCAGAATGGATTATCAATGAAACAGTGTTGATAAATTAGTACATGTAATTTACAACCAAGGGTTAAAAAAGAAGTAATAAAATGTGGAATCCGAGAGACTATTTGTTGCAGTGGACACAATGTGTCCTGCCGGATGCATAATTAATTAGCTCCCATCGGGGCGCTGACGTAACCACAAGCCACTACAATATAAATGTAATTTTCTGCAGGAAAAATTATTTGAATTATTTGAAAATACCATCCTTCATGGAAATAAAATGCAAATGTGCATTATTTCCCTTCAAAACAAGACACCTGGTGTTAGCTTTGACTCACCAGGTTTGAGCTTTGTCGACACACGAAGAAAAACCGGCAATTGTCCCCTTAGAATAACATCTTGATGTAAGACAAGAAGCATGGTTTCGAGAATAAAAAATATTTAAAAAATTGATCATTCATAAAACAAAAGTTTTTGAAATGAAGGTAGTGATAGGGCTCGTTACTGAGGTTTTGGTAGCCTTAACCCTTCTACGCTGGCTTCTTGAAAGTGATTCCTGTTTGATGTCAATCCAAAAGCCGGGTGGAAAAAGATGTCCAGCTATTGACAACTTTCAGACGTTCTTGTAGTTTCCAAGATGTCGTCCTTAAATGTAAATTTATTTTTTTCACTTATTTACTTTTGAGCTTCGGCCCCACCTTTGATAGTTTAACCTTGCTCACATCATTTGCATAAGATTTGCATTACATTTACATTGGAAGCGGGGCAACACAAAGGATTGTGGGACAATAAGGGCTCGATTGTTTTTGGTGAGAGCTGATATTTGTTTGTTACCATAGTATTTCGTGTGGATGTTGCCTCATTGTTCATCAAAATTGGAAGGAGTTTCGAACATGCATTGAACTTCAGACTCTGTTAAGTATTTGTACGACCCTGGTCACTGTGAACGTGAGTTATTCGGATGATTCCAATCGATCCACTTAATTCTTTGTGAACTTTGTGACTAGCTCTGTGTAAATTTTTGCTATGTACATCGAACTCAAGTGAAAAGGTGAACTGATTTGAGAATTCAAGGCATTGTATGAAATTTACGTGTAAGACTTGTCAGTTTAATTAAAGCCCACGGTCGCCACAGTTCTCTCACTGTTTTCTGCACAAAACAAGTAAGGTCTTTAACAAAATTTATTGTGGCACCTGTTTTTATAGAGAAACAACTGTGACATGAAAAGTCATTAACCAGTGTCCAGCAAATGAATTTTTACAATGTTTTGCTAAATTGAAGCAGGTTATAATAATCATCCAGTAGTACATGAATCATAAGTACATGAAACAATAAGTAATCCCCTGGCGATTAAATACTTTGTGAGACGTGTGCTGAACTTTTGTAACAACAACAAAATGAAGTAGGAGGAGGACACTTGTGTGTGTTATTAAGGGAGCAATCATTTGGGAGTGCTTCATGGTGAAAGTAATATTTACCTTAGGCCTACTGTTCCAGGCTCCTATGAAAAGGGTTATGCAAAAGTAAGTACAGATGTGTATAAGTCAGACCTTGCTACGGAGGCAGAAATGGTAGAACAGTATTCCAAAGGAAACCACGGTAACCCATATGAAATTTAAGCAAGATGTTTATTTTTTATCAAGCTGTTTAGTTGATTTGTTTGTTGTAACCACACTGGGGTACCCATGGAAAATGTTAGACAATTGCAGATATTCTGAGTTCTCTGAAAAATGTATTACATTGACCAAGTTGTATTTTTCTTTGAGCAAGTTATGCAATAAATGGTACGATATCATGAAATGAGGGATTTTACTCCAAGTCGTGTAGCACATGAAGGTGCTTTATACATTTGAAAAGACTCTTATACCGTATGACTTTAGAAAGAGAAATTGTTATCTTGTAATGATGTCAATGTTCCTTAAATTTTGTAAGTGATAAACGTTCCAATAAATGGATATATGTTTTTTTTTCTGTGGGAAAAAGTCATAGGTAGTTTTGTTTTGGATATTCAGACCCAATCCACAAAATCTGAACGATTCTTCTTCATTTGACGATTTGACGACACATTGCATGCCACCAAATAATACATTGATATAGTTGAAATATATCGTTACGATAATTTCATGACAAATTATTTTACATTCTGTATTAGCCAGTGAGAGAAAGATTATAATGGTCCTGGAGGGGCAGAAATCTTATTCTGCAGAGAACAGCAAGTCTACTGCCTATAGTGAAGAAATTGGACGCCAACACCGCAAGGGGTCTAAATTAGGAGGAGCACTGCCAGATGGTATCAGTTTCCCTCTGTGAAGTTTGTAAAAGAGGTTGGAATTTCGAGATGGCCCTTCACAGTTTTGAGAAGGTTGTCAACTGGTACATTTAAGCCCTTGTTCATGGTGTGGTTTTGCTGAAGTTACCATGGTTTTGTTTATGGCACTTTCATGTAATTTTCGAATTCCCCACAGAGCAGGGTCCAATGTTTTAGCATGTCCTCCTAATAGTAGGGTCATGGTTTGGGTCATTTTGATGGTGTGTTCATGCTGCGGATCTCGTTAAATCTTTGTGAATTGGCTTTTCGCAATTTTGCGACAAGGACGGCTCCTCCTACTACTGCTGTTGGTGGTGGTTGCATATTGTGTATCATAGAGTAGGACATCTTTCTAGTCACAGTGACACAAAGTAAAATTCAGTTTTTGCGCCAAATTGCCCGGGATAGTGCAACAGATCTCATCCACAGCGGTCTTCCACTCTCTTTCTTAAATTTTGTACACAGAAAATCTGCAGTGCGCCATCAATTATTGTAATGTCAGATATTATCAAAGATTTTTTTTAGAGTGGAATGCATATTTATAATTATGCAAATAAGGGGGAGATTGCAGATCCATGTCAGCGGAAAATACACACTTTAAGGCCCTATATCTCCTGAAGGACATGTCCGACTGCGTTCAAATCTTGCAGGTATCTTCAAATGCGAGAGCTTTGGAGAAATTTTGACCTGATGATGTCATCAGTAGAGAAAATTCAAGTGACATTAAAGGCACACTGTTTAAAGGCCCTGTATCTCCCAAAGTAGATGTCCGATCAGGGTCAAATCTTGCAGGTAAAGGGAGTGCTTTAGACGATTTTTGACGTGATGTTATGATGACATCATCAGAAGACAAGTCACGCAACATTAAATGTACACTGTTTAAAGCCCAATATCGCTTTATGTACATATTCTATTTGGTTGAATCTTTGCAGATAACGTAAGAGAGGGGTGTTATACACAAACATAACTGGATGTAATGATGCCGTAGGGGTAAGTGGAGTGTATTTTACATGCATGTCTCTATTCGTATTCTCGTCTATGCAAGTTCCTGCTGAGGTGGGAGTGCAAAATCTCATGTGGTTGCCTGATTGTTCTGTGCAGGGGTACATGTAAGTTTCATTTGTGATTCTGCAAAGGGACTTTTGAGATCACAGCTACTTGCATATGCATTAGTTTTGTGTAACCAATCCCAGTTGCGTGTACTCTCCAAAGGCGAGTAGCTTTCTTACGGAAGCTTGTAAAGGACTTTTGCAATTATTTTCAAGGCACTTTCTCGCCGCGTTGAGTTAAATCGTTGAATGTGTATCTCGCCAAGGCGAGTTATAAGAGCTTGCCGCGGCGTCAATACATATCCCGCCGTTGCAAATGTTTCAATAGTTTTATAAGTCCTATTTCAAATGTGTCTTTCTGTTGAAATGCAGTGAGATTTGGTTTGGGATTGCTAATTGGACAAAGAGGGGTGTTGCGTTTCATCCAAGCTTGATTTTTAACAAAAAAGAAATATCTTTTAGGGGTATGAATTTCCTATTCAGCAAGAAGGGTAGACTACTTCTGACTCCGTGGTAGACTGCCTGTTTAAAGGATCATGGTGCCTTTTCATTTATATTTTAAATAATCCTATTTTCATAAGCGCCGCAAGGGGAAGACCCTGAAAAGAATGGGAAACAAAAAGAAAAAGATATAGAAATAAGAAATAAAATACAACTAATTTCTTCTGAAAAAAAGAAACACATCCCGCGGTTAATTGTTTCCATTAACTAGATGGTTAGCTCCCTCCCCCAAATAAATTGGCAACGTCCATGCATATATTTAGCCAATGTGTGTTGCAATTGTGGACCAAAACTCGATTTTTATATCATTCGAGTCTGCTATGATTTATCAGATTTTAGCAGGCAAAAAGAAAATGAAGTGAATGTTAAAGGAAAACTAATACTTTTCATCAACTGGAATGAAATCCCTAGGCTGTTAGACCTCACACCCATGCGTTCACTGGCCACAAATCAACCACACAGCGGAGGGCAGTGGGAATGGCAAACACATAAGACATTTTTTGTCAAGAATATATTGGATGACGTTTATGTTAATTAACATCTGAAGACGGGTCGACACGTTTGGCTCGAAGTGCAGGACACGTGTGAACTTATACTATATTTAGAGATTAGGGCACTTAAATGCTTTGCGCGTCCAAAGCTGTGAGGATTTCATGCGTTGAGTTTGTACAATTACTATTTTTTATCTCCGTTTTGAAGTTTATGTACTGTACAATAATAAATTTCGACTGATGAAAGTTCACATGTAACTTTTCAAGTCTGTTTGCTTCTGTTTGCAAAACAAGGGTTGTGGAAATATATCATCAATTTTGTTCATAACAGCATTGTAAAACCAAATCCCAATGCATTTTATCCTAAAGATAATGTTGAAAACAGTAAACTGAATAGGCCTTATAAACTATTGAAGAATTGGCTGCGGCGGGATATCAATTTGACGCCGCGGCAATAAAAAAGTATTACTCGCCACGGCCAGATAAACGTTCAACGATTCGACTCGCAAGAGTAACTTGCCAAGGCGAGTGTTTGCAGTGCCATCTGTTTCTACAGACTGAATTTTATTTGTGAATTTGAAGGCAGTTTGTCATGAAAATCCACCGCGTAACCACTTCATTTCAATGCACATAACTTGAACAAACACCAGACACCTTTCCCAAAAAAGCTGTCTAACCATCATAGATTTGGAATTAAATAATTGATAAGCCTACTTATAATTGCAAATACTACATGAATTTTTTGCACAATGAAATAGGAAGGCATTATGGGAGGGGAAAAGGGGCAAACTGTGTCCCCTTTATTGTAGAATTGTAGCATCACTGGAATTTGAGATATGTTACCACTTTCGAGTAGGAGCATGGAATCATGTGTTTCAGGTCAATATGAATTCAAATCTGCCGGTAGCCACCTCGTCAAACTGCTCCCGGGTCACCACAAGAGGGTGTTGAGCCCAGTTTTGTTCATTATTGGTCAAAAACAGTATTTTTGGGCAGTCTTTCCATTTGGTCATATATAGTTTGAATTTGTCACACGTAGCATTTTACGGCTTATTTAACGCGTAGAAAATCAGCGCCCTCTTTGTTTATGGAATATCAGCTATTTTTTTTCGCCACAAGAGGGCGCCATTTATTACAGTTTTTTAATATCATTTAACAATACATAATAAGTTTGTTTACTTTTTAATTTGAGGTCAAAAGTGTGTTAAATTCATGCTTTTGCGTGTCCATGTGACGTGTATTGACATTCTTCGGAAAGCATGTGAATCGGTCCAGTGGAAATGCCTTTTTTTCAATGATTACAAGTTAGTCCATCGACAGCTGCTAAACATCGAAGACTTTGGAGCCTGATAGAAGTAATATGTTAGTAAGAAGGTGTGGGCAGCTGGCATTTCGGTAAAATTGTGGGTTTTTTGTAGGCTCTTGAACGTTCACAGTACACTCACGTGTATATTGATGTACATTTGTAGATAGGCCTACATGTACACACATGCATGTACATGTACAATGTTATGAACATGCGATCACACGTGCAAGTCTAGCTGAGATTTTTTAAACGTGACGATAGAGCAGCGAAAGAAACTGCTTGGTCACGTGAGCGCTGAGCGGGCGTTTGTCACAGCAGCATGAAGGCTATAAAAGGCGCGCAAAGGCAAGGTTTAGTCGTCCTTGTCAAGGTCTGATCCTGAGGT
>NW_019091694.1:0-14052 GCF_001949145.1 Acanthaster planci
CTTTGATGACGATGCTAACTTAAAATGGGATTTGGAAATACATGCTGCGAAAATTCAGCACAACTTGTTTTTATACGCATTACTATTCACTGTAACAATACAAAGATTTAAATACTTTTCATTGGAAGAGACAAGATGGCAATTAATCAATTTTTTTAAAAATCCCTTTGTCAATACTTTACAGAGGGCGCTATATTGGTTTCAGCACACAAGGCACTCCTTGTCAAGAGAACATAAGAACACAAATGTCCTCAAAGATATTCACGGTACCAACAAGGTTGTGAAGAAATATCGACTACTTCTATTGTCCAAACAAGCAGCTTATCATGATAATTAAGTAAAAAGCAGAATTTACTCGAACAAAAATGTGGAAAAGTGTGATACAGGAATATGGACAATGTCTCTGGCATGAAACCTAAAGTTCTCCCTTTCACTGCTTCAAAGGAAAATTCATAGTGACATTACAAAATATTCTTACATTTAATAACGTCATAAAAATAATCCTATTAGATGTCCCCTTTAAAGTCCCATGTCAAAAAGCTGCACAAAGTCTATGGACTTTGGGGAGAAGAACAAAATGAAATAGACTGGCCTTGTGTTTGTCATGTGATTAACACATAGCTCGTTTGGATTTCTGTTTGTTTTGTGTATCTTCTTTACAGTGGGTAAATTGGTATACAATTTAATAACGGTATTTTAGAGTGTTGTAAACACTGGCCTGTTAAACATACCGGTATTTCACTCAGATTTCACGTGACACATTGTTACATCATCATTATGTCACACTATCTTCTTTCTTCAACACACCCCTGTCCAGTGACTCATGAATGACTCAACATGATGTCACGACAACTTTGGCGTTTAACATTCCCCGCCAATAAAAAAATGTGTTCAAGCTAACTGGATGTGCAATACTAGATACTGGTCTGTAAAAGTACACCTTTCATGTTATTGTCATAGTTTTCACGTAGACAGTGTTACCGCCTGTAAATAAACAAGTTGAAAATGAAATAGTCAAAAATCAATGACAAATCAAAGCATGACAACGTCATAACGTCGCTGTGAAGTTGTATTTGATTATCCCACTTAGTTTCAAGGTAACCATATATTTCTGTAAATGATGCAAGGTTTCTGTTGGTGAAATTTAATGAAAATCCCATTCACTTCTCTAGAAAAACTACATAAAAAGTCTTTGGACATCGGGGTAGAACAAGAAGAACCACAACAAGCAAAAAGGCTTCTCTGCAACTACGTGAAAAAGCCAAAAGAACAAGAATGGCTTTTCTGTAACCATGGAGAAAAGTTTACAAAGAAAAACGAAACTGAAACAGTTACACAGAGAGAAGAGAAAAAAAGATGCTCGAATCAAAAGAAGAATGCTTCTCCATACTTTGCAGAAAAGCCAAAAATAATGGTTTACAGTCTTTTTGCCCCTTTTTAAATCGCCCCTAACCACTTTGCCCCATCCCCACTTCGCCCCATCTCCACTTTGCCCCATTTCCACTTCGCCCCATTTCTACTTTGCCATCTGTTTTGAGTGTGTTACAAGCCTCTTCAAAAAATGGTCGAGAGAGGAGTTCCACAAACGACACGTAGTTACTATAGAAAAGTCTACGGCATTAAATTAATGTCTACTGCATTATCCATTATGATGAATTAATGCATGGTTGGACTAGCATCGGGGTTATTTCTCATCCTCTTCAATTTTTTTAAAAGCAACACATACAATTCTGTTAACATAATTCTGGTAATTGTCGATGCATCCAGACAGCTGTACCCGGAAGATCAGATAAAGATCTTACTTGTTGAATCCAGGCCTATGCGTCTGTCACTGAAGAACAAAATGAATGATAATCAATGGGGCGAAGTGGTAATGGGGCGAAGTGGTTAGAGGCGAAGTGGTAAGGGGGGAAGTGAAAATGGGGCGAAGTGACCGACACCCAAAACAACAAGCCAGTTCAGTATTTAAAAACTCATGCTCAACAAAAAGTGCTTCCAACACCTTACAGAAACAAAGAAAATGCATGTGAGGTCTATGTCCTCATCAACACAGCCATAAACCAATTTGCACTTTGGTCTCGAATGACCCTTTCCTTTTTGACATACCAAACTGGCAGGGAAGTCAGGCCCTATGTGTGGTTCAAAGCCTGTGCAACATGCAGTTCACGTAGGGGCAAGATTGAATTGGGCAGATCTTCACTCATACGTCGACGTTATGATGGAACGGTTCTTTCGGACGTCAAACTCACTTGTGTAGATGGTTGGCTTGAGTCCCCACTCATTCCCCCGGTACACGCCCAGGTAGGAGAAGGCATCGGGCTTGTAGGTCAGCTGGCAGCGGATGCCCAGCTTCCGCAGCCTGGCTTCGAGTTCCATCACCTCCACCTTGTCTGTGAAGTCCCGGGAGTAGACGCAGAAGACATGCCGCGGGCCGTCGATACCCCCCACGGTGAGTGCTGAGCTGACCTTGGTGGATACTCCCAGGTGGCCGGTGATGGTGGCTTGGAATATCCTCTCCCATGTCAGGTCTGTGTGAACTCCCGTCTTCTTCCAGACTAGCCACTTGCCGACCAGACATCTATTTGGAAAACCCAGAAATGAAGAAGATTAGAGGTCTATGTTTGTTATTCAATCATATATAACACATGGAATTTTTGGGGTATGAGTTTTGTAAATATTAGAAATTTGGGTTTGAATTTTAACTGGTTGAAACCAATGATGGGATCAAATTAAAAGCCGCAATGAACTCGCAGGCAAGTAAATGGTACAATTAATCAAAGAGCAGCAGAGAAAAACTATGTACAAAGTCTATGGGATTTGGTGAAGAAGAAAAAGACAATGGAAGTGAATAATCTGAACAAAATGAAAAAGCTTTTCTTCTAACCTCAAGTGAGAGAGCAAAGGATCACATAGTGACTTATGTCTACTAGGAAACAAGAAAAGTGCTACCTGGAGTCAAAGGAAAATGCATTCTCTGGGACAATGGTGTCTTTAAGGATAGGCATACAAAGCATGTGAATTGCAGAGACCCACTTGTATCACAAAGTAATTGGCTACAGGTGCGATTAAAAACACCCAAGAAAACCATTCTCGCATTTGTGATATAAAATACAGATTTACAAGAGCCTCAACACACTAGAAATAAGATGCAGATACAAATTTTCATATAATCTGCTGTTACGGATTACTGAGTGATGGTCACAAGAATACTCATCCACTGAGCTGGCTTGGCCCACCCTTGTTGAGGATATACCATCATAATAATGACAACGTCCAACTCACCTGTTGTCCACAGCAATCTGTTTGATCTTCTCGAAAGTCACAGGTCTTCCCGACTGCACTAAGTCCTCAAAGGCCTCACAGAGGCCATCAACGTCCTCGCCTTGGTATTTGATTTTACCATCGTCACACTTCCTTTTCATGTAATTCCTCACTCTTGGTGCTTTGGCCGAGATCCAGTGAATTGCTGATCCCTTCACTCTGGAACATAGAGCCGCCCCCACAAAAGTGAGTAATACATGAGCTATTACAAAGTTGACAATGAATACACATGATGTACCTAGAATCAAATAGTAACCCATTCTGCCCAAAGGCATTTGCCATGGCTAACAATTAATAACCTTATAATATACAGGTAGCCAAAAAATTATTATGTATGTCTATACATGTAAATCTAGATATTAAAAATGCCGTTTAGTTGTGCCTGTTCAATTCCGACAATTCTAACAAGAGACCCCTTGCAGTTGGTATTCCGTTACAGTTCCTTTAACATGGCACGGAACCATTGAAAAAATAAAGCAGAATTCCTCAACACCAAAAGGTTCTGAAAAGCCAAAGGAATCTCTCTCTTTTTGATAATCATTACAAATGAATTTTAAGATCTGTAGTTGACATTTACAGAAACAGTCAAATCCAAAACCAAACCACTCCAGAAATTTGCAACAAGCCTTACTCTCTGACTCTGGACGGTGGGTACATGGCCAGAAATTCCTCCGCAGCATGTTTCAGGCTGACTTCCTCCTTCAGGTTTGGGTCAAAGATGAGCCAGCCACCCTCGTCAGCGGTGTTGGCTTGAGCAGCTAATTCTGCCGCCGTTGGGCGTTGCCTGGGGTACCCGCCAGTCTGCTCATCGGCAGGCCTGAGCTGCGGGCTCAGTGAGTGTGTGTTCTCGTGGGATGAACTGATTATAAAGAGAAACGACAGAAGTAACTTTGGAAAGCAAAACCTGGCCAAAAACTCCACAGCAACTAGAACTTGAAACAGAAATGACAAAACAATACATCTGGAAAGTCAGATTGGTTTCCTTTCTTTCATATTTGTGAACCAGGTACAATCCCCAGCCCAGTCTGCATGTGAATTGGATTTTCAATAGTACCAAATTCAATGGACCATCATATTCTTCAATTGTAAAAACATTGACAGACCCCATCTCCTGTTTCACCCAAAAGAAGCTTCTGGAGGTTTCCTCCCACTTCTTAAAGTTTTACTACTCTTCATAGGTGCCTCCCTACAGGTTTCTTCATGCTCACGAGCAACAGTGTCAAAGGCCACTTTTTCAATACATGTACTCGACTTCATCTCTTGGAGGCTTTAAAAACAAACTGAGAGTGCAAGACAACTGGGCAATGACAACTTCAAGGTCCTGAATTGAAGTGACTGGAGAGTATCAACAACAAACTCACTCATTCACCCACGGAGGAGGGGTCTGTCTAGCCAGTAATTTTTCCACTCTGCTGACGCACTCCCCGAAGTCGCCGTCGACCCAGCTCCCCGTGGCGGCCACTGACTGGGTTTCTGCAAAGCTGTTGTCCACCTGCTCCGACACCCAGGGCCGAGGGGCACCAGTCTTATCCTTGGCATGCTGGGGTTGATCGGCTGGGTCTGTTGAGGGTTGAACATGTTGGAGTAATTTGACGAAGGGGCTGAAGTCTGTGTAAATTGGCTCCAGTGGCGGCATGTCCTCTTCATTGGAGTCCGCCATAGCTACAGGCAAACTTTTGGAAAAGTTAACCTAAAATGAAAATGTTGACCTGTTAAAATAAAAATGCGAACACATTTTTACATCCAAGACCCAACTCCAAGTGGCCGTAAGCATCGCCAGGATGTTTTTCAGTGGAAACAAGGCAAAGCACTCATTAGACACAAACTGACAAACCTTTCATAGTGAGGAGAGGTCAATTCTGAGGTATTTTCAAGCAAATTGCTAAATTCTCAACCTCTTTCCTCTTTTTCTACTTGTTCAGTTCTTTTCTGTCCACCTTTTTCCGGGGGGGGAGCTGACCAGTTTGTGTGCTTGGCTAGCTCCATTTTGAGCCCTATGGCCAATTCCTGTTGGAATGTACCACCTTCACACCTAGGCCTACATCAGGGTGCCCACCAGCCTCTGTTTCCTTGGCCAGTGAGAGGGTGTGACTCGCACTAAATTTTATACACAGAGTAGATGTGCTTTGGGAACAATCATGACAATGGTATAAACCATTATCCTGACATGACAATAAAGTGGTACCCCTTTCACAGGCCATGTGTGCAGAAGAAGCTGCGCGGAATTCGTGGTTCCAGTTACACCAGTGCTTCCAGGAGACTTCGTCTAGTCAGTGGTTCAGCTTTAAATGTTTGATTAGTACCCTGAACCATGTGAACTGGTACTGACATGATTTTGTTTTTGGACTGGCACGGCATCTAAACACACAGAGTGTTTATAGAGACTTTGCAACTTCAGGCCTAGGCAAGACAAATCTCTATCCAATATTCAAGGTTTACTTCAAGGTGTAAATACTGGCGTCAATAATCATGCCTAAAAATTCATGATTTGCTCAAAGTCGCAGAGTTCTACATCATACATTGATGTCAACATCTACATTTATGTCCAAAATTCATGACATGCCCCAAGTCCCAAATGTTAACCCTAACACTCCTCAGTCCTCCAACAGGTGAAGGATTGAGGAGTGTTTGGTTTAATGTCAACATTTACATCCACATTCAGTAATCCAATATCAATAATACTAGAGTAACCCATCCTACACCGGCAACCTCACCAAACACCTAATGTTAGCTGGCCTGTGCTGGAGATAAACTTCTGACGACATTCAACTGGGCAAGTTTTGAATATGGACGTGGACAATACTGACATGACTTCTGTCAATATTTGCAAGCTGCAGAGCAACTTGTGAATTTTAGCAGTGAAAACAGACGTCAATATTTGCGACTTGGGACAGGTCGTGAATTTTTGACGTCAATATTGACGATTGGCGATGTCCCTTCAAAGCCACCATACCTTGGAGACCAGCGTTTATGATATTGACATGGTGTTTGTGACAGTAAATAACTTTGCCTTGAGCATGGTTTTAGGAAAATTCTGAGGCCTATATCTGCTACACCCAATCGATTATCTAAGTTTTGTCTGTCGAAATGCTTTCACAATCGATCCACTAGTAAGAACACAACATAGGTCCCTACATAAAACAAACCGTACCTGTCGAAGTTCAGAACTTGGAATTCGCTCTAGTTGAAGTGCGCCCTCGCCGGCCGCGCAGAAAATGACTGGCGGAATCGAAAAGGCATAGTTTGACTATGTCTGGACTGACTCTGGAACGCCTGGTTATTATTGTTTTTCCATCATGACGAGATGAACTCGATGAAACATTGTAGGACAATGTGTGGACAGTGTGGTTATTAGGATATTTGAACTTAACAATTCCACAAGCCGCCGCCAGCCTTGTTGTGGGCTTAGTGCATAGATCTCTGTTTAATTTTTATATCCTAATAGATCTCTATGGCTTATAGTCAGTGTACCGCTATTTGACCTCAGTTTTGCTTGATGGTTTCCCCCTTTTCATTTCTTTCTGCACATGTCTAGTTCACTGTACACGGTATAATGGCCTTACGTGGATGGACATGCAGTCCAGTCCCCCAGTTCCCGGAGATTCTGCCCCCCATCCCGCCGACCGTTGGCTTGTCTAGGATGTCTCTCCGGACTGTTTGTCATGGATTATTCTTTAGCACTTCCCCAAAGTAGAGCGATAATGAAAGAAAATATAAAATAATATTGCTCCTATTAGTTAGATTGTTACAATCTGTTAATGTCTAAACTTCGCAGCATGCACAAATAGCAGCGCCTGCTTGGCCTCAGCTTTTCATGTTTGCTGGAAAGCGGCCAACAGACTCCTGATCGCAACCTGTTTAGCTGCACCTATGGCTTTGCTACTTGGAGGATGGAAGGGCAAAGCTTGAAGTTTTACTCCAAGATATTTTGGATTCAGCTTAAAGCTGAGTAGCTTATCTGCAGTCGCAAGTTTCACCTTCAGTTGGTGGTTTGCAATGTTGTTTCGCAGGTGGAACATTGACTAAACTTTCTTGATGGCGAAAAGTTTCAATGTCCAGTTCTTCAGGTACTGACAATATGATCTCCGTAGCAGAGGTCATGTAGCTTCTCCTTCTGGGGCGGACACTGTACATGTGAGAGCAACATCATCAGCGTATATTCTCTCAGCAGTTGTTGGTAAGTCAGACGTATAGATGTTGTAGAGGGTCGGTGGAAAAGGACAGATCCCTGAGCAACCCTGATCCCGTGTGCATCTGCAACATGCATTGAAGAATGTTGGTCAGCCAGGTAATATTACATCGGTCTAGATGAAGTTTAAAGAGAACAGTAACCGACGGAGTTAGACTGGGATCAATTGCCCACGGGGGACGGAATCCCCTAGCTCTTTCCCTTTGTAAATTTTGTCAACCAAACCTTTATGTGGGGATGCATGCTTTTTCCCCATCTACTTGCTTTCCAGAATGTTTAATATCCACATATTTACCAAAATATCTAGCACATTATAGCAAATCAGAAGGGAATATTGCAGTCTCTGTTGCAGCGTAAAGGCGAGGCCGCGTCCACATCATTTGGCTACGGCTTGAAGTGATGCACAATTACATGGGAACTGGCAACGGCTACTACTGGAGACTCCCTCGTGTAATTTCAAGGCGCTACCTGAATTTAGGACATGGCCTAATTTTGCCTGTCTAACGGAAATATGTTGATCAACCTTAGTCGATCGTAATAAATTTAGTAGTTAAATACAATTTAGTTCGCCTGCCACCTGTACGTCACTCCGTGCCAAGTGTAAGGTGTAGTGAGGTGCATCTCTGTGGGTGCATACTAAATAAAATACTGAACGCACAATTATACCATTCTGCTTTGTTCCCTACACAGCAGTGGCGTAGCCTCGGGACGGGGGGGGCCTGGGGGCACGTGTCCCCTTCCCCCCGCTGAAAAAAAAAAACGGATGAGTGGATATTGAACAAGGCAAACAAAAACTTGCCCCCCAAAAACCACAACACTGAAAGCTGGTGCAGCCTCCCCTATACAATAGCCCCCTTTGTGCCCCTAGTAAAATCGTAGCTATATACGCCACTGAAAAACGGATCCCTCTACGTGGATTATTAAAAGTTAGTGCAAAGAAGTGAGATGTTGTTTTATTGTGCAACTCAATTTTACCAGAGCTTGCACAATTGCGAGAGTATCATGTTGGTAGGGAAAAAACAATCTATTATATTATAAACCAGTGAAAGTTTCGACCAGGGTGGTACAATGCGTTGGGAAGCATTTTGCACGCGCTCACAAGATTGAGCGCATTAGCGTTCCATTTTTTGGTTTTTTTTAATGGCAAACTTATGGTTAGGTACGTTAGTAGAGACACTAATAATTGATCGGAATTTATTAACTTCAAAGAACGTTTTGAATGTTTATGTGGGATTTTCTGATATATTTATAAGTATGCCGCGTTAGGTAAATCTCATCTGAATTCTTGCCCATTTCCGGACGCTGTCGTTTTTTAATTTCGAGGAAATTTCACGACACTGAAATTGTTCCAAACTTGACGGCATAAATTATGAATATTGTAGTGCCAGTAGGCCTATGTAGCCAGATGAATTTATAGATTTTTTTTCAAAAAGAGGTTTGGCAACACTGTATGAGGACAGTCAATGTGCGCCGCGTTTGAGGACCCTTATTTTGTGTCCAATTTTTGTTGTAGTTATGTACACACAGGTTCAAGCCATGTTGTAGCCCACACTATACAAATATATTCAGTCAAAGCGTCAATCCCACAAGGGTTGGGTGAGTTGGGTAAATTTCATCCCTTTGCAGTTCCTCAACATGTTTTTATAAACTTCAAAAAGCTCTTCGATACCCTTTTGTATTGATCGTGACCTTTACACAACTTGGATTCAACTATTTTACGACTACTGGTTAACGAACGTGCCAAGCGCAAAACCTTAGTAGAATAAGAATAGAAGGGCATCAGAGTGTGCGCCAAACTCTATTCTTGTAGTCGACATGACATGGTTTTGATACGTCTGGAAACCAGCCAAACTCTTGACAGTTTCGCCAAACAGAAAATGCGCGCGCACGCGTTTAGGCTGATGACGTCATCACTTTAGGCTATCCTGTTTTCCGTAAGGCGGAGAAGCCCCCGCTTGTAAACTCTTGGAGGCGCACTATTGTGAATCACCCGTATTGTTGCAACGGTATACGTACCCGTGTACGTGTTGTGTCATACGGATACGCGTACGGACGTACGGACAAGAACAAAATTAACTTGGATGCGGAAACTTTCCACTACCCAGAGAATAAGTTTATCCTGCTTGCAGCCTGGAATTGCGTATTTGCCAACCAACGGCTTGTAAATTAAGGCTGGTCATACAAAAGCAAAAGAACGGTAGGGACAAATCTGACACAGTTAATTAACAAACAGAAGCACCAGGCTCTACTGTACTAAATGCTAAATAAAAAATGTGACCCTCATTGTAAAAAATGGGGGCAAATGTAAATTTTGAGGTGAAATCTGATACCAGCCAAAGATTATTTTCCCGCAACTCTTTGGCTGTGCCATTCGTACGAACAATATGAGAACAGATAAGTCTTGAAGATTTGCATGGTGAAGAGGTATAATAGAAAGTAGGTTTGCGGTAGCACCATAGACGTATCTCTTTTGTGAGTATTTGCGGTTCTGAAAAGAACCAGTGGTACTCGACGTTTCGAGCAGTATGGAACAGTCTGATACTGCGCCTCTTTGGGAAGGTTCGGTTGTTGATTTAGGCTTTGTTTCAAAAAATGACCTCAGTATAATTATTCCGATACTTGAATCACAGACTATATTATCGAAACCACTTGACCAGTTGCCCTCACAGTTCACCAACACTGAACGCCGGCAAGGTAAGAACCTTCGTAGCCAGTTATCAACTCTAACGATCGCGAAAAGTTACAGAGTAAGTCATTCTTGGTCTAAGATAGATTTCTTCCCTGAACTAGTCGCGAGAAGAAGAATTGTCACAATAAAGAGTGATTCGTGCGATGTTTTTAATCAGTACAAACAGTGCACATCTGCTACAGCTTTATCCAATGACGGAAAAGATGGGGTTGTGTCCTCGACCACGGGTGACCACAGGGCAAGTCCGAGCGACTACATTGCATTAGTAATAATAATATAGATAGAAACAGTGGTTTGAACATAGTCGCCTGAGCGACGGGTGGTTTCAATCATTATTTTGTAACTAGAACGGGGGTGCGGTATTGTCGCAGTACTGATTATCAAGAGCTGATTTAATGTATCAGTGGTGAGGGAACCATTCATAAGAATAATGTGATAATATGTCGTTTACCATAAACACATTGCGAGTTGCCTCCAACAGCAGAATATGAGCGAATATATCTGTAGTTCAACAAGGGTCGTTCGAATGCGACGAGAACCAACGATACATACGCCAAAAAGACTTCTTTGTGAGTCAAAAAATTGGGGAAAATCTAAAATTAAAAAATTCATATCTTTCGCACTGGCTGACTGAAATGGGAAATTCCTCCCGAATTTTCTTTGGTCTTCGTCTACGGGCAATCCTATTCGCATTTTGAGAATTCAACTTGGAAAACCTCAAGAGAAATATACGGCAAATTGAGATGCGTATAGAACAGCCTCAAGGGAGATTGCAAAAGGAAAATACGCTAGAGGTGTGTTAACTTGAATGTATATTTTTTATATATCTCAAACAAATTTGACATGAAGAATATATACAGCACATTTGCTCAAATACTGATTGCCCTTTTAATCAGAATGTAGAAATGAAACTCTCCCGGATCCCTTGACCTTCATCACGGATGCTGAAAGAAAAATCCCTCAGATGCAGTTTACTGACTTTTATTTTGTGTATAAAATACACAAGGAACACACTCTCCGTAAACGTGCATGTATGCTAAGATTTTTCAATTTCTCAATAATACAATTGCATATTTTCTTTTTTGTCACAGTTTTACAATAATGTTTTGGCTTGCATTTTTTCATTCCATTTTTCTCATTTTTTTGACATTTCGCCACTTTGTCCATTAATTGTGTGATATAAATAGTTTTACCTCGCTTTTTTATAGAGATCTTTTCCCGTGAACCAAACGTTTCCTTTATTGAATATTTTGCATAAATTAGCCCCAAGGAAAAAAGGATTAGAATATTTAACGTTTAATGAATAACACTGCACGAATCTTACCGATGCTTGCCGATTCACGAAATTGAACGCCAATACGCATACCGCGGGAATGTCCGCGCGAATTTGAGTGCTTTTACGTGTTTTTCCGAAATAGAACGCTGACCCTTCACTTTTTGAAAAACAAAATTGTGCAATTGCATGCTTTTATGATGCAATTAAATCATCAGTCTTGCTCTTTGAATGGTGATTTGGATCGTCAATCCATTTTGTGCGAAGTTGAATGAAACTGCCGCTAATTCGTGCGCGAAGATAATGAATTCAGCCGGGAAAACATATATTACCCTTTTGTTTGGAGTGTATGCTTAATCATAGACCATTCTCGAACACGGCAATTCACAATAGTACACCTCCAAGAGTTTGCAACGCATTGACCAATCACGTTGCGCGAACAAATGCGCATTGGGTGAACAGATTTCGTGCACTGTGATTGGTCCAACTCTTGGAGTCGCACTGTTGTGAAAAGCCAGTACTGAAATGGCTGCAGCTAGAAAGAACGCGTACTTTTTTGCTGTGGGAGCCACCCATATAGTGACATCTCTGTATAGGTGCATGTTTTATTTTCTAGCCGTAACCAAGTCATTAGGACAAGACCATGAAATCACATGCACTCATCTTCAAATTGATCAAAATGAAAGTGCAAATACCAAGCGTAGAAGCAGGTTTATTCTGAAAGCATACTGAAAACCCTTTGTTGCTCACGTTTATGGTTTATTTCTTAAAAAAATAAATAAATCTATTTCTGTTTTAACAGGATTGATGTTTTCCATTCGTGTAAATAACATGCCTGAATCAGTAAGTGACAGAGTTATTGATATGAATGCCAATGACGACACACTCTCACTAAATGGAACTAATGTTGGTGAAATGGTAGAAAAACTTCCTTTTGGCGCTGTTCGTAGCTGTATTTTTATCAGCTCTTTAATTTTCGTTTTTTATCGTGTAATATCTCGGTATTTGGTGTCCCTCGTTTTCTGCAATTGGGTTTTTTCTACAGTTAGGTGTTTTATTGCTTTAGCTATTTGTGATAGTGTTCGTGTGATTTTTGGTGTTGGATCCGTCCCTTATAAAGATAAAGTGACTTTTTACCTTGAGTTCTTCTTGTGACTTGTTTGATAATTCAACAATACCGTCCACGAGGGTACCATTGGTCTTCTCCAAATTTATCTTCTACTACAAGTGAGCTCTCAACCGTTCACTTTTTGGATTGATTGTTAACTGAATAATGAAATAATGAAAGAGTCGACCTTGTCAAAGGTCTTCCGGTGCTGAATGTGTCGCGCAGCTTTTCCCATCTGTGCCCGCTTTCGGACATGTCCGAGCCAACCCAACAGATAAACACGCGATGTGTTAAAGCACTGAGCGTGCTTTCCTACAAATGACTTAGACACGGAAATCTTTGTTTGAACATATTTTCAAGATGTTTCCCCCTACTGACATTACGACCTTTATGGACGTTGCATCGAATCCAGCTCCTTTTACTAAGAAATTCCAACCAGATGTCAGACCCGTCAATGAATTAAAATGGCACGACAGCGCTCCAAAATGTCATAGAATTGTGCATTCCCGAGTTGATCTCCTCAACATTAAGCGTAGCTTGTGTTTTCTTCAATCAAGACCAAATATAGATTAAATAAATCATGACGAGCTTAAAAATTATCGTCCTGTGTAGAATATCTCTTTTCTTGGTAAGGGTATTGAGCGAGTAGTTTTTGATCAAATTGACGAATATCTATCGGGTAACTCTGTGTATTGTAAATTTCAATCTGCTTATCGCAAGTTCCATTCAACAGAGACAGTTCTTTTAAAAGTTTCTGATGACATTTTATAGTAGCTCTCACCAATCATCAAGAGATTATCTTAGTTATGTTGGACTTATCGTCTGCCTTCGACAAGATTGATCATTATATTCTGTTGCAACGCCTAAACAAACGATTTGGTTTCACTGGTCCAGTACTTCTATGGTTTGAGTCTTATCTTGTTGGTTGGAAACACATCATAAAAACAGGAGCATTTTCTTCCGAACAATCTATTTCAAACTCTGGAGTACAGGGTAGCATACTTGGTCCGGTTTTATTTAGCCTTCACTGCCGGCCACTCAAGGATATTTTTAGAAAGTACGATGCTGATTTTATGGTTTATGCCGATGATACACATATTTATTGTTCAGGTTAAGCTGGTGAAGTGAATACTACACTTATCGAACAATGCTTTGGAGAAGTTCGTTTTTGGATTACTTCCAATAGACTACTTCTAAACGATGGTAAGACGGACATTTTACATATTCACCCTAAGTTCCCTAATCCTTGGAAACTAGGTTTTATTCGCATACAAGTCTCCGTGAGTCCGACCGACTCGTCAGTTAGAAACCTTGGTTTTTATCTTGACTAAAAGAAATAAATGCATGTAATTCAAGTAATTGGGCAGAAAACGCTACACTTCCATGTTTATTTGAACAGATAAAATCAGAGAAAACATGTTTTCCTTAGAGGTGCTCTTTAAAATGAGAAAATCAAAAATTCATTGAAAATG
>NW_019091694.1:14094-179395 GCF_001949145.1 Acanthaster planci
GACCTACAAAGAATGCCACTCTGTGGGCATGCCACGAGACAAGTGATGGTGTATGATGTCATTCTTCAAGAGCAATCTGTGCTATGAGTTCTCTTCTTGAGGCAACTTTGATGACGATGCTAACTTAAAATGGGATTTGGAAATACATACTGCGAAAGTTCAGCACAACTTGTTTTTATACGCATTACTATTCACTGTAATAATACAAAGATTTAAATACTTTTCATTGGAAGAGACAAGATGGCAATTAATCAATTTTTTTTAAAATCCATTTGTCAATACTTTACAGAGGGCGCTATATTGGTTTCATCACACAAGGCACTCCTTGTCAAAAGAACTTAAGAATACAAATGTCCTCAAAGATATTCACGGTACCAACAAGATTGTGATGAAATATCGACTACTTCTATTGTCCAAACAAGCTGCTTATCATGATAAACAAGTAAAAAGTAGAATTTACTCTAAGAAAAATGTGGAAAACTGTGATACACACATTTGTATACAGACATTTGAAACGTTCTGCCTTGATGACATCATGCATTGACTTAAGAATATGGACAATGTCATTGGAGTGAAACCCAAAGTTCTCCCTTTCACTTCTTCAAAGGAATATTCATGGTCACATTCGAAAATATTCTTACATTTAATTAATAACGTTATAAAATAATCCTATTACATGTCTCCTTTAAAGTCCCGTGTCAAAAAGCTGCACAAAGTCTATGGACTTTGAAGAAAAGAGACTGTTCTTGTGTTTGTCACGTGATTAACACAGAGCTCCTTTGGATTTTTGTTTGTTTGTTTTGTGTCTTTTTACAATGGGTATATTTGTATATAATTTAATTGCGGTATTTTCGTGTGTTGTGTGTTGAACACATTCTTTTAAATTAGATGTCACATGACATATTAAATATGAAATACACATAGTCAAAAATCAATGACAAATCAAACCATGACAACATCATAACGTCGCTTTGAATTTTTTCATTATGAAGACATATTTGACTATCCCACTTAGTTTCAAGGCAACCACATATTTCTTGAAATGCTGCAAGGTTTCTCTGTGGGTAAAATTTAATGAAAGTCCCAGTTTGCCAAGTACATGTAACCACATGCACCCTTTGCAAAACAAACTACATAAAAAGTCTTTTTACACCACGGTAGAACAAAAAGAACTGCAAAAAGCAAAAAGGCTTCTCTGTAACTACGTGAAAAAGCCAACAAAAACAGAAAAAGAACGGCTTTTTTGTAACCATGGAGAAAAGTTTACAAAGAAAAACAAACTGAAACAGTTTAACAGAGAGAAAAACGAAAAGACGCTAAAATCAAAACAAAGCATGCTTCTCCATACTTTGCAGAAAAGCCAAGAATAGCAAGCGAGTTCAATATTCAAAAGCTTATGCCCAACAAGAAGTGCTTTAAACACCTTTCAGAAAAAAAGAAAATGCACGTGACATCTACATTCTCATCAGCACAGCCATAAACCAATTTGCACTTCGGTCTCGAATGACCTTTTCCTTTTGACATACCAAACCGGCATGGAATTCAGGGCCCTATGTGTGGTTCAAAGCCTGTGCAACATGCAGTTCACGTAGGGGCAAGATTGAATTGGGCAGATCTTCATTCATACGTCGACGTTATGATGGAACGGTTCTGTCGGACTTCAAACTCACTTGTGTAGATGGTTGGCTTGAGTCCCCACTCATTCCCCCGGTAAAGGCCCATGTAGGAGAAGGCGTCAGGCTTGTAGGTCAGCTGGCAGCGGATGCCCAGCTTCCGCAGCCTGGCTTCGAGTTCCATCACATCCACCTTGTCTGTGAAGTCCTGGGAGTAGACGCAGACGACATGCCGTGGGCCGTTGAAGTCCCCCACAGTGGGCGCTGAGCTGACCTTGGCGGATATTCCCAGGTGGCCGGTGATGGTGGCCTGGAATATCCTTTCCCATGTCAGGTCTGCGTGAACTCCCGTCTTCTTATAGAGTAGCCACTTGCCTACCAGACATCTATTTGGAAAACCCAGAAATGAAGAAGATTAGAGGTCTATGTCTGTTATTTAATCATATCTTAGAGCCTCAGCTTTCCGCATAGAATTTTTGGAAATGAGTTTTGTAAATATTAGAAATTTGGGTTAGAGTTCTAAATGGTTGAAACCAATAATGGGATCAAATTCAAAGCCACAATGAACTCGCAGGCAAGCAAATGGTACAATCTTATTAGAGCAGAGCAGCAGAGAAAAACTATGTACAAAGTCTATGGGATTTGGGGAAGAAGGAAAAGATAATGGAAGTGAAAAATCTGAACAAAATGAAAAGCTTTTCTTCTAAACTCAAGTGAAAAGGCAAAGGATCACATAGTGACTTCTGTCTGCTAGGAAACAGGGAACGCACTACCCAGAGTCAAAGGAAAATGCATTCTCTGGGACAATGGTGTCTTTAAGGATAGGCATGCAAAGCGAGTGAGATGCAGAGACCCACTTGTATCACAAAGTAATTGGCTACAGGTGCGATTAAATGTTTATTTAACTGTCAAAATAAAAAAAACACCATTCTCGCATTTGTGATATAAAATACCGATTTACTAGAGCCTCAACTCACCAGAAATAGAATGTACGGATTACTGAGTAATAGTCACAGATGCCCGAGTGTGGATATAGATACAAAGAACATATCAGCCGAAGATACCCACAAGTATACTCATCCACTGAGCTGGCTTGGCCCACCCTTGTTGAGGATCTGAAATCATAATAATGACAACGTCCAACTCACCTGTTGTCCACAGCAATCTGTTTGATCTTCTCGAAAGTCACAGGTCTTCCCGACTGCACTAAGTCCTCAAAGGCTTCACAGAGGCCATCAATGTCCCTGCCTTGGTATTTGATTTTACCATCGTCACACAGTCTAAACGTGTAATTCCTCACTATTGGTGCACGGGCCGAGATCCAGTGAATTGGTGATCCCTTCACTCTGCAACATACAGCCACCCCCACAAAAGTGAGTATTACATGAGATATTACAAAGTTGACAATGAATACACGTGATGTACCTAGAATCAAATAGTAACCCATTCTGCACAAATGCATTTGCAAGGGCTAACAATTAATAATCTAATCACATATAGGTAGCCAAAATATTCTAAATCTTATGAGATTTCAATTCTTACAAGAGACTCCTTGCAGTTGGTACAGTTCCTTACACAGGTCCTTTAACATGGCAGGGAACCATTGAAAAAAGAAAAAAGAAGCACAATTCCTCTACAACCTAGGCGGTTCTCCATGAAAAGCCAGAGGAATCTCTTTTTTTTTTTGATAATCATCACAAATGAATTTTAAGATCTGTAGATGACATTTATAGAAACAGTAAATCCAAAACCAAACCACTCCACAAATTTGCAACAAGCCTTACTCTCTGACTCTGGAAGGTGGGTACATGGCCAGAAATTCCTCTGCGGCATGTTTCAGGCTGACCTCCTGCTTCGGGTTTGGGTCAAAAATGAGCCAGCCCGCTTTGTTAGTAACGTTGGCTTGAGCGGCTAATTCTGTGGCCGTCAGCTGTTGCCCGGGGTACCTGCTAGCCTGTTCATCGGCAGGCCTGAGCTGTAGGCTGAGTGAGTGTTTGCTCTCGTGGGGTGAACTGGTTGTAAAGAGAAACGACAAAAGTAAGTTTGGAAAGCAAAACCTCGCCAAAAACTCCACAGCCGCTACAACTTGAAACAGAAATGGCAAAACAATAAGTCCAGAGAGTCAGGTTCTTTACTTGCCTTTCAACTTTGTGAACCAGGTACAATGCCCTGCCCCAGTCCACATGTGAATTGGATTTTCAGTAGTACCCAATTCAATGGGCCATCATATTCTTCAGTAATACCCCACCAGACCCCAGAACCCACCTTGGGTTTCGCCCAAAAGAAGCTTCTGGAGGTTTCCTCTCACTTCTTAATTTTTTACTGCTCGTCATAGCTGCCTCCTTAAAGGTTTCTTCATGCTCACGAGTAATAGTGCCAAAGGCCGTTTTTGGATGCTCGACTTCATCTCTTGGACGCTTTAACAACAAATTGAGAGTGCAAGACAACTAGGCAATGACAACTTCAAGGTCCTGAATTGAAGTGACTGGAGAGTATCAACAACAAACTCACTCATTCACCCAAGGAGGAGGGGTCTGTCCAGCCAGTAATTTCTCCACTCTGCTAATGCACTCCCCGAAGTCGCCGTCGACCCAGCTCCCCGTGGCGGCCACTGACCGGGCTTCTGCAAAGCCGTTGACCAACTGCTCTGACACCCAGGGCTGGGGGGCACCAGTCTTCTTCTTGGTGGGCTGGGGTTGATCGGCTGGGTCTGTCGAGGGTTGAACATGTTGGAGTAAATTGACGAAGGGGCTGGAGTCCGTGTAAACTGGTTCCAGTGGCAGGATGTCCTCTTCATTGGAGTTTGCCATAGAAACAGACAAACTTTTGAAAAGTTTCCCTAAAGTGAAGATGTCGACCTGTTGAAACAAAAATGCAAACATATTTTTCATCAAAGATCAACCTCGAAATGGCCATGAGCATCGCTAGGATTTTTTTCCAGTGGAAACAGGGCAAAGCACTCAACAGACTCAAACTGACAAACTTTTCATAGAGAGGAGGGGTCAATTCTGAGGTATTTTCAAGCAAATTGCTAATTCTCAACCCCTGTGCTCTTTTTTTCTTCTTGTTCTTTTCTGTCCCTCTTTATTTTTCAGGGTCTTTCTGAGGGGGGATTTGGCTAATTTGCGTGCTGGGCACGCTCCATTTTGAGCCCCATGGCCAATTCTTGTTGGAATGTACCACCTTCGCATCTAGGCCTATGCCAGGGTGCCCACCAGCCTCTGTTTCCTTGGCCAGAGAGAGGGTGCGACACGCACTAAATTTTATACACAGAATGGATGTGCTTTAGGAACAATGGCACAAACCATTATCCTGACACGATAATAAAGCGGTACCCCTCTCTCACAGGCTGTGGCATGCACAAGAAGCTGCTTGGAATTCATGGTACCAGTTACCAGTGTTTCTCGGAGACTTCATCTTGGTTCAGCTTTAATTAGTACCCTGAATTGGTAATGACATGATTGTACAGGCTGTATTGACTGGCACAGCATCTTAACACACAAAGTGTTTATGGAAACTTTGCAACTTTAGGCATATCAAGACCAATCTTCATCCAATATTCAAGAATTACTCTATGTTGCGAATATCGGTGTCAATAATCATGCCCAAAAAATTCATGACTCGGAATAAAGTCACAACTATTTGTACCGATGTTGGGGATTGCAAATTTGGGGACTCTGTTCCCATAATGGGAGAACTACATTTTAACTTTTGAATTCACCTTGGTAGATGACTGTGGCATCATGCTCAATAACTGTAGGGTTTATGTTGTCAAACAAGGGCAGGGTTTTGAGTTTTGAGGGAAATCATGAGGGGATGCTGTGAGTGTTTTAACACATGACACATGGTGGATTCAAATTTACATGACTACAATGTAGTTACAATTGATAATTTGAAATTTCAAAAAATGGGGTCACAGCAATATGTAGAGTGTTGTCTTTCATTTTTGAGGGGTTTTACCAGTTTTGCAAGATTAAAATGTCAAAAAACTATGGAGTACCCAAGTATACAATCCCCTTGATGTCAACATCTACAAGTACATCCAAAATTCATGACATGACCCAAGGCCCAAATATTAATGTCAATATCTACATTCACATTCAATAATCCAATATAAATAATACTAGAGTAACCCATCCTACATGTCAACCTCACAAAACACCAAATGTTAGCTGGCCTGCGCAGGACATGCTGGAGATAAAGTCTCGACAACATTCGACAGGGCAAGTTTTGAATACGGTCGTGAACAATACTGACATGACTGATGTAAATGTTTGCAAGCTGCAGAGCAACTAGTGAAGTTTAGCAGTGAAAACAGACGTCAATATTTGCGACTTGGGACAAGTCGTGAATTTTGGACGTCAATATTGGCGATGTCCCTTCAGATCCACCATACCTTGGAGACAAGCGCTCATGATATTGACTGATGATTGTGATGGTGATAGGGCTACAGTAGGCTAAATAATTTTGACTTGAGCATGGTTTTAGTAAAATTCTGAGGCTTATATCTGCTACATCCAATCGAATATCTAAGTTTTGTCCTTCGCAATCCTTTCACAATCGATTCACAAGTAAGACCATATCACCATAGGTCCCCACCCGAAACGGGAGTTTACCTACCGCCTCAATGACCGCTTAACTTGGTATTCGCTCCAGTTGAAGTGCGCCCTCACCGGCCGGTAGAAAATGACTAGCGGAATCGAAAACGGGCGAAATTGAAGGCATGGTTTGACCACTTGCTTCATGTCTGGACTAACTCTGAAACTCCTGGTTATTATTGTTTTTCCATCATGATGAGATGAACTCGATGAAACATTGTAGGTCAATGTGTGGACAGTGTGGTAATTAGGACGTTTGAACTTCTCAATCCCACAACTTGAGCCGCCGTCAGCCTTGGTGTAGGCTTAGTGCATAGAGCGCCCCCTTTAAATTTCATTTCTTTCTACACGTACACACGTGTAGTACACTGTATAATAGCCTTATGTGCCATAGACGGACCCATGCAGTACGGTCCAGTCCCCGAAGATTCTGTCCTCCATCCAGCAGACGACTGGCTCGTGTAGAATGTCTCTCCGGACTGTTTGTCATGGATTATTCTTCGGCACTTCTCAAATGTAGAACGTTAATGAAAGAAAATATAACTCCTATTAGTTAAGATACTTTGCTAGTATCTTATAGAGATTAATATTATTTTGAACGTCGTCTACAGCGTTCAGAATTGACAGAGAGGTAGGTCATTAGTTTGTTGTTTGCAAGGGTCCCATCAAGTTACAATCTGTTCGTGTCTAAATTTCACCGCGTGCGCAAAGATCAGAGTCTGCTTGGCCCCGGCTTTTCATGTTTGCTGGAAAGCGGCCAACAGACTCCTGATCGCAACCTTTTCAGCTGCACCTAAGGCTTTGCTGCTTGGAGGATGACTGGGAAAAGCTTGGAATTATACTCCAAGATAGCTGATTAGCCTATCTCAAGTCTCAAGTTTCGTCTTCAGTTGGTGGTTTGCAATGTTGTTTCGCAGGTGGAACATTCAAAGTTGACGAAACTTTCTTGATGGCGAAAAGTTTCAATGTCCAGTTCTTCAGGTATTGACATTATGATCTCCATAGCAGAAGTCATGTAGCTCCTCCTTTTGGGGCGGACACTGTACACGTGAGAGCAACATCATCAGCGTATATGCTCTCAGCAGTTGTTGGCAAGTTAGACGTATAGATGTTGCAGACGGTCGGTGCAAAAGGACAGAGCCCTGAGCAACACCCTTTTAAGCCGGTGTGGTCGACTTCTTTGACCGTCACTAGTGAAGAACACAAAGGATGTGGTATTGGGGAGCTGCATGATGAAGTCAGTGAGCTGACTGGAGCTGATTATTCTGTAAATGGTACACGCTGATTTATTCACTTAGCAATGACTGCACTAGAAAATGTGAAGCCTGATTATGGGGTGTTTTTTGGTTTGATGTACCCTAACGTGCCGGCCCCAGCGGCGTAGCCGGGGGGGGGGGCTTCACGCTAAAGTGGGGGGGGTGACTGGATGTTGGACATATACATGTACATAATGGTGATTACATCAAAGTATACATGTGTGCCGTTTCTGAAATGAAACGGGGGGGGTCTGCAGGGCTCCTAAGGGTGGCGCTCTTTTCGCCTCCAGTGCCTCGCCGGAGCAATATTTTTACCTCAAATTTCACAATAGGTGTAACTTCATCAAACTCCTAATATTCTGATTCAGAAATCTCGACTTTACTTACCTGCTTCAAAGTTCTGATGGATCATTTTCTCCCACTTTGCAGATTTTTTTTTCTGAAGTGCAAAATGAGCTCTTTTAGAATGCTCCCAAATTACGAAATGATTTTTCTGGCAAACGTATGGTTAGGTACGTTAGTAGAGGTACCAAAAAATGATCATAATTTATCAACTTCAAAGAACTTCTGAAATGTTTATGTGGGGGGTTCTTATATATTTTCAAATGTGCTACGTTAGGAAACAGTCATCTGAATTCTTGCCCATTTCCAGACGCCGTTGTTTTTGAATTTCCCACGAAATTCCGTGACAATGAAATTGTTCCAAACTTGATGGCATGAATTATGAAGATTATGCCAGTAGGCCTGTTTAACTAAATGAACTTGAAGGTTTTCAAAAAAGGTTTGGCAACACTGTAGGAAGCAAAGCCAAGTGAAAGTCAAAGTGCACCGCGTTTGAGGACTCCTTTTTTATTTTCTCCAATTTTTTGTAGAATAGCTATGTACACACAGGGGTACACAGGTTCAGGCCATGAAGTAGCACACATTACAGTTATTATTCAAAGCATCAATCCCACAAGGGTTGGGTGAGTTGGGTAAATTTCTTCCCTTTGCAGTTCCTCAACATTTTTTTTATAAACTTCAAAAAGCTCTTCGATACCCTTTTGTATTGATCGTCACTTTTGCACTACTTTGATTCAACTGTTTTATGTTAATGAACGTGCTAAGCGCAAAACCTTAGAATAAGAATTGACGGGCGTCAGAGTGTGCCTAATACTTTATTCTTGTAGTCGATATGACATGGTTTTGTTCAAAGATTGTGCATCGCCGCGCTCGGCGCAATATAATCTCTCGATGTATGTTGAAGAACTAAATTGTTGTAATCGCATACGTACCCGTGTACGTGTTATGTCATACAGATATGAGTATGTACACGAACAAATTAATTTGGATGCCGAAACTGTCCACTACTCAAATTGTCATGCGTAAGTTAACCTGCATGCAGCCTGGAATATAACCTGAAAGTTCACCCCTGATGGCCCGTTTCTGGAACCCTTGGATAAGAAAAATAACGTGCAAAGATTTTAGAATTTGTAATATTTTTTCGTTCTCTTACTTCTGAAAAAATCCAACTCGGAAAAGGGCCTTTGGAAGATATTTGCTAGTATATCAATTTATAGAAACTGAAAACTCACCTGACCTAAAAGAGAAATATCCTGCCAAAAATGACCCATCACTTCCGAAAATCTAAAATATATGAAGAACAGTGTAATGCGGCAGTTTCGTACACATATGAATATTTACGGTTTGAAATTTTATGCTAGTCCGTTGGTAAAAACCAAAATAAAAACAGATCAAAATATTTTACACACTCTTGTATTTATAAGTAGTAAACTTAGTAGTAAAGCAATATTCTACTTCACGAAAGATTCTAATCTTTCATCTAACCTTTGTTGACAACAACTGCGTGATGTCAACTAAACGGAATCTGGAACCCATCTACTGCAAGAAGGTAAATCTTTGCAACGTTGTACAATCTCGTTTTCACGTAAGCACGAGCAGTGAAAACAAACGTGCATGAACTTGGAGACCTAGGTACGATATCGCCGGAAGTGAAAGGTCGTTTAGAAAATTTGTTTTTCATGCCTTACCTCAATGTAACTTTTCCAAAATATTACTTGAGGAAGACAAAGGTAAAATTCCAACATGAGTGTTTCATAGGGTGGTTTCAATTAGGAATTATTCTTCCAAAAATTATTGAATGTGATAGGACGGCTCGACGTAAAATTCCCATAGGAGGGCCGCGCGAGGGTTCCGGAAGTTGGTTGCGTGACCTTTTACTTTCAGGCTCTATTGCGGATAAGGCCGTATTTGCCAACCAGTGGCTTGTAAATTAAGGCTGGTCGCACAAAAGCAGAAGAATACAGGGACAAATCTGGTGCAGTTAACAAACAGAAGCACCGGGCTTCAGTAATACAAAACGCTAAATAAAAGATGTAACCCTCATTGGATATAATGGGAAAATGTAAATTTTGACGTCAAATCTGATACCAGCTAAGGGTTAGTTTCCCAAAACTCTTTGGCTATGCCATACATGAGTATTCAGTGAACGCGGAGTGTAACACGCGCCGGCCACATTCGAATGGTGCCCGTCTCTAGCAGACAAAAGGCGGTCTTCTTCGAGGCCATGTGTATCCAGAAGGAGAGGAAGGGGACGGGGTTTCGGTAAGAAAGTGATGGAGGACGCCAAAGAGTACGCCGAGGAACTACGGTACTGAGAAGTTTACTGCTACAGCTTTATCCAAGGGCGGAACAGATCGGGTCGTATCCTCGACTACCTGGGACCATAGGGCACCGAGTTCGAGCGACTGCATTGTATTATAGATAACAATGGTTTGAACATCGTCGCCTGAGGGATGGATGGTTTCGACCATAATTTTGGAACCAAGAACGGGGGTGCGGTATTGTCGCACTGCTGGTTATCAAGAGCTGATTTATTTTATCAGTAGTGAGGGAACCATTCATACATGAATAATGTAATGATATGTCATTTAACATAAGCACACTGAGACTTGTAGCCAACAGCAGAATGTGAGCGAATAATTATGGGATTTTACGAAATAGTTCAACCATAATGTAGAATATATATGTAGTCCAACAACGTACAAACGTGACTGCGCAATACAAACCTATGGGAATGTCCACTGTGTCGAGAAAAATCAGACATTCGCTGTACAAACCTATGGGAATTTCATTTCTGAACTTACACCTTTCGCGCCCCCAACTTTCACGTCATTCACTCTTTCATAACAAGTGCGCGTATTATTTTAGTATCGACCGCCATGACTTTTTGAAGTCCGGCCGTATATCAGCCTGAAGTCATAAGCTTGTTTACCAATGACAAAAGTGATGTTGCATTCGTTTAGACTTCCACTGGTTGAGAATCAGCCTATAAGCCTGACATAATGGACCAACTTTATTTCCGTCCCTTACACATGGGTCAGAAACACATCCATACAGCACCCTGTTTTGCTCAATCAACTTGTCCCATTCTTTTAACCAGCCTTGAGATTCAGGTGGTTGAGGTGAATCAGGTTTAACCGGCTGCCCAGGCTCCCAGCAACCTTGCCAGCAATGGAGATGATTCTGCACTTTGCATGTCCCTGGGTTCCAGAGGTAGTTGAGTACCTCCCAACAGATCTGCGCAGGCCATTTCTTGAACAGAGACAACAATCGCTTGCTGGGGGTACCGACTGAGCGCGTCTGCGCATTTATTTGACTTCCCAGACCGGTACCTAATCTCCAAATCAAAAAGAGCCAGCTGGGCAACCCAGCGCTGCTTAGTCGCCCCAAGCCTGACTGTTTGCAAATCGGAAGGTGGGTTGTTATCTGTAAGGCATGATGACCCAACAAATAGTCTCTAAATTTCTCGGACACTGCCCATTTGAGGGCAAGTAATCCGAGCTTAAAACTAGAGACATCCGTGTAGTTTCGCTCAGCTCCCCGGAGTCCTTGGCTCGCATATGCCACAGGATGCAAGCGACCGTCATCATCTGCCTGGGAAAGCCCATTAGCGGAGGTGTCGGTCTCCAACAAAAAATCTTGGTCTAACTTAGGGTACGCTAGCACCGGTGCCTCACAGAGGGCTCACTTCAAAGTGCTAAATGCCCTGTCTGCTTCGTCGGTCCAAAGGAAGGTTGCGCTGCTCCCTGCTTTTTCTGGTGACTTGGCATTGAGGGAGTGTAACGAGCGAGCAATTTTCGCAAAGTCGCGTACAAAGCGTCTATAATATGACGCTAAGCCCAGAAACGATCTGAGTTGCCCGATGTTGGTTGGAGTCGGCCAGGAACTCACTTGTTCGGTCTTACCTGAGTCTACAGATACCCCTTCTCCACTCACAATATGTCCCAAGTGGGTAACTGAGGACTTGAAGAATTGGCATTTCGTCACATCCAGCTTAAGGCCTTACTGTCTGAATCGAATGAAGACCTTTTCTAGCCTCTGAAGATGTGGGGTGAAATCAGAGGAATAGACCAAAAGGTCATCTAAATACAAGATTAGCTCTGACAGATTCAGGTCGCCAAATATCTGCTCCATTAACCGCTGAAAAGTGCTCGGACTGTTTATCAGTCCCTGGGGGAAACGCATGAACTCAAATAGTCCCCAGGGACCCTGAAGGCTGTCTTCTCGACGGAATCAGGATACATGGCAACCTGAAAGTATCCGTGCGCCATATCGAGAGATGAGAATACCTTCGCCCCACCAAGAGCTTCCAGCGACTCTTCTATTCTAGGTAACGGACATAAATCTTTCCTGGTCTTCACATTCAAGCATCTGTAATAGATGCACAATCTAAGTTTTCCATTTTTTCCGGGCTGGCATACAGACCACAAGATCTGCGGATAATATCCCACTCTAAAAGATCCTGAAGCAACTTCTTGATTTCGCCCACCTGATTCGGAGCGACTCTCCGATACGGAAGATTAACCGGAGTGCTATCATTCAGTATAATCTGGTGAGAAATGCTGTCACAGTAACCCAGGTCATAACTCCCACTCGAGAAAACATCAGAATACCTCTGAAGCAACTCGGCTGCCCAAGCTGTATCCGATAGGTTGAGATGCTTCAGGGTCATACCCAGGGGCAACACATATTCCTAACCACCAGGAAAAGTGAAACTCTCCCCTTCTACTTCACGCTTCTCGACCCCACTTGCATTGTCAACTGCAGAGGCATCGTCAGACTCACTATGAGGGCAATAAACTGCCGCATACTGACCTACATCGGTCACAACTTGGTGCACAGAAACACTGTTACTATCCGAGTCCGCCTCAAGGAAGATATGGTCCTCAGGAATTACCCCTTTCAAAGATGCAACTTGAGTAAGAGCGGGGACAACCAACGGTTCCGGACTAGCTTTAGCTACGTATACATCAATACCAGCACCACTGATGTTTGCAACACCCTCTAACACCTGACAAAAATTGGCAGACTCGTCGTCCACCCCGGGCCTCACTTCTTTAAAGCTCCCACAGACGTTAATGCATATGGGGGGCAGGCTGAACCAAGAAGCTTTTGTCAGCCATGGAATCTAAATCTGCTTCGACTCGACATTGCAATAACCTAACTGTCTCAAGAGGAATAACATTCCGCTCACTGGTAAATACACCCGACAAAGTTGTCTGTGGTGGGGCAACTTGTACCTGTGAGGATGACTCAAACCAGCGAAGTGCAATTTCCCAATCTGGGTCAAGTTGAATCTTCCCCACGCAACCTCGTCTGGCTACAATTTGGCGCAGTGTGTTGCAGCCAAGCAATACTGGGCAATGCCCATGCCGAGCAGGGCCAACCGGCGTCTTTCTGTCCTTGGATACCAAGAAACCTGCACTAAATCTATGTCCGAAAGCCTCCAGGCAAACCTCCAGGTACCCGTGAACAGGAATCTCTAAATCGTTTGCGCCCACAAGTTTCACAAGTGTTCCTATTGGCTTTAATTTTCCAGTGCCTGTAAGGTGATTTCGATAGAACTCTGCTCATAAAAGTGCAGCCTCTGCTCCAGTATCTAAGAGGCACTTAACTGGAATAAAATTAATCCTGATGTTACCCGTGGGCGACTTAGCCAAATGCCTACGAAGAACCTCGTCGGCGTTGAGGTTCACACCCCCAATTTCAGTTTCAAGACTGACTTCATCACTGGCACTTACATCTGGAACACCCTTTGAACTAGTGGGCAAAAAAGAACCCTCCTCCGCTACACTGCCCTCTGCAGCGGAGGCTGAGCATTTCACGGATTTTGTGGTTCTGTTGAGGGAGTTTGTTCTCTTTTTCTTTTATAACACGCTTCCACGGCATGCCCTGTCCTCTGACAGTAAGTACATTTCAATGTACTGCTTTTTTTCTGATTGCCGCGATTCTGTTGCCGAGCAAGCAGGCTTTCGATACCTGTTCGACTGCTGTGTGCTCAAATTGGATTGTTGGGTAACTAGCTTGTGTGTGGATTCCACCAATTGTTTCTGAAATCTATCTTTTAGCACGGACGTGGCTCTACACGCAGCAGCAGTGTTATTATCAGGGTCACATTCCCCTAAATTACGCTGTTCTCGCTCTGGGAACAACTCCAGCGCAAGCTCGCGCAACTCAAAGAAAGTTATGGTAGGGTTACCGTACAACGCCTTACGCAGCTCACGCTTGACAGAGATATCCCTAACTCCATTCACAAATTTCTTAATGAGTGTTTTCTCGCGAGGCATTTTTAGTGACTCTCTTTGCCTCTGGTCAGGCGCAGCAGCTTCCATTTTATCATGCAGGCGTATCAGAGCTCGCCCAAGTTCACCTAGGCTCTCTTCTGGTAATTGAGTGCGCGAATTAAGTGCCCTTGTCAATGACTGAACTGTTTTGGGTGGACCAAACCGTTTAGTGAGAAGAGCCGCCAGTTTGGGGAAAATGTCCCTAAATTCCGGGGGGGGGGGACAGAAGCACTTCCTCTTTGGCAGAACCGTCCATGTAATCAAGGGCAGTGCCGAGTCTCTCCGCATCGTTCAAGCCAGACTGCCTGACATAGGTGTCAAAATCTGAAAGCCATTCCTTAATAGTTGGGTCCCCTGGCTCACGGGGTCAGCCACAAAATCTAACCCAAACCCTATCCCTACCCCTAACAATATCCGAAACCCCAACCCTATCTCAAACCCTAATCCTAACCCTATCCATAACCCCAACCCTATCTCAAACCCTAACCCTACCCGTAACCCTATCCGTAACCCTAACCCTATCTCTAACCCTACACGTAACCCTATCTCTAACCCTATCCTTAACCCTATCTCTAACCCTAACCCTACCCCTAACCCTATCCGTAACCCCAACCCTATCTCAAACCCTAACTCTAACCCTATCTCTAACCCNTAACCTTATCCGTAACCCTTCCCCTTTCTTTAACCCTACCCCTACCCCTAACCCTAACCCTAACCGTACCCGTAACCCTATCTGTAACCCTAACCCTATCTGTAACCCTACCCCTAACCCTATCTCTAACCCTAACCCTATCCGTAACCCTAACCCTATCTCTAACCCTAACCCTACCCCTAACCCTATCTGTAACCCTAACCCTATCTCTAACCTTAGATAACCTAGCAGTGGCTACTCGCAGTTATCTTAAATTTTGGAATGCACCAGCAAGGGTTTCAGCTAACGCTTGATTTGACTGGCGTAATGCTTCAGCCACGCCGTCGGGCAGTGCCATGTTTTAAAACGGTTCAGAGATGCGGAAGAACTCTATCACATCAAAACCAAACTGTATTATTCATTTAAAAAAGAGACTGTCACGGACGATTTAAAATACAGCGCTTACATGTGAATTCTAAGGAAAGGCTAATCGCGTCACCTGGTATAACTAATGCATGAAAGACAAACACTCATAAACTCCATCAGGGTAACAAAAACAAAATCCGATATCTATAATCAAAGATGAGATTAAAGGGACTCATAAATAATAATCTCCCTCCAATGCGAGCATTATTTTACATGAAAATTACATGTACATAGTTTGTGCTTCCTAACACTTCACAAATTGAGACACACAACAAAACTACATGTATAGAACCCAACACTGGGAGTTTCTTGAAATTTTGAATTAATTATACAAGTACATGTCCAAGGCCCAGCATCCTGTCTACGACGCCACAATCTGTCGGGAGATGGCCTACCCGCCCAGCCGGTGACTAGGGCGGGGTCCGCCTCCCTAATTGAAGAAAGAAGGCTGGAGATGGAAATGTACCACTCTTCTCGCTGCTGGTTTATTATTCGCCAGTCGACGAAGTTCAACTGCGGTACACACAAAGAGAATAAAATAAACCCTGGAATAAAATAACCAAGTCCATAATTACTTAATTATGATCTCATTTTTTATTGGTGAATTGCGTGCTTAAACTACGCATCAATTCACAAAAGCAATAAAGCCCTTTCAGCTTACCCCAGTATATCCTGGTATAGTAAGTGTGACCGAGCCAAAGGGTGGGTATCGCCCACGTACACCACGGACGCTATAAAATAAAATACACGCTACAGTGATTCGATCAGCTTACGACACTGATGTACACATAGAAAACCTCAAAACTAGGGTTGTCATAATTTGACTATAGTAAGCACGGGGGGGGGATTTCAAGTCATTTAGGAACATGCGGGCCTGTAAATGATAAAAAAATACTTACGTCCAAAGAAGCCAGTAAAGGACTTTTCTCTTCTAATAACCAGTACTAGTAGTAGTGGTCCTTGACAAATTCCAAAGCAAGAGAAAGCGTGTTTTGTCACGTAGGCACCAGCCTAGTACGTTCATCGCTGCCCGAATATTCCTGCGCTATTAATAAGGCGTCCTGTGCTCAGTGCCCTCATTTGATATCTAAAATGTAACTATGTAGGGATCTGGGAATTCCCCATCAAATTTAGCGAATTGTGTGACCTTTGAACCTTGTGCACGTCTTCAAGGCGTGATTGGGCCCACGTGGGTGCACAGAATGTACATGTACAGTACAAGTATTTTCTGTAGGTCTTGCTTGTCAGCCGGAAGTGGCCTACAATGTGATACTTTTTGGGGGCACTGAAGTTGGGCGGATTTCCAAGGTTTTTTTTCGGGAGAGCGGAGAGTGCTGTGCGAGACGACTGGGTGGATGGACGTTGTGATGGTTCGGCCGGGAATCACGTAGATTAGCACCGATTTAATTGTCCAAGCAGTTGTGATTGTAAAAGAAATCCAGTCCGCTTGAACACCCAAGTCTTTCAGTGCCAACTTTCTTTTTGCCTGCCTGGCCTCCAATTCCCCCTTCAGGGGCCGGACCGCTACACCTATTTATTGTAAAAAGCTTAAATATGAAATATGACCACAAACTTAAGCCACAAACCAAGTTACGATGTTTGTTTACATAGGTGTTATTTGTAGGTCAGTGTACAAAGATCACCGTAATCCGGCCAGGTCACATGCAAGTTAATCAGACGATTTCTCATGTTTGGGGATTTCTCTGGACGTGCAATAATCTAACAGCGCGGTGCTGCACAAAATACGTGCCTCCAATAAGACTGGCTATGGTGTTACAAAAAGTCCTGACCCCCACAACAATTCAATGTATGGGATCGATTAGGAATATTAGCAAAGGCTCAAAGTCTACCAGGCTGTAGTGAACACTGCCATGCGCTTGTGAATTGTCTGCAGCAATCACGCGTGACTGTTGAATCACTTCCATAGTCTGGCTACCCAAGCTAATGAAGATCAGAGGACCAGAAAAGAGGTTCTCAGACTTCAGAGCACAGAGGAAGGTCCTTAAAGACCGGTACTAAAAGATTGCTCCTTGAGCGCCTGGATAAAGACCAAGCCTTCTGGATGGGTGTCCTGTGGTCGGACGAGACTAGGATGAGCTTTAGCATTTTTTGTGGTTGTCTTAGGAATCGAAAACGTCAATACTCCAGAAAGAATACCAGCTCGAGAGCGGGATAACTCTTTAAGGTTGAAACAAATAGACAATCAGGAAAATAATTTGAGTGAGTGAACAACCAGGCAACAAGGCTCATGTAACTACATGTGTCTTATAATGCATATTTGAAAAAAGTTATTTTATTGCTCGTGCATAATAACTATAGAACCACAATTGATGAAGAAAAAAGATAGAGTTACAAATACAAACTAATGAAATATAATCTATCGTAAAGGTAATAAACTAAATTAGTTGAATAAAAAAACAAACTATGACTTTTTCTCAAATAAACCTGCCGCCGATTTTACGAACTCGATAGCTGCGCGACAAATTAAGACCAGTTAAGTCGCGACTTTCGCAACAAACTATGGCGTAACTTATACGGAGTCATTTTAGACGGAACAAATCGAATCGAAAATGGATTTGATTAATTTATCGTGTTCGGTTAGTCTTATTATCATTGCTGAACGAAAAACGTACAACTTTAGAGGGAAATAAAGAACTTGTTTGGCTTCAAGAACTGTAAGATTTTCTGTCCGATTCTGACAAAGAAAAGACGAAAATGTTTTCAAAATGGCGGCTGGAAGTGATTTATCGGCTGTTGGACGACTGTTGTTATATTGAAAAGGAACAGCCGTCGTAAAGCCGCTTTTGTCATTGTGTAAGAAATTAACACTTTTCGAGAAATTGAACCGAAGTAGCTGCGGCATAAATTTGTGCGGCAAGGCTTACATAAGGTTTCAAGTTACGCCACGTTTCGTGAAATCGGCTAAAACTGAAACTTTTCAACATTCTACTTGTAAGGCGAAGATTAGACGTGATCTGAAAAGACTGAAAAACAGGATTGTCTGCTGGTTTGTTTGTTAGCACGGAGCGCTCGGCTCGAGAATCCAACCTGCCCGGGGCCACTTAGTAAAGCTCACTTCATATACATATAACCTCGCTGAATTCTAACCAATACTACAGGTCGAAGTTTCTCCGATGGAGCATAATGCCTGTCCCTGCGCCACGTTACTCCCCTCCCTCTGGTTCACAGAACGATGTTTCTCCCCTACCCTAGCTTATTAACCTCAGATGCCTCTGAGCATGAGGATTACTAAACCTAAGTTACATTCCAAAATAACATGTTTTTTTCCTTTCGCATCTTTTCTGTCGATAAAACATTCCAAACAAACGCCCCAAGAAACTTGTCTTGCACCTTCGTCCCTTTAGGGCTAACGCTGTCCGGTTCCATAAGCAGCCCCACTAGCCATTTCAAGCATTTTGATAATTTTTCCTTCTTTCAAATCGCTCTTTTCGTCAGCGAGTATTTCCTTGGTGAACTCCTGGGAGGAGGATAAAACAAGTCATTTTTTGTCAAATAGAAAAGCATCAACATACCACCCCATAAATTTGTCTTTTTGGATTCGTTATAGAACTCGGATATACATGAGATTTTAAATTTGCAAACGAAGCATGAAAGCAAGCCAAATCCCCTCAGACAGAGAAACAACTAAAACTAAAATTACTAAATCAAACATCAAATCACAAAGATATCAAATAAAACAAAAAACAATGAGCATATCACAGAAATTGTAATGTAATGGGCGAACATAACGTCAGTAGCATCAACTCTATAAGAGGGCAAGGTTTTCCTATTCCAATATGAGTTATAACACCCCAGGGTGTTAGGGTTAAGGTCTGGTACAAACCTAACCAAAAATGAGAACCAAAGACATACAGGAATCATGAAAACTGGGAGATTAAAAGCAACAGTTTGGAAAGATAGACAAGAAGGAACAGGACTTTTAATTGCTTAATCTTTTCTTGCAAGGCACTGTTGGAGACTTGACGTACAGTTAACCGGGAAGGACATGAATTTAATACAAAATAACAAAAGAAGCATAGAACTCACTGTCCAAATTTTCTTGACAAAGGCTTTGTCTGTGCTGACTTTTGCCTTTTTCAGGGGTGAAACGCTGGGCCCAATCCAAGTGATAAAGGCAAACTTATCTCTAGTGTCAACTTCGAACTTTGCATAGGCATAACATCGGTCGTCTTCTGCCGAAAGAAAATCGTACGAACCGACCGTTAGGCCTTCAGGATACATTATATATTCAGTTTGGAACATTTCTCAAACCTTCGTTTGCCTCAAGCCGCAGCTTCAGTATCGTTGATTTAAGGTTTCTTATCGGGGGGATCTGGAATAACATGGATACCGCTATACTTGAAAGCAACGACAGATTGAAATGATGGGACCAAAGGGGAAAAGCCGCAGCCGAACACACAGCGGAGAAACGGCTTACGTCTTCCCAGACACTTTCGTACTTCCGGGCCAGTTGCGGAAATCATGATTTCTTTCATCCCTATTGGATTAAAGCATGTTAAAGCAAATGATTGCCCCAAAAGTCCGCATTTCGGGGAAGGGATGTCGATCTCCCAAATACAAGACGATGACAACGGCCGATATCCCGGCACAGCGAGCGAGCTCTCCTGACTTTGTCCAGTAAAGCCAGATATACGTCCAATCCATCTACGCACAAGAACCGAAAATGTTACCTATGTGATATACTGAAAAAGCCACAGGATGCCAACGAAAGGGTTGAAAAGGGGTCTCGTTCTTGTTCAAAGGGCGGAGTTTCAGAACTCACGTGTTCCATTTCTTTTGGATTGCGTGAAATATCATTTTGAAGGATAGTTTACCGTGGATCAAATAAACATGGCATTATCCCCAATAAAGGCACAGTGTCATTTTCAACTGCATAAGCTTACAGCTCACCAGCTCACCGAGGGAGGAAGCTAGCTTGATAGACACAGTGAACTGCTTTTGTGTGTATATCATCCCGTTCCCTAAAGACTGATCCACGAAGCCGCACCCCTTTAACACGACCTGTTCTTCTTCTATGTCACACGGCCACCCTCGTTCCCCAAAGCGGTACCACGTTGGTTCCCATCGTACCACTTGCGAGATGGTAACCCCTGGTACATAATGAGAAATGGAAATATTCCACGATGGGAGATTTAAATAATGGTTGTATTACGAGACGCAGATTCACGCGTGACGTGACGTAAAGGTGTCATGAAACGACAAGACTAAAGGCGCCTTATTTCCATATCTACGCATTTTTGGCTACGTTGCACACACGATGCGTTCATGCGTTTCACTTTCAAGGACACAAAAATCGACTCCATTAACATAACGCACGTGTGCGATGCGTTTGGTTTTTGTAAACGAAATTTCCAGAGTTGGGAGCCACAAGCCCCAAATTCGTAATTGATAGAAATATCTCCATGTTCGGTCCCGGTAATGATACCCCGCACTGCAAATAACTCGCAGGATCACCGGAGTCAGGTTGGTGTAGTGGCTCTTCCCTCGCCTTCCACCTCTGCGACCCACGTTCGAATCCCAACTAGGTCAGCATGTGGATTGAGTTTTCAGTCCCTGTCTGACTCCGTGGGTTCTTCCGGGAATATTCATCCGGGGTTTTCCTCCTACCTCTAAAACTGAACATTTCATTTTCTTCTTAATTACCACTTCATCCTGTAATTGGCGATAAGTGCGCTGTTGGTTGAACAGAAATAAACTTTTAAAAATGAACAAAAATATCTATGAGCTTGCGCTTTGAAATTAGCGCTTTAAATAGAATGTGCCCTCATTGGGGCCTAGGCTGGTTGGTATTTTGTGCATGTAGGATCGCGGATATTACAGCTTTTGGATGGTCATAACACAAAAGGGCTTGGCTTAATGGCCATCGGTCTTTTGGATTCTGAAGTCACCATGCATTCTGTGATTGTTGTGTTCAATACCTCCAAGAAGATCCAACAGGTCGCTATATTCCATACCACAGTCACCCGGCACGATGATTTTGCCGTCGTATGTAGCAGTGCACCTGAGCATTGATATTTGAGCAAATTGGATCATAAGACAAACAAATTATATCGAGCATTAGGCTTTGTCTGAATAATATGGCTATGGCTAGAAAGAGCAGGTGCGCTTATAGACTAATTCGATTTGACACCATAACTGCGCTGGTACCCATAGATATGAAATAAAAAGACTAGATCGGCAGTGCGTGAATATAGGTGCGCATTCTTTGTGCCATAATTGTACATCATTTTTTGAAGTCTCTCTTGGACACACAAAATGAACGTAAAGTATTCAGGTAAATGTATCTTCCTCTAGCACGTGACCCTCCAGACAAGACCACGCTTGACTCACGCACTGCCGATTTGTCAGTAACTTAAAGCCAAATTAAAAACAGATAAAAACAAACTTTTAAAAAAATTCATACTAGGTAAGAAACTGAAAGTAATAATCTACTTTTACGAAAGATTCTAATATTTTATTTAACCTTTGCTGACAACAGCTGCGTTATATCAAATCAAGGGAACATGGAACCCATCAACTACAGGTAGGTAGATCTTTGCAGTGTTTTACAATCTCGTTTTTACGTAAGCACGGGCAGTGAAAACAAACGTGCATGAACAAAGAGACCTGGGTACGATATCGCCGGACGTGAAAGGTCGTTAATGAGATTCGGTTTATACCCATCACCAGGTGACTTTTCCTGAATATTAGTTGAGGAAGATAAAGGTCAAATTCCAACATGAGTGTTTAATGGGGTGGTTTCAGTTAGGAATTATTCTTTCAAAAAGTTTCGAACGTGATAGGACGACCCAAAGTAAAAATCCCCATAGGCAGTCCGCCTTCTGTTCCGGAAGCTCGCCGCGTTAGTACCTTTACTTTCGGGCTCTATTCTAATTAGACTAAAGACATTCAGCATGATGCTGCCATATTTGTATTGTTCCGTCAAACCCCCTTGGCAATAGTATAACAGCTTCACATGTTGTTAAAATGGGAACAGACTATTTTCCTTCCAGCCTCGGTTTGGTTAAATTGCTTTGAATGGTAGTAGAGCAAAATAACTGCCGCATCAGTTGCGAATCCAGCAGGGGGAAGGACTTTCCCCCGCCACACACACAACTAAGTGTGTATTTGCCTGCAACTGGGGACCCCCTATTGTTCCTCTTTTGTTTGTACTTCAACTGTTTTAGAAGACCACCCATATGTTTTGTACACAGTTATCAATCGGAGACCCTCTCAATCGGGGACCTTATTGTCCTCTATTGGTCAGGGTCCCAAATTGAATGCAGAAACAAACTCCACACACATCCACCAAAAGCTGGATACGCCACTGTGTCCAATGACAGAGGTCAATGGCAGCTGGTCAGCCTAGCGATTGCAGTTACTTCCATCTTCTATCTGTAACAATGCTTAAATACAGCGGTTTAATTGCAAAAGGCACAGAAAACACAGTTCGAACTGTACGGCCGAGCTGTAATTCAGTGTACTAAAATGGAGATTCTGTATTATTTTACCATCCTTTTGCACCCCTGCGAACGTCCTCGTACATCTCTCTCAGCTTCTCCGAATCTGGAATTAAAGCTGAAACAGAAAAAAAGTGTGATCTGATTAAAATTCAAACCAAAACGCCAGCAATGACGGGCCCAAAGTCATTTTTCCTATGTAACTTTCTGTGGCGTTGATAATGAAGGGTGAGGCTGTACTGGAGGGCTTTCTACACGCTTTTGAGAGGAAGGAAATAATACAGACGAAAAGCTGCGTTCAGTCTGTCAGCCACTATCCCCCTCCTCCGATTTGGTCTTGTATACAAGAGTCTAAGGTTCAGGTTGTGTTCGAGTGCACTGTTTACGTGGCCCACCCTAAGCCGTCAGTGGTCATCAATGACCGTTGTCGAGAGCCCTCGCACAACTTTTTTCCCACATGGGAATTTTTCACCACTGTCCTGAAAGATTTCCTGAGGTTGACCAATTTCCCCAGTGATCTACTCTAGGATTGTCCTTTGAATGTGCACATTTTTTCTTATATGATTGCAGGTAATAAGTTCATGTTGATAATAGTCAGTGTTCTCGTTGGAAACTCTAAAGACCTTCTTCAGACTCTGCATCATCATCACAAGACCTCCAGGCAGAATTCAAGTTACGAGCAGATGAACGGAAACAAAGCATTCTTTGTTGGTGTTCACCGTGTTACGTAAAGTCTGGTCTTCAGACTGGTTTTGTGACTGACATTTTGGTATGAAGATTCTCAGTTCCCAAACGATAGTCTCTATGCCACGTCGTCATGCGCACTTGCTTCGTGTTAAAAGAGCCAGTGATTTCTGTCCTTTATCTTTTTTTTCTGCCCAGGGGCCACCGATTCATTAATTACCTTTTTTAAGTTCACCGTTTCCTTTCATCTTAAAAAATCAAAACTTTTTAAGTTGGCCTTCAAATTCTAGATTTTCCAAAACTTTCTTTCAGTTCTCTTTTAATTTCAGGCCCGTAACTAGGGTGGTGCAGGGGGTGCGTCCGCATGGTTAATATGTGCAGTGTGCATGGTTAAACTGATGAAGTGACATCGCACGAACCAGATAAGCTGTCATGACTTGCCCAAGGGTGCACTGAACCAATTCAAGCTCCATTGAAAATAGTGTAAAGTCAACCAGGTTTGGAGCCCCATGGCAGGCAACTGAAGTCCCTGAGGCCTCTCAAACAAAAAACAATGTGTTGTTTAATCCTTCAGGTTTCATTTGATTTTCAATTTTTAGTAGGTTAACCAATGAATTTTTTAATTATCCGCCCAAAACAAACTCTCCCCCAAAAAGTGAATGTTGCAAAGCCCTCCCAGCGGCCATTTTTCAAATGACATCCCTTACCTTCCTCGGGCTCTTTTGACTAATTTTCAATCCCATTTTTATCTGCTTTGCCCCCAGATGGGTGCCCCTGAATCTACAGAGATGATCCTGGGCCATATTGACAAAATTCCACCATTTCTTGGCCCAAACAGACCCCTCTTTTTGAAACAATCTCTTGGGGGTACTTTTTGTGCGCCTCTGCCTGGCGGAGAATTTTCCTTGATTTGGGACACTGCACCCCTAAGTGCGCGCACGCTCGAGGATGTGCGCGTGAGTGTGATCGCCCCACAGGAAAGGCGTCTCATCAGATTTGTCAACAGGACAAAATACCTGCTGAGCACGATAGCCTGTCATATATCACCGCAGCCACACAAGGACCCACGGTCGCGCCTTAATTGTTCCCGAATGACCTTACTTTTTTTTTACCGAACTGGCACACTGACCAGAAGACACAATAGTTATACCTTTCAGCAATTATATGCAGAGCACCTTTTGCACACTTCTGAGTTTCTCAATAGAAAATAACCTTGCCACACCACTGTGATAAACCACTGGAGCTCCATTTTGAACAATGCCTTTAGTGAAGATTTCATGCAGGAATTCGTTGTAACCCCCCCCCCCTTTATAGAATTCTCCATGGTCATTTCGGGAAGAAAATATAGTATGGTGTTTTCTGACTGATAGAGGGATTGCGCTTCACGTTTTGAAATAGTGTCCTGGCGTGTCAAGGGAGCTATTACCGAGTACCAACTGGAAGGGGTCAATCAATTGCAAGACATTTTGTCAAATAGTTGACTGATAGATCACACAATGACCTTAAAGAGGACTGTAACCAAAAACAACTACAAAAAGGTACAGTGCATGTTAAAAGATACCTATCCATTATGCTATTTATTCGGTTCCATAAATTGGTGTTATATTTATTTCGCTTTGTTTTGATTAGCATAGGCCTGCATATGTCCCGGCGTTGTAAACCAACCGAAGGGCTTCTTATCACGTACATATAATTTTAACTATGAACGGTTCACACGTCCGACAGATTTTATCTTCTGTTTCATACCAACGACCCTGTCTGAAACCAGTTTTGTCGTCGGGACCACCAAAAGACTAGACACAAGACCAGACACAAGACCATGCACAAGACCGTGCACAGGCCCAGTCACAGGTAACAGTGAAAACAATGGCATAGCTTGTGACTTGAATTCAGACTGTGGAGGTCTTGTGTTTTGTACTTGTGAAAGCCTTAAATGGTCTCGACTACAACACTGTCTGAAACATGACCCTAAAATCAAATAAGAAAAAGGTTCCTCTTTCCGTTTCTGTGGACACAAAATGCCGACTTTACTGTTTCGCGAATACTATATCCGAGACAAGCATATTTGCATGAATAAAGAAATATGTGTCGTAATTAGTATACCACATACAAGAATTTCCAAGCTCAACTTATCTTAAAAGTGTCTGTTAAGTCTGGATTGGCACTGACAGCAGGAAAACCTTTTCAACTGCATTGCCACGAAACGAACTCACCCTGATTTCTCGTCATCTCAAGGGCCCGGAGGAGGTACCGAAGCTCCTCCACCTGGCTTCCGAAAGCAAACCCAATTACACATGCCAAAATGATGAAACGGAACATCTTTTCCACCAGCAGAAACCACGCGTGTGCAAAGCAATGTCTGGGCCGTTCAACCTAAGCACCTGGTACTGCCAAACACTTGCTCCGAAATCTGGCTTTGGGAGAATCAGTTAATGACCTTTTGTTGATGTTCTGCTTGTCCTTTTCTGCTGTGGAAGACGTGCATTTCAAAAATATCGATCGACCGTGAAAGGTCACCATGCATGAAGAAAGCTTGTGTATACCGATGGGGAGTTTTTGCGTATTGCTACAAAATTTACCGTCATATTGAACTGTTCACCATCTGAGTTCACTGCATTTTGAAAAATCAAGAAAACGTTCGTCACATTCAACGATTAAAGCGCAGCTCGTCTCCCACGTTTCAGCCGCACTTTAACCCGCGAATGTCTTTCAAAGGTGTACATGCACTTCTACGTGATAATGAGGCCTCGTTGTATTGATCGCGATACGGCAGAAATTATTTTGTGGCGTATGTAGAGGTGGTCATCAGATGAGAGGAATGTAGGAACTAGCTTAAAGATCTAGGAAGTCAATTCAAAGTGTAATTTGAAGGGATTATGACCACTCTCAAAACAACCCAGTCGAAATATTGACTGATTTCCCCAGTTGTTCAAAATTGACTACGTATTCAGTCAAACACCCACGCTTACATTGGCAAATCATGCTTTCTGACAAGATTCCTATTCGGTGTCTTTTGAAATATCAATGAAGTGACTGAAAAAAATCTAGTCAGGTTGACTACTTTCCAGTTGCACCCAGCTGAATGTCATTCTCTTATACATGTACGGCTTGCTGCATATCTGTTAAAGTACTAAGGCCAAGACTTCGGAGCTCTTAACTGGCACTGTGAACATCTAACAAAAGAAGCACGGTGCAATAGCAATGGACGCTCAGTGTTAGTGCTCTGTTTCTTTTGTTAAATGTTCTTGTGTGATACTTGTCCTAAATTATCGTCAATTTTACATTTGACTGACTTGCATGACAACTTGAATGTTGTGGTGGAGTATTGTGAAAGCCACCATACGTGAAATCGGTTAGTTTTCATACTGTGGTCATTCCCACAAAGACCAACATCTACTTGTCGAAATGGAACAAACACGTTTTAGAATTTTATTTTCCATTCTTTTGTATTTGTACGCGACATACCGGTTTGTAGTACGCTGCCTATGTAAAGCCAAGAAGTATATTAAAACTCAAAAAGTTAATAACTATCACGCACAGGCACTTCTTTTTCAGTCTGTCCCGTTGAGTATTTGGAACTCGTATAAGAATGTACAAGTATAAAAGGGAAACCCTGAATTCCATCTGTACAACTAGCAGGATGAAAGCTCTGCACGGACACAAAAAATTACATATGTCTCCATATAATTTAAAGGCAGATATCTGTCTCTGTTTTTCAAGCGATGCGTTATTTTGAAATATGTTTGATCGGTTTCTTTTTGACATGAAGTCTGGATGCTAGACTTGTAACATTGCATTGGGGACACATTTACTGGAAGGGGATACAAGTACGTTGGGCAGGAAAACAATTCAGAAGGACACATATTCACTGGGTTGCGACCACAGTCGTATAAAGTTACGGACGGGCAGCTCTTTCAAAACAACGGTGGGGTACCGTAACCAAGACGGCACCCAACTAAATCAAAACGCGTGGGCAAATTCATCTCCGGGTGTCCACTCCGAGGAGGAACAAAAAGGAATGAAACTGTAGTCCTTTGGTACACATTCCCGCATAGACGCGCAAGTTTAAGTGCGTTTGACGCGAAGAACGCGCAACGAAGGCCACGTCCCAATCTCGGCTCCATTAGCTGCCTTTACTAGCCCCTGGTCGTTTCGAATTCGAAAATGATGCTGACTGGCTATTAAGAATGAATATACATAAACCTAAAGTCAATCGCAATCGCATCAAAGGCTACACGCTCGCACACCGGTATTCTCCTGCACCTGGCCCGTGCAGATTGCGCAAGACGCAAGACTGGGGGTCTATGCGTTTATATGCCTACATCTGTGGTTGTGACCCCGTAAATGTGTTCGGGGAAAACATCTACAGGCGAGGGAGCACACGACCTTCAATACCGGCAGTCATGACACAGCTAGTACTTTTTTTGCGGTGGTTACCATTCAAATAAAATCTACTAACCATAAAGGGGAGAAAAACCGAGGGGAGATCAGGTCCCGATAGAACTCGAAACGATTTGGGGGTTTTGTGCCAAAATTAAAGCGCATATTTAGGTGTTAGCAAATCATTCCCGAACGGAACTTAATGTAAGTACAGCTTTTTCAACACCAATATTGGCCAGAGTTTCGGATAGTAAATTTTGCTGTCTTTACTTTTTTGTTCTCTCTTAGGGGATCATTTCCAGTTTAGGAGACGCCAAACATTTAATCTTTAAGAGGAGTTGACGGTTAGTGCAAAAATAGTTCATTGTGTTTTAATGGCTCCCTGGTTCCTTTTTGGTGAAAACTACCCTTAGTGCATGATTGCCTCTGACAACCCAATTTACAGCCAATGCGTGCAAAGTTTCATGCCACTGACCATCTAAACCGAAGTAAGGCTGCATCCAAACCCATGTTTAATATTGTATGGCCAGGCTGTCGCCCACAGCTTTTGTGCGGGAACACGCCGATTGTCACAATTAACTTTATTTACGAGGCCGTCCATATTGAATTTGAAAGCGAGGTTAATTCTTCATTTTGAATGTTGAGAGTACAAATGAAGCAATAAAATGAAAATCATGACAAATTGGCACCTGTTTACTCTGATGAATACTTTCAAATTCATGATTGAACGCACAGAATTGTACACTGCCAGGCTTTGAATGCATGGAAGCATAAAACAGGCCGGTGCCATCCTAATGGACAGTTTGCAAATTATATAAAACAGATTTGGGGAATAAGATATTAAAGAATGACCTCCATGTGAATAGGGTCTATATACGTGACTGTACAGCTCCTGAAGCTTGTTTCGGCCGTGAACTTATTTCGATGGAAAAAGGCCATTTTTAGAACCCGTACAAATGCAGATTTTGTCATTTACAGCTCATGAACGCTCTGATTTACACCAATGTATCCAATTAGCTATCTTGACTTATTATATCCACTCAATTTTATAGTGAATCTGAAATGTGCACGGTTGAATGGGTTCATGATAATTGAGGATACAAAACAGAATCCAGAATGCGGCTTCATACAACATTATGTCAACACACACGTAACTCAAGTGAGATAAATAACAGATAAAATAACAAACAAAACTTGAATGACGAGTCGGCATACTTTGTCACACAAACAGGCCTTTTAGTGTTTGATGAGATTCCATTGTCGTTTATTTTATCCCCCAAAAATCAAAACGTCAGTCTCGTGCTGCATGCAATTACCAAATAAGTTGCAAACGAAAATACGTGGATAAGGATTACATGTACATACTTACAAAAAGAACTGCTTTTCCTTAACTACCACCAGGCGGAAATAAAATGAAAAAATCCAGAAACTACCTATTATAAATTTCTATAAAATTAGACCTTGCCGATTGTCCCTACAATAGGGCAATGCACTGTACTAGATGATTGGGTTTGGACAGAGTAACTGTTACGGAACAGTGGCTCTGTTATCAAGGTTTCTATTTTCACTGACGGGGCGGTTTTAGGCAATGGGGTGTAATAATGGATTTAGCACAATGTAGAGCCCTCGGTTCTTCGTTTGTGTTTGTCACTGTGAAAGTCTTTGGAAATCTGTGCACAGTAATACATTGGAAAAGAATAGGAAAATACCCCTTTGTAGATTCCATAGCGGTATATGGAAGAATCTATCAACGCTTCACTGAACCTTACCTATACGGCCCTCTTTTGATACCGGAAAGGGGGTCTTTGTTTAAGAATTCCTTCGTACCAAAGTTTCCATGGGCGTAAATCCCAGAAGGATTGGGGGTATATGCCCCCCCTTTGAGGTGGGAGATGGGCTATTGAATCATTTGCGCTGCACACTTTTTCGTGGTGAGCAAAAATATGAAGCGGATTGAGAAGAATTTTTCGGAATTTTCAACGGCTAAAATGTATTCATTATTGGAAACAATAAATAAACATACATATGCCATTCTGATGTATTATTGATGTACACCTATATCACAACTGGCAAGTCACCCCCCCCATCCCCCATCTCCCAATTCCTGGCACAAATTTACGCCATTGATACATGCTTATCACCAACGACCATTGATGGCGCTGCTGTGGTAACATGATTCGTCTATACTGTCACTGCACTGCATGCAAGACCAGAGTGGTGCAAGTGGAACGACTGACTTAGACCCTGTGACAATTTCATAGTATTAATGACACTGCAATGGCATTGACACTGTCAATGTAGCAATGCTACATCTGGGCTCTGAGGTATCGTTCGGGCGGCCCGTTCTTGGCACGGGTATTGCACTCAAACGGAGGGAACGCGACCGCAGAACACTGTTCTCGGAACTAGATAACACACGTCACGTCCTCATCGGGGTTTCTTGAGAGCTGCAAAAATGGCGACATGGCCGACAAAACTGGAGATTATGGCAACGTTTTATAATTTTCCATGAAACAGAAACGGATTTTCCGTTTATATAGGAAAGAACGTAGCCTAGAAATCCAAACGTTAATCTTTGAAACGGTACGTTGACGCTGCCATCATGTTGCATGTCGCTTGTTACTCATACCAGCGAGAACCGAGTGTACGTTCCCAGCAACCGAGCGGTCGCCCCGTCAACTACACATCGAAATGTTCAGCTAACACGCCGCCCAAACTCAGCGTGGATGGACGATCTCTAGTCTTAATTTTCAGCGTAAGGATGGGTACTGTATATAAAATGGATGCGTACATGGTTCGGAAGCTGCTGGGTGACCGAGGAGGGGGGAATGGGGTACTGGGTGAGGTGGGGTGTTGGGTGGGTAGGGTGTTGGCTAGTTGGGTGGGGTGTTGGCTAGGTGGGTGGATAGGTTTGGGGTTTTTTGTGTGTGTGATTGTTTTAGGAACTGAACGCCAGCACTTCAGAAAGTGTCTGCGCAGATACAGGGGGTGACTCTTTTGAGGGTATATCAATTTGCTTCAACACAAACATTCAAAAATGCACCTTTGTGTCTTAATTAACCTTCTTTTCATTTTTGGTATTATTTTAAATGATATTTCACTGCTAATCGGTATTCATGCTAATAGTATTTCCATATTCATGAGCAAAACTGTGATGTCATCTCAGGAAAAAAGCCTCAATGTTACATTGGCTGGTACACAAAAAAGTTTTGCATTTTTGTATGACTCCATTTTCTCTTCTTTGCTGATTTTTCATCGTTGTTAATGTGCACGGCAATAAGCAATCATCAACCCCTTTCTGAGAAATGTTTCCAGTAAGTAAATCCTGGGTCCAGTATTTGACAAGAAGAACTTTGAATTCAACTACATGTATGTCTTCCACAGACATATAAACGCATAGACCGCCAGGTCGCATTCATATACATGAGCATTTCCTTGATCAATGCAGCACCTGACTAAATCGAAACTACGGGAAAATTCACCCCTCCAAACATAAAGGGAATTTACGCACAGTTGAAGAATTCCAGCCATAAAATTCTATGGAGCCACTTTCCTATGTAAAAAAATCCTCCGTTTACTTAATCTGGCCCGTGCAGATTTGAAACAATGTTGTTGTAACACATGAAAAGATGACGCGCAGTCATCCAGCACCGTCTCGCCTCGCCATTATTGTTTGCCTGTAGTACTTTTCATATAATCACGGTTATATGAGAGGATCACGGCAAGTCATCTATCGTTAAAAAATCACACGAAACAGATCACGTCATCCAGTGGCATCAAGCACAACTCATCACCAGAATCAAGCAATAGCACCCTCGACGTATACGCGAGGCCACAAAGGACGCGATATCGTTTCCAGTATTTTAACCCTAACAGTCCCAAATCCCCCAATTTCAATATGATTTTACATACACCCCAGGGGGTTAGGGATAATGGAGGTCAATGGTACAGGGCGCTGAGGCTGTATGACGCCACTGCCCAAAGTCATGAACAACTAGATCAATATTCCTCGCTGAAATGCTTGAAATATGAAAGAATTTTATGCAAATAGCTTGAAAAAATCAACATTTTTTTGTCCCAAACTTTACACACAAGATGCCATTTTTTAGGATCCCACAATTTCGTTACACTATGTCTTTGGGAACAGTGTGACGAGCAGCTCCATGGATCAACGGTGCCGGTGTGCGGGGAGAAGCATGTCTCGTGTATGGTCCAGCGGTTTCAAAATTAATTGCCAGGTGTTTGTTGGGCCTGGTTCAGTACCAAGAGAAGATAAACCTTTTCATCTGCATGCCAGACAACGAACTCACCCTGATTTCTCGTCATCTCAAGGGCCCTAAGGAGGTACCGAAGCTCCTCCACCTGGCTCCCAACAGCAAATCCAACTACACATGCCAAAATGAGGAAACGGAACATCTTTCCACCAGTCCCAGCAGAAACTACGCCTCTACAAAGCAATGTCTGCAGCGTTCAGCGTCACCACCTGAACTGCCAAACACTTGCTCAAAAATGTGGTTGTTGATTTTCTTTTTGTCCTGATCTGCTTTTTAAACATAATGTAGACGCACCTTTCAAAAATTAGCCAGCCGTGAAACATGACAACGGTAAAGGGTAATGTATATACATCCTTCACCTTTTGCATATACAATTTACTGTCTGGGAGGCTCGATATACAGTGTCTGCGATTCCATTGACTTGTTTCATCGTTGAGTTCACTGCTCTTTCGAAAATCAAAAGAATGTTTATCACATTCAGCAAGTTATGCGACGCTAGTCCGTGCTCGTCGTATAGTGTTTGGGCCGCACATTACAGCCGTGCATGTCCCATTTCGAGTGTTATTGCCAATGCGGCTACTTTAATCGCGCTACGGAACAAACTATTCTAAAATGTTCACTTTTTTGGGAAACAACTGTGGAGAAAGTCAGTAGATAAAGGATATTACAGGGATTAGTTTAGAGAGAACAAGGAAGTCAATTCAAGTGTGTTTTCAAAGACTAGTACAAGAATTTGTGTTTCTCGTATATGCATGGGTTGCTGATTAACTTTTAAAAGTAAACAAAGAGGGCGCAAACACCCTCTGTACACACTTGCGGTATGCACGCCATCATTCATTACGGACTGAAAATGTTGACAAAATGAAGGAAGTAATGGAATTACACATATCTTTAAAGAAAAAAGCCAGGCCCACCTCAATTCGCTCCTTTCCCGGGTGAGAATCCAGTGAATGTGCCCTTTTAATGGCTAAAACCGTGCGATAAAGCTTCTTTAAAAGACATTTACACGCTAAGCAAAATTAGGCCGAGACCGAGTCACGGGTAGTGCGTTGTGTGTGACATTTCTGATAGTAACCTGTTTTCTGCTTAACAAATATTTTTTCCTCTTTGCAAACTTCCGCACATAAATGAAGAGTTGCTCGAGAGCTGGTAATAGAAAGGCTCCTTAAGAGTGCAATTCTTGCACACGCATTTAACAAGTCATCTAAAACTTGCTGCATTAGGCAAACTGTTGCATAATGTCGGCTTTCGCATCATCCTTCTGGATGCTCTTTGCACGGTGAAAGTTTCTACAGCATCCAACAGTTCAATTATGCTCTCGAGCAAACCACCTGTATACAATTTGCTTTTCTTGTAATACAAGAAAGGTTTTGAGAATAACTTAATGTCCCGGGTAATTACATGTAAAAGATTTCTTAGAGATTGAGGGAACCATCACTACAATTATCAACATACCTGTATATTGTAAAAGTTTGATGTTTCACATAGGATTCTATTTCTCATATCCTTTAACAGCAGTATCGCCATTACTTTTTTGACAGTGGATAAATGATGTTTTACCATGGAGCTATTAAACACAGGGATTTCGAACAAAACCCCTACCGACCGTAATCCGATTAACTGCCCCGGTCGGCTCCATAGACAAAGCGCGGTTACCAGCCCCAGTGTTGGAGATCCGTGACTTTCTTTGTACTCAATGATTGCTACCGCCGGGTAGCAGGTAACCCACAGACTCGCCGTGTTTCCCTGCGGCATACTGGAGTAAATAAATGGTGGAAAAAGATGCACGAAGAAGATGCGTAGTTCTCTTCTGTAGTCCTCAGGAGTCAGTGCGTGATCCCCGCAGATGCACTGGAAAATTCTGAATCAGCAATTGTTATTTTGCAAAAGGTCGGACGTTTTTTAAGTCAGTTGTGACATTTTGCAGTTCCGGCGGTAGAGAAGAAATGCCCAAAATACGAACTGCGATATTTATATAACAAGTGGCAATCCTAGTGGTTCCTACGGTTAAAAGAAGGTGGAAACATGCCCCAGGGATGCATTTGACAACGTGGTGAGGTTTCAGGCCGAGACAGTTGTTGACAATGACAGAAAGGACAACAAATCTTCCCACGTTTTTGTGCGTTTTTTATTTTCCTCTGGACCAGCTACATTCTTTCAGTTTTCCTGAGCGTATTTTTGGAGAATTTGTATTAGTTAGTAATTCTTTTTATTGTTAAGAGGGACTTTGGGGGATGTAAAGACGTAACCAGACTTTCATAGTCATTGGAATATCACAACAATCACTAAAATTATCGACATTTAAGTCTCCGACGACGGTGGTTTGCGTCTCAAGGCGGCCATGTTGAACATGCGGAAGTGTAACACGCAGGCGCGGTACCCACGATCCTTTGCAAATGCAACTCCGAGCATTCCTTATAGCCCACAACTGTCCATGCAACACGTGTAGTGCTGGCGGTGGCCATCATTGACCCTTTTGATCTCTGTAAGTGCTTACTCCTTGTGTATAATAGCTTCATGGTTTTACTGAAAATAGGTCTAAAATAGTAGCACTGCCCCAATTAAGAGACCCAAAGACACAAACGCACGTCTAGGGTGAGCTTTTTTGTTGCTGTTCCTGAGCCTTTAACCCTAAAATAACCAGGGGAAATCCACCTCTGACATTTTCTCTGAAAATGTCCCAAAGCATTTCAGTCGGTATATTTCCATTTCAGTCATTTTGACGCCACTTTTTTAAAAAGCGGTCATACACCTACCCTTCTCGAGAAATGCCCATTATTCTGAGACAGGCCAGCTACAGTTTTCCCATTCATAATGCTCAATGAGGCAGACCGTTCATGTGAGGCCATGAACTTCAATGACTATAACAAAAACAAAGAACTTAAAAGTAGGTCAGACTGAAGCTATGCTCATAATGGGTGAGTTTATGTGCATACCAAGTTTCACTATGATTGGACATAGGCCAGCCGAATTCGAGGGGGGGGGGAATCTTCCTCCTCCGGATTGTGAGGTGGTCCGACAAAGCCATGGTTCTTTTGGGATGAAATGTCAAAGGTTCAATCTTACCAGAATGCGAGCACATCCCACAAGTCTGCATCTTTTTTCGGCGGGTACATGAGGCATTTTTTTGGTTTACTTAGCCCATCTTTGTTGACAACAGACTACATGTATTTCTATAGGGTTTTGACTGTACAAACTCTTTTGAGTCAAACTGTAAATGGCCTTTGAATACACTGCCATCCCATCACAGCGTGTTCAATCAAAAGGGAAAAAAGGAATAAAGTTTACAAATTCACATGACGGTGATTTTTTTTCTAGTCTCTATCTAATTCTTCAAAATAAACAAAGTAAGCCAAAAAAGAACTGATGGGAACATGGTGGAGGCCACCAACAGACATTAAGTTGACGTGAACCATGAACCATAAACAGTATGTGACCAAACCTAACAAAATGAACTGTAAGTTACTAGGGCCTGTTTCGAGTCCTGCAACACCTGAACCCATGAGAACTGAATCCATGGACAATCAGTACACCATGGCTGCATGCTGAACTGCTCATATAATGAACAGTCGTTTTGTTTCCAAAGGCAACTCTCTCTATATAAAACAGCTCTGGCCCTCTCCAGTCTTTAGAACGGTAAAGCCCACTTACATATACACGTACATGCACATATCTTATACAGACACTGATGTCCCATATAAAGGTGCAGTCCCACATTTGCAGCTGTCCTTAAAGGAACTGAATGAATTGTTGAAAGGAACATTTCATTTATTTAATTACAGTTATTGGACTACAGTCCCTGTGATATTATTCTTTCAGGCAGCCTTCCATTTTGAAGAAGCAGCAAGAGAAAGCAATTTCCAACAATGTGTCTAAAGACACATTCTTAGAAATTGCCATAAGGCGCTTATTTTTTATTGGCGAAGGTTTGCATGATGGACAGGCAGGTGCCATTGCTAAATATAACTCACTGGTCCAGTGCTCAACATCATGTAGCAGCAATCAGCTAAAGGAGAACATGTCCTGGATGCTGAACTTTGGGCGCAATTCAAAACATTACCACGCAACTTTTGATTTGAAACCAGCATCCTAGAACAATCTTTTTCTCCGCATATACGGCATTCACGGAGCTTAAACTCGGTGAGATTAGTTTGAAAGCACCCTTCTTTCAATTTTGAACATTTTCGTTGCCTAAAATGAAAAACAATGAAATGACAAATATCGGACTTTGCCTTTAAGTCAAAGGGGATTTTGCTCAGCTATGTGCCCATCTCGGGCTATGTCTCAAACATCAAAACCACTTGCTCGGCCTACAATGAAGGATGTGGTTCTGGTACCCAAAAAACAGGACTCATTATTGAGCTAACAACTTCAAAGTCACAGGGTTAAAAATCAGAGGAAGCCTGAGGTACTGACAAAGCCAAGAATGGGAAAAGCCCCAGAGAGTAGTGAGTCATTGGTTTCTCGCATGGAGGAGATTTGGGAGGATTCGGGAAGTTTCCTTGCAAAAAAAAAAAAAAGCCGGAGGGTTCAGGATAAAGCGTGCAGAATATTTAATGTGGAGCAACTGCGTCAGACGGCTTCAGATTTTGGCCTTGAGTGGGCCGCCCGTCAGATGAGCCGTCAGCCAAAAGATGAAGACCGGCTGGAGCACAGCGATGAAGAGCAGCAGGTACAGGCGTCGTTTGTTGCCGTGGCCGATGCTGTCCTCATGGGACTCAGGCAGAATGATCAGCTTCATGTTCCGCACCTGCATCATCATCAGCACCACCGAACATGTCATTACTCATTACTCAAACGCATTCATTTTTTTAACTCCTTCATTCTACAAATTCAGTAACTGACTTTGTCTAAGCCACTTGATGGTGCTGGTATTATTCCAAACCAGAGTTGTCCCGGGTGAAGTATCACTTTCAGCTGCAAAGACTGACTTTTGAAAAGTGACACGTATACTACAACCACAGTCCTTTGCAAATGCTGACCTTTGGTGGTCATATGATCAAGATTTGTGCAACTTTTTTTTATTTTGATTTTTTGACACTCCAAGACCACGTTTCAGAGCCACATTTGCTACAAAACCATGCACGAGGGCTCCATCCATGCTCAGCTTCCAAGGACTAGCTTGAGCCTCTACGTGTGAGCAAACACAATGGAAATTAAGTGTAAGGACCAGCCTCACAGCATCACCTGTACTGCATACAGAACTCACCTGAACACATTTAAACATCTCCCATGTTACAGCACAGGGAACCTTGCATATTCACACGTCATCCAGTGTGAAGGAGTTAAAACCAACAGTGTATAAAGGTGACACAATTCACAGTGGATTGCACATTTTCAAATCACGCTCCAGATGAAAATTTGCTGCATTCCCACAAGGAATACATCATCAGTGTGCACACAAGGACCAGTGTTCCCATTCAGGAACAGGTCTCGTTCAAAGAAGGCACAGTGGGCGGTCCTCATTGGAACAAGCGATACTTTTGATGGACCATTCTGTGAAGTCTCAATTTTGAGGACATTCCAAAAACCTGCTTACAAGTGCCTGACCGACATTTTCATGTATCATTTACTGACCTGTAATAGCTTAAGGACTAAGCATTACATACATTTTAAAAAGACCGCCTGTTCTGTTCACACGTTCACATCACTGGATCAAGGCAAACACATGGATAGTAGGTATTTCTCACTCACCACAAAGAACATGATGGATACGCTGGAGTAAAGCAGAGCAATGTAGTAACCAATGGACTGGAATAGAATACTGGCAAGAAGACACACAATCATTCTGTAACAAGAAGGAACAGGACAAAGGAAAACTGAGAGAAATTCAGGTATGCTGCAATATTGTCACTGATGCTGATTAATGTGTCTGTGTTCAACCAACCAAGGCCACCACACTTAATTAGGGTGAATTCGTTGCTACAACCAATCAGACCTATATGTGGGGGTACCGCCACAATTTCAGATTAGAGGCCATTTTGGTTCCGAAGTCCACAACCCACTTAAGGCACAAACAATCAACTGTCTGACCTAAATCCATCCCTTGTCAGATCACCCTGACTGCGAAGCATTTTTCTGATGGATTAGTGCATGCTCACGCTCAACAGCCTACAATTTCCGAAGCAACAAATTGCCATACACCTCCATGCATAAAAATAAGGCCGAAGACCTTGACACAATGTATCCATTCAAATCAGTCACAAAAAGTCCTCAAAACCACTTGGAGGATTTGGGCAGGTTGGGGTGAATGAAAATTGACCTCCCTCTGCATCAAGGCAAATGTCAATCTGTTTCGACTACTGCAGGTTACAGTGGCTAGATGCATTTGCTCAGCAAACAAGCAATAATGATCTGTGCTAAGCATGTCTCTATGCTGAGCTGGTCCGTGAAATTGGACCAAGGGCCGTGTGTCAACCACTTGGCTGCACATCTCTATGGGAACTAGATGTAGCCTTAACCACAGACTCTTGCATAATTTCAAGCCATAGCCAAGCAATTCGGCCACAGTTCCTACTTCCACAAAAAATGCTGGGCCTAAGATGTTGGCTCACCCAACATATTTGTAGCCACAGAATGCCACCAGGTCTAGCTTCCGGAGTGCAGTGTGGATGTTCATGACGTACAGTGTCAGGAGCACAGCCACAATCTCTATGATCAGCCAGACCAGAGCTGTGCTGGCTTGCATTCCCAACTGCTCAGGGCTGAACCTAAACAACAAAGCAAGAAAAGTGCGTTCACAGTCACTTGTGCTTTGCTCTCAAAATCCTCCAGTTGGAGCCTGGCAATAAACTGTTAAGATTATAAGATTCAACCCTTTTTCATCAGGTTCAAGTTGCCAAGTCCAACCACATTTTTGGCTGAATGTTAATATGGCTGTTGTGACTTTCAATATTTCCTGCAAGCCACGTACTTTCATTTTTAGTAATAAAAATGAATTCTGCATCTGTGCCAATTCTTTAACATCAATGTAGATTAGAATGTTTCCTGCACCAACTGTATCTGTCATTAGAAATGTCTTCATTTCATGTCAGACGCAGGGAATTTGCAGTATTCCCTTTGGAAACACACCATTCATGAGTACTTCACCCATTCGGGAACATGCTGATGTTATAATAATATAAAAGTATTTCAAAGGCACATGAAATCTCACAGTATCCGTCATTCAAAGGTGCTGATATCATCATTATCCCTGCACACTGGAGTCACATAAGAAAATTCCCAAGACTATCTCAGCTCCCCGGGAAGCATATTAGCCCAATGCAAAACTTAGTTGCCCTCACAAGTACCTATTTACTCCAGGGTGGCAGAGAGGCACACATTCAGATCTCAGTAGGTACGAGGATGTTTCCTGATTGGAACAAGCAACGTTCTCCCTTGAATGCTCTTAATGTTCCAACTTTAAAGACGCTCTATTATCTTCACCCTAGACCTCTTTCAAAGCTGTTTCATAGAGGGGAAAATCTTGTGCCAATCTAGGTCCAAGCAATGTCCTCATAACTGATAAATATGTGGACCTCTTTGGTCTTCATGGGGTCCACACAAGGTGGCAACAAGTGCACACCCTTCAGGACTTACCTATCTTGTCTTCCCAGTGCAACTCCAGCCAGGAGTATGTAGGTGACAAGCCCCATGACGGGGATATAAAGGTCTGGTGCGTTCACCTCATACCTGGGTGCCACTGGCTCATCCTGCTGGTAATTAATTGCCCATTCCTGCCAGCAAACAATTACAGACAAAACAATTATCATCTCTAGCCCTTCCTCGACTGTTACAACATCCTAGAGGCTTGGGAAGGTTTTGCTTGACTTTTGAAAGCCTGTCCAAAATGAACCACGATTAGTTTCGGTGTGACTTGGTAGTTGGTACCCATTTAAATTTATGCGGAAGGATGCCGTTACGGATACAAGCACTTGCCAAGGATTCTGGATGTCTCTGGAAAGTTCCAGACAAAGTTTCCTTGGGAGTCACAGTGGGCACTAGCAGCCCCAACTTTCCTAACGTGATTCTGTTCAGTTATCCAAGTGTTGAACAGATCAAAATTTCCCAAGTATAAAGAAAGTAAATAAACTCTGAGAAATTACGGCGGAGTTCACAACAGAGCAGGAATGCCTACGACTTGACAGCCAACATGGTAGTGAACAAGGGTGCTAAGACCAGAGTAATAAGGGTTTTTAACAACAATACTGAGACAGTATCTGACACGAGTTCCTCACATTGAATGATCTAAATCGTTAGAGGTCTCTTTTGCAGATAAATATTGGCACCGACTAATTGCGGCAAGGGATCTGCTTACCGTATGTGTGAAAGGACAGAGAAGGATGGCTAGCTTCTTGGCCACATACGTTGTGTCCACGGCAAAATAGTATTTGAGCTTGCTCAGAGACATGAACCTGTCAAACTGTGAAATAAAAGCTAGGTGTCACCACGCAATCTTCCTTTCATTTTTCAGGTTTTTTTGACGCAAACGCCGACAAGCTTATTTCATTGCGGCATTTAACCAACTGGTGAAGTGGGCTGTCCGACTGTTATGGATATGGCCGGCAATGACGTGAATGCATGCGTGTTCCTATGGAAGCCAGTGACTGGCAACTGCAAGCCACTTCCTATAGACAAGTGTGCTTCTCCTAGCCACAGCCAGTTGAGCTGGACATTCTTTATACAGGCTTTATGACTTCATACTGAAAAACAACTTATCTCAAGATTAGGAGCTGTGGAAAATTCAATGAAACGAAAAGGCAATCTTTATTAAATATAACAGGAATTTCACATTCTTACAATACATTGAAATTTGATTTTACTCAACTGTGAAATCTCTTCAAAAGTTTCTTCCCATGTACAGAGGTTGTGCAAGGCAGCCATTTTTGCGGTATGGGCTTTTGTTCCACAGGGACCTGTGCTATCCCTCCGTAACACAAGCAGTTATCAGAAAGATGGTTGCCATGCACAACCTCTGCTGGATGCAAAAAAGATTGGTACCAATTGCTGTGGGTACACTCTATTTTATCAGCAAATTTAGGGGCCATGAGCACATCAATACAGGCGATTCACAATAGCGCGCCTCCAAGAGTTTGCAATGCGTTGGCCAATCACAATGTAGGAAATCTGTCGACCCAATGCGCATTTGGAAAGGGTCAACAGATTTCACGTGTTGTGATTGGCCAACGTGTTGCAAACTCTTGGAGGCGCACTATCGTGAATCGCCCGTATTGTAAAGTCGAGAAACTTGAGCATTGCCCAGCCTTTAAAACACACAGAGAATATTTCTGCACCAGACAAGGAAGGAATGGATACAGAGGCCTGAACATGTGATCAGCCTGCACCACTGTAGATCAAATCTAGCATAACTGGAAATGACAAACCCACTGTCTCAGAAATAAAGGCCTCCTCAAGGAAAGTACCCCTCCCTTGAGACTGCATATTGCACTTTTGACCCACAACTGTTCCAAGGGTGCCGTCAGGCAGACGTCACCCTGGTTACAGTACCTGTTTCTCCACGACATCCTTGCCGTGGTCAGCCAGACTGGCCCCGTACTGCATGGCCATGTTGGCCATTGGGTCATTCATCAGCTGCTGACCGGGGTACATCATCCCTGGCGGCTGCTGCTGCTGCTGGGGCTGGCCATATGACCCCTGACCCTGGAAACCCCCTCCAGGCCCGGGCTGACCCGGCCCCATGCTGCTGGTGTCGTCAAAGAGAGGAGTAGGTCCATCATGACCCTTAGATCGCTGGGGTCTTCTGTGGTGTCCTTGCGCTTGTTGGCTTGCTGCAAATGACAAAGTGTGAATTTGGCATTATGAATACAGAATTATTAATTGATACTTGTAGTTAATACATTACGCCTTGTACTGCCCCACCCAGGATAATAACTGTTTAGTTTCTATGGAATCATCAGGGAATACAATTATATAACACAGGTACAATTACACCAAAATCTTACAAATACATGTATGTAGTTTTACTCCCATCAAACATGTGAAAACCAACACCTGTCTTTTGCAGTACTGCAGTGTAAGTTATTCAAGACCAAGGAACTCAACATACATGTACATTATTTCAACGAAGCTTAAGATCCTTACTGTACTCTGTATTTTGTCCAGGAATGTACATGTACATGGTATGTGTGCCACAGTTTTGCAGCAAAGCATTAAATTTGACAGGATTCTGAAAGATCCAAACAATAATGACCTGGAAGGAGTTAGGCCAAAAGTATAAGCACTGATTCCTGAGCTAGTTCCTGAGGTCTGTAACGGTCAGGGGGAAACTGTCCCTGTGGTAATAATTACAGGGCCACTGACCAGCACTTCAACAGTTAAACCTGCTTGACCCCCTGGTGGCCAGAAAAAATTTGGTCGTTATCAAGCGGAAAGATGTACATGTAAGTAACCTTGCCTTATGTGAGCAAGGGCCACGATCCCCTCAGAGAAGTTTAACTCAAGCTCTGAAGTGAATGCTGCATTAGGATACAAGTTCAACTTATGCCAATAAACTTTGGGGGGAGGGGGCTGAAGCTACCCCAGAGATACAAGTCCAACAACAAAGCAAACCCCTACATTCAACAGGAGAAACTCACAAAAGCAAAGACAGCCATCAAGCATTTGCCTCAAAGAGGCCACTCTTCAACTCCAAAGTACATTTTCCTGTGCAGACAATGTTCCATTCTTCACTGCTGAGTCAATTTACAGGAGCAGTACAATTAAGTGTAGAGATGCCGTTTCTTTCAGTGTGCTGCAAGTGACCTCTCCACAATTGCCTATACCTCTTGGTGACACACTCACTGTGCGGGGAAACACTTCCTACAGATCTCTTTTTTTTTAATGACTTCAATTCCTGTGTTGTCAAGAATCCAGTACAACCTTAGTACCTCTCAATGACGATTGCACAGAAATCACTGGATATGTTTAACTCGAGAAGTTCAAAATTTAACAAATCGTTTTATTTGGTTTTACACTCAGAATTTTGCTCTCTAGAGAACATCTTTCAGAATGGTGAGAAATTCCCTCCTCTATGACCGAACATAATTACTCTTGCAAATGAATAAAAGTGTATCACCTACAGTGTATGCCATGGAGGAAGGAAGACGTAATGATCAAAGGGGAATCTGAGTATGTAACAAAAATATAATCTTTGTATCTCTGTCACTCTGTATCAAAGACACAAGCAAACTGCAGATTGCAACACTGAACAAGAGGAAATGACGATAATTGGAGACAACCAAAGTAATTCACAAATCAGTTCCAACCATGCCAACACACATTTAACATTATATGACAGAGAAACGCACTCACTGGTGTTGTCAGATGCATTGCTTTGCGTTCTGATACTATTACATGCACCATGGCAACACGTCATGGCAACACACGAATAATATTGCTACATCGCTGACACATTGCTTGCCAGTGCCCACAGCACACATCTGCACAATGCCATGAACAAAACTGAACATTTTCTGTCAACATATCTGTTAACAAATGAATTTGAAATAGTTACTGGGACTAGAACAGCCATGTGCAATATAGTAGGCTTTCATCGGTCACTCAGATCAGTGAATGAAATAGGCCTATGATGCTGCTGCCTGTCATCAGGGTCATCGTGTATGTCCATAAATATCTCCCTGACCATGCCCTGACTATGTAGTGTACTGTAGGCTAAATAAAACTTACAATTCTGTGATTTCCTTTGCTTGAGTCATTTCCATGACTCAAGCAAAGGAAATCACAGAATTGGTCCAAATAAGTCCAAAATAAACAGAAACAATCAACAGTGCAGAAACTAGATACAGATCACAAAGATCAGTATTTCAAAAGAAATTTTATCATGCAGAACCACATGAACAACCACAAACAGTCATACGAATGTAGGCTCACAGTCCACATGTACACGTCAACACCGGGTCAAAAAACCGGACATGCCAGACGACAGCAATACGGCCGGCCAAGAACACGAAGAATTTGTCACAGCATGCAAGCATTCTGCACACCTAAAGAAGAAAATGGTAACATACACTTACGATGCCTGAATCCAGCTGGGACGTCCATACTTACAAATATGGCAAAATGGATTAAAATAATATTTTTGTCACCTTACGTTACGACCCAGTCTGAACTGTGCCACGACTACGTGACAGCTACTGGTTCCCTGACACTTGCATCGAAGTTTAACAGAAGCAATCCCGTTAAACCAGTGTAAATAAGCCGTGTCCGAATTGCGTGTTTGAGGCTTGAAATTACATAGGACTATGGATAATGGCTGCAACTACTGTCATATACTCGTGTGTATTTCTTAGCCACGGCCAAGTGATGAGGCCATGTCAGAACTTGGCTAAAGCTTGAACGCCTTCACTGAAACGAATTTGAAACACAGGTGCTGGACACGAAGGCGCAGCACCACCGGTACCGTCCAAAAGAGCAAACATTTAAGAGCCATTTCACGTAAATACCAGACATATGTGTCCACGTTAAAGAAATATATTTCTTCATACTTTGTAGTCCACTTTATACCCCAGATGCAAAAATAGTTCACTATCCACTTAAGTCACTTTAAAGTGTCATCCATGTCTGCTTGAGACAAATTATCGTTTTAAGGGTCACCCTTATTTATGCTCTTTTAACCGCTTGCATTAAAGTGTGTTTTTAGAACTTGCAAAATTTTCACCCTGTTTTTTGCCCCTAAAAACGTCAACTTGCCAGGGGTCTCAGAATATTTTCCTTTTGGTCATCACTGTTCATGATTGGGGCCAACACTGGTCGTTTCATCATGGTGAGAAAATGGGCGATCGCATCCTGCTGTGACAGTATTGCCTCAAATGTGGTCATTTTGCACAAAACAGAAAATTGCATTGGGGATGGGGTCCTCAGTTTGAATCAGTAATACAGAAAGAAAGGTACCGGTACGCTTTTGTGATTCTAGCACTGTTTTTATGTCTGTTGAGTATAAAATGATTACATAATAAAATCTAGCACCCACCGATAGCCCATAAGTTTCCCCTTGAAGTTGAGTTCTGACTTTTGTACTTGTACATGTAGGCTATGACTCCAGTTGCAAGAGCACACTTTACAACTTGCCCCTTGTACAGGAGCCTTCCCACAGTCTCTTTGTCACCTGTCTGCCACCCAATGTCAAACTTGTTAGGCTCCAGCAAAGAATAAACAAAACTATTTGCACAAATCTGTTGGGAAAAAGTTTCGTAGTGGTCAAAAAAACATCTTCACTCTCAAAGTGAGCAAAAAACACGTACGTATCTCACTGGCTGAAACACTATTTTTGACCTTTTGTCAGCAAATTCCACATTTGAGGCAGAGCTTCATTGGAGTTGCAGTGGTGGAAATAGACAAATCAACTCAAAAATGTTTGATGATGGTTTCCAGTGATCGTTCTCTCAAATAAACCAAATGCATGTGAATTTCTCATTACTTTTATGCTATGTTTAATATGTTGCGTCGTGCTAACATGGCGTCGCGTCGTGCCATCGACGGTGCTGTCGCATCGTGTTGTTTCCTGATGCCGTCGCGTCGTGCCGGCGCGCCTTGCAGTCGTATCGTCGCGTTGGAATGTCGCGCCGTCGCACCGTCGCTTCGCCTGTCACATTATGGTTCTTATACGGTGTAGGTTAGGCCGTCCCGTCCTGTCGTCGTGCTGTCGCGTCCTGATGTCGTGCGGTTGCGTCGTGTTGTCTCACCATCGGGTCGACGACACGACGCAACGCCGAGACAGCACGAAGCAATACAGTGACACGGCATAAAAGAAATGAAAAAGGAGGCGACGCGATGGCACGGGACGATGGAGCCGTCGTAGCGTCGTGTCATGGTGTCGCCTCATGGAGTCGGGGCGACGGCACGACGCTTAGCAATTTTGTCGTCTATAGAACACCACCCCAAAAGAGGAAAATGCAGAAAAACCCTTTGTACAGCGCTATTTACAGAACCGGCAATTTGTTGCAGAACCGGGCAAACTCAGTTCAGTAACGACCACCGAAAAAAGCTTGCTAGCATTTGTCTTTCAAATGACTGTCTACAATTTTCGAGTATAATATATACACATATAGGAGGATAATTTCCTGATATTTCTGAATGAGAACTTCTCCATGAAAGTGAGATTTTCAGGCGCGAGGAACCTTCCATTGTTTCTGTTTGCGGAACCGGGCAATTGACTGTCTTTATTGGAACTCTTCATCAATAAATTCATAATTCTATGCGCATAGATGGTCCTGGTGGCAGCAAACGTGAGTTGCCCATTAAAGATGTACAGTGGCAAAACTTTCATCGTCATTATTTCACAGACCCAGCAGAAAATCGTCTCTACCTCGGTGAATTTATTTGATGACTCCCAACGTAAAAGAAATATAAACCGTGGCTGCATCCGAATCTGTTGCCAAGAGCTAGGACTAGGTCTTCACTCCATCGGAAATGCGTGGACGGAGACGCGCAGACAATAGCCGTAGCTCAGGAATCCCGTTTCGGATACGGCCAGCGCTTTCGCCTTGAGCGCCTAAGTTAAAAGAACTTAACAAGGCGCCCTTCCAAGTGTGCTATTATGAACACAACTTCTTGTGATTCAAGGCACCGGTACCAAGTGCACGTGTGAAAGACTGGCTTCATTTCTAAATCATCGTCGCTACACTGGCTTAATCACTTACGTACAAAACCCTTATAGCACATGATGTCAGAACATAATGACCTGGCCGTAGCTCTGGGAGCCTCCTCTCTAGACTCTAGACACGCATGTTAGGGACGGTAACCATACCGACAGACGGTTGGCTGAGAGCGATTCGATTGTTGAAGTCGCATAGATAAGATGGGCACTGCCGGGGTATTTTGATGATCTGGTTGTGGAAATTATTTGCTGCGAAAAAACTTATGATATTTGGACAAAAGAGAGTCTTTTCGGCAAATTGAAAGGGTCATACCTGTCGTTGAAATCGTGAATTTCCTGCTGTCCAGTTAGGGCCTACTTTCTGGAACACATCAGGAAAGGAAAGTCTCCCGAAAGGGGGGTCCGGACCCCCTGGACCCCCCTCTCGGGATGCCAACATGCCCGAGCCAACAGTGCAATGAGCCAAAAATAGTGTGAGCTAGGAGTAAAACTGCGGGCTCATTTTGGTAGCAAAGGATACCTGAGACACTGGAAAATTTTCAAGATTAACCAGTTTGTGCTTTGAACCGTTCCCGACTGGCGTGAGATGGAATGAGTGAAAACTGTCTTAGATGTTTGTGAAAGCTGTTTAGTCTGAAAAAAAAGGCCTTAGCAGGTTACTTTAAATAAAAACAAACAAAGGACAACAAAAACTGGCATGGAGCATAATTGTGATCACCCTGGGCCACCCCAACATCCAAATGTCTTGTTTATGCAGTTATAACAGTTAGTTTATACACAGCATTTTTGTCAAGTGAAGCACTTAACTTTTTACCCAACAGCACTAAAGAAGATGATCTGCAGCTTTTGTATTTCGCGATTGCGAAATTAAATTTGTCTCACCGGGTGGCAGCTATTCATTTACCGAGTTTTCATATATTGAGTAGCAAGGACTCAGACGTGTTCAAGTTTGGCTTGGAATTATCCATGACAATATGATTGGGGATGTGAAATTTTAAGTCCGCAGCCAAACCTTTGAGACAAGGCTTTCGTACGCGTTGGACATGATGGGTCAATGGGGATGGGGGTGTTCCGTGTACGTTTCGTTCATTCGTGTTTCGATTTGAAACGAAAATTGAAAAACAAGTCGTTTTCAATGTAAAAAAGAAAAGCAAACATTGGCAAACAAGTTGTTTCGAAAAATAACAAACAATAATCATGTTGTGTTTTGTTTTTCAAGTGAAAAAAGGGAAACGACTTTTTTATTTTTCGCTTTTTCTTTTCAGATGAAAAAACCGAAAAACGATTTTGTTTTTCATCTTTTGTTTCATTTAAAAACTAGAAAACGAATTTTAAAAATTTGTTTTGGTGAAAGCTACAATCGCTTTGTCCTTTGTTTTTTAATCTGAAAGCAAATAACATCGGTGCACTTTCTGAAAACTAAAAGATTTCAAAAAGTTCCATTTTTCATTTTGTAATGTACCTTGTAAGGAACGTCTTTATGCAAAATTGTAGCCCCGCTTATAAATTAGAAATCTGGCTGGGATTATGAAGAATTCGTGTTTTCCAAAGCAGAAGGAGGAGCAGCCCACAAAGAAAATTTTCACATTCTGATAAGCAACGACTATCTTATGAGCTATGACACTGTCAAATTGGGTATGTACAAATTGCTTTACTTTGCCAATTTTCCCACATACATCATAATTCTAAAACAGCTTTTCTGCATACAGAGTAGCTTTTGCACAGCTTTATTACGCTGAAAATAACAGATGCGTGATATGTGCTCCACCTTGCATATGCTTGGTGATCATGGCTATCTCTTATAATTCTACATTCATAAATACCTGGAACAGTTTTTATAATCCCATTGGTCAAAACGCGTCACGTGACCGTGTATTAACATTTTGATAATGCTCGCTGAGCTGAGAAGGATAATTCCCGCTTCTTAAATCACACGCTAGCACACATGGATACGAGCATTGGTCCATTAAAATAAATAGAGATCAATGGGTCTGATTGGTCAGAAGTCTGTGGCACGCGGCGCGCCACACAATGGACTGGGGGTGTTCGGGAAAAAGAAAGTAAAATTTTAGAACAAAATCGTTGCATATTCATCATTATTTTGTTGACTTCTTTTGACTTTCTGGATAAAAAGGTATTTATGAATGGGAACAGTGTGTGCTTGGCCTTGCTCACCCTTGTCTGCTGCTCGGGCATTAGTCGCGTCCATTCTCCTGTGCCGGTCTTAAACTCACGTTTAAGAACGGCCCAGCACACATTTAATTCCCTTATACGGCAGGAAACCAACATGTAGGGCGAAAAGTGACAATTTTCACAGACATAAAACGCACTGACCGCCAGCCTTGCGTGTCCAACTGTGATTTTGAAAATTATGGGCAAACAAATAGACAAAACAGTGGATGGCAGCCCGTTCAGTGCGCATTACGTGCGACAAACTGACATTGCCTGTAATCTGACGAACCGGCGAATCGACCGTTCTGGTGGTGTTCAGATTTTATCTCACGAACTGACGAATAGCTTCAACAGCAGCATTCAAACAAAGTATTGCTTATTGTGCCGAAAATACAAATTAGGAAATGATTTCAAAGACCAATTTTTGTATCTTTTATATATAGGCCTACACAGAGATTAAAAGAGGGTTGAATTATGATCGAAAACGAGCTAACAATAACTGTATTAAATAATATTTTAAGTGATATAACTTATTCGTCTGTTCATCAGATATGAATTTTGTTTATATGCGCTTCTAATATACATTGTACGTTCACCTTTTTTTCTTTTCTATACTACTGTCTTTTCTTTTTAAATGTTGCACCTGCATTGTTTTGAATACCTATTGGCCAGATTAAGTAAATAGAGGATTTTTTCACAATAGAAAAATGGCTTCATGGAATTTTATGGCTGGAATTCTTCAACTGTGCGTAAATTCCTAATATAAAGGGGTGACTTTGCCCATAGTTTTGATTCTTGTCAGGCCGCGCGCAGACCACGAAAAACCCCAGTAGTTTTGAACAAATATTATATAGCGCCGCGCCACGTACGCAGCCTTGCGGTCAATGCGTTTATAGTGTACGTCAGTGGAAATTTTTCTCTTTTACTGTTTTCAAAATTCAAAAATAATGAGAAATCATTTCTTTCCTTTTTTCACAAGTTTCGTTTTCAAATGGAAGAACGAGAAACGACTCCTTTCTTCGGTTTAGTTTTTTTTTTTAAATTGAAACAGCAAAACGACTTGTTTTTCAATTTTCGTTTTCAAATCAAAACGAATAAACGAACGAAACATGTACCGTGCAGGGACCGGGAGGGCGCCCCTCCCTATAACCATTAATGTTCTTCTGTCTGACTTATTCAGCGAACGCGATAACGTAGTGTGTTCGGATCGTGCGGCCCAGCCAGCCAGCGCAGCTGAGCGGACTCGATGCTCACTCGTTACGTACACTGCTGCAATTTGCACATTTAATACAACTTTAAACGCTACTGTCGCAAGGTGTCGGTAAGTTATCATCATTACTATTACACAACAGATTTTCTTGATAAAATCGCACTTATAAATTATACAGTTACATTACATTATAACGATTCTTGTGCATGTGTGCGGCTGAACACAAGCTGATTTACAGCGATAAGCCTGCTGTCACTGTGTGAGGCATTGTTGTTGGCTGAATGACATGTGGTGGTGTGATGTATGGAGCGCCACGTGTAAATAATAGTCTACCAGTACCATGCTGTTTTTGCTGCAATGCTTGCACTCCATGCTTCAAACACTTGAGTTATAAATCTCAGTTCAATAAAAATCTATATGTTTCTTTCATGTGGTTACACATTTTTAAGAATCTGGCTCTCACACCACCGCATTAGGCATAACAATTACTAAATTCCCCATTGGAAATAAGTAAGCCCGAAATAACTTAGAAAAATAAGCCTTATTGCAAATACTGCATGGGTGATTTTGCACAATGGTAGAGAGGCATTGTGGGAAGGAAAAAGGAGCAAACATTGCTCCTTTTCCTTCCCACAATTCCTTTCTAACATTGTGCAATATCACCCATGCAGTATTTGCGATAAGGCTTATAGACTATGCCTAGTGCTTATCTGGTTGACCAAGTTGCTTTTGAGTGAGCAGTCGTGGGATCGAATCCCACGACTGGGCTGTGCTAGTGAATTGCAAATATGTTTCATCATGGAGGAAGGACACAGAAGGAGTTGTAACTCAGGCACTTCAAAGCGTCCAATGATGGTCGCCGCCGAGTCTGACGAATAATAGAAAACATTCCAAAATGTCTTATTGCTGCCTGCATCTTAGCTGGACAAGTGGGGCCAGTAATACCCTGGCAATACTTGTATTTTTTTTGCTTGCAATTAAATACAAACTATCTATGTGACCTGGAAAAAAAGAGAGAAAAATTCCTGATATTAGATTTACTTTTGCCATCATAAATAAACTTTTTAAATTTTGACACACTGTTTCATTATCCATGCAAAGTTTGTAATTCTAGTCTCCTCTGTGCAATATACATCAGTGTCAAAGACTTGGAACGAATTTGGCTAAGACTGGCCAACAAAATGTTCACTACTACTGGAAAGCTTAGTTCATTAGCAACAAAATGCGCTATTTCATCACAAGGAGTGATCGTGAAATCGCATAAAATACGCATTTGTACAAATGCCATAATAAAAATGATTCAAACAAAACACAAAGTCTTACAAACAGCTTGGCTATTTTTTCCTAAAAGAAGTCCAGAAGAAAGCGTTCAATAAGGGCAACAACTGCACATGAACACTTCGGGTATACAGCCTAATAAAAGCAACTGCGCAAACACTACATTTGATGATTTTGTCGGTTCATACCAAGCACCAACGATGGCATGAATATTCAACTTTCTGTACTACAGCACTCAACGTTTTAGGGATGCAGATTTCCAACGAAAAATTGCGGCGACGATCATGGGGTACAAAGGGAGCTTATGGTTGCAAAACAGCTGGTGGGTAGCAGGCGTGCGCTGCGCTCTGGCTATGGACATACCGGGCATGCCAGAAAGTGGTAATCGGCCAGATGTTATAGCCCGGGCAGTTCAAACTCCTTCTGTGTCCTTCGTCCATGGTTTCATCTACCCCTGGAGGAATAAGAACATGATCTACTGGTACCCAAAGAACCCCAATCGCCAATATATCGCTTAATGCCACGGGTTGTTGCCCAGCCAAGTTCCAACGCCCACAAAACCTGTTCAGTTACTGTGCTAGCTAAGAAGCAAACCAAATCAGTACCAGTGCATGGTCAAGTGTCATAAATGCTCAAAAAAGTCCTCAGTCCTCCCATTTCAGTATAATTTTATAGACAACCTAGGGGTTATGGTGAATAAATTGACAAGTGATGGCTGATCATACAATTAAAAATTCCATACGTGCCTGCTCATTTCTTGGAACAACTCTAACCTTATGAAGCCTGTGCAGTAATTCTGATCTATTTTTGAGACATTTTTAAAATGTTTTGGTGTTGCTGTGTGTTAACTCCGCCTTAAGTAAATGCATACACATACAATAAAAAAAATCCCAACTGTATAGTAGAGCATGCAGCATGATGTTAATAATTAAGAATACTATATTGTAGCTGTTGGCTTTCCATACTTGGTTAATAAAACCACTTGAGTCCTGGCAGCGCTGTGCCCTGGTTATTATGAACAGCATGTAGCAGCCTATCAGCTGTGTGGGATGGGCATGCAAAACGTGAACCCGCATAAATCGAGTCACTTCATAGGAGTCTTACTGCACCAGTACTGCTTCAGTTACAGGGAAATCTGTGAGTTTTGCTATCCGTGGGTTGGTGATTTTTTGCAGTTTGTTTTTCATTGTTTGGATAACGATTCTCTACCACAAGTCAGATTTACAGATTGAAATTCCATTAAAGCTGTTGAAGATAATGAAGCAGTGTTTATGGAATCAACTCGTCATGAGCTGGTGGTTTTACTCATAAAACTAAAAAAAAACCTTGCTTTTGTATAAATTAATATGATAATGTTAATTTTGCAGTGACCTATTACCCATCTGAAAACAATAAAATATCTCAAAACGTTAAATTTAGGTGTCAGAATAGAAAGTGTGATTTTTCAGACTGGGCTCATAGCGTTTGTGCAAGGTTTGTGCATACTTTGTCAAGCGGTGTGCATAAATAATTTCCAAAACTCCAAATTTCTCCTGCAGTTTTTATCAAAGGGAGGAAACCTCTTTGTTCCTACCTTTTTCACAAATGGCGAACTACTGAACTTTTCCAAGTTCAGGGATGGTTTTGTTTGATTTTTTTTTGGGGGGGGGATTTTTTATTGCAGTGTCAAAAGCAATCTGATAGGTGTTAAATTTGCTTTTAATAGCTTCACTTTTCATCAGAAAACGATGAAATTCTAAACACATACAGATTTGAAAATTGAAAAGCTTGAGGTTTTTCACCCAAAATGGGGTATATTATAAGCTAGCAAAGATCGAGAACCAGTCAAGTTTGTTGATCTTTCATGTAAGCAACTTCTTGTAATCTCCATCTTTAGTTCTTATTGATGTGGTTTTCTTAAGCACAGGTTTACAGATTCAATTCTTTCCCTAATCACAGTGGTACAGTGCAATCATGGCTTGACTCTAAGAACATGATTTAAATTCATAGATCCATTACCTTTTATAGAGAGCACAATTTAGCAAGATGGCCCATCCCTCTGATGAATACTTGGACCTCCTGGAGCCCCGACGGAGGCAGTATGACATTAGCTTTGCGCTCAAGCACACCGCCTCCCTACTGCCTGAGTACCAGTACGTCACGCACATGTCCAAGGCTGAAATCAGGACGATGGTGCTCAAGTCTCGTAGATTAAAACACACGGTGGAAGAGGTACGTATGTTGGATGTCCTCAGGAAGGCCTACCATAAGAACACAAGCCATGTACCCATGGATGAATCCAGAACCCACTTGTTGTGAAGCAGGGGGCAAAATGTTCTGGGGATCGATCCAAACAATTTGACAATTGCTTACTGTGCATGTTACGGTCAGAGAAAAAAGAATGTGCTATTAAAGCATTTTTGTGTACAGTGGAGAATTTTTGGAGGATTTATCAGCATTCTTCAAACAAAACTGCAGCCCATTTTCTAAAATGGGTTCAAAAATGAGGGCTTTCATGTTCAGGTAGATCAGAGAGAATATACAGTGTATTTTCAAAATTTGATCACGTCCCAAAGAGACTTCATTTTGCTTGGAGCAAGAGCTTTACGTTGGCAAACTGAACATAGTGATCTAGTAATTCGAGTGGAAATCGCCAAGTTTTTACTGTAGACCCATCTCAGCATTGGGAATCGTTCAGAGAGGCTCGTAAGAAAGTTTTGCTGGTGTGAAGTCATAAGCTCTTTTTCATTTCCTTACCAAATCGAAATGCTGTAAACGAATTTGAATTCAGAGGCACAATGCTTATTCAAATTGGGCAGAACATACATGTAAAACATGGTTTTACCTCAAATGCTCATGCTATTTTTGTGGGGATGTAAAAGAAGACAATTGTTTAATGTGCCTCTCCTTCCCTTAGTGATGGTTGTTACTTGCTTTCTTACCTGCAGCTTGTTGCCAGCCAGAATTGTGAAGAGAAAGAGGTGTTTGCAGAAGCTGAAACCATCCTGGACGAGATGGCACACAACTTCACATTAAACAACATACGGTTCTTGGCTTACCTTTTTTCCAAAGCATTCAAGAGGCTGTACGGACACATCTACGTCAACAAATCCGGCCTTGAGAAGGCAAGTTGGACCACAGTGATCGAGCAAGATCATTCATCCTGAGATGCCATTTCTTTGTCTGTTGTCAAACAAGATTGTTTGTTCAATGCGGACAACCAATCAAGCAAAAGCCTTGAATCAGTTATAGCTCTTTGTCTGTTTAGAACTCACTTTTTGTCATTAGCATGCATATGTACATATATAAATGTATTTCCGGAGTTGAAACATATCACAGATGGAAATATGTTCAGTGTTTTCTCGCATTACATCTGAAAAAGTTTACATTATGGTATTTGGGCGATATGTGTTTCCGTTATGGGGGTAATTTTGTATTTAATGACAGGGACTTGTTCAAATACATGCATTACCAGTGAAGTTGTACTGCTTTATTTTACAGACTTTAAATGGTGGAAATCATCTCTTGAATCCTTACATAACATGTTCCCAAAGAAATGTCATCGCATGACTATATTTAATTTATGCCTGGTGCTAGACACTCTACCACAATTGGTTTGTGTGGTAACTTTCTTCTTGAAGCAGAACCTGTAATTTAGTCTCTGTGCTTCCATATTTTCCATCCACCTATAAATACTCTGTTTTAAGACATGGCTCCTCCCATCCTGTTTTATTCAGCTGCGGAAGAGTTACCGTGATTCGCCCGTTGTGCTGCTGCCCACCCACCGCAGCTATGTCGACTTCCTGCTGATCTCTTACATGATGTTTGAGTACAACCTTCCGCTGCCTTACATTGCTGCCGGTGCGGGTAGGTGGTGAAATCATTGTTTTATATGATGCGTGCTCCGTGGGCCTTCCGGACAAGTGTATGGTACTGCAAATGCTAAGAATGGGGCAAAAATGGGATACCGTTGTGCAAGAAGCTGACGCCAAGAATGCCTGAGGCTCTGTTTGAATCCAGTTATTTTGCACATTCTGTTGAAAAATTCGCTGTATGCACTCTACACCCGTTCTGCACACATAAAACACTGAATTTGTGTGGTGCATCCCAGCTTGGTTCCTTGTGAGTTTATCACACAATGCCATGTAGAGCTCATCAAAAGGCATATCAAAAAAGAATAACAGGAATAAAGTTGGGATGCAGAACCACTTTAAAGTGTAATAATGATGATGGGACTTTCATTCCACGGAACCGATCCCAGTTATGAGGGACACCTAGTATAGTTGCTCGGAAATATAATGTTTGCCATGAAAATGTCCAGATGTAGTTCCTAAATGCAGAGAAAAAGTGAACATGCATCGTTTAATACTTGACACAACAGATGGAACTTCTTCAGATCTTCCTTATCAGAGGTAACCCTAACTTCTTTCAGTTCATCACTGTACATTGTTTTCTACTTTTTTTTTCTTTCAAATTCCAGATTTCAACAATATGAAATTTGTCAATACCATTTTACGGTTTGCGGGAGCCTTTTACATCCGACGGTCCTTTGGATCCGACAAGCTGTACTGGGCGATTTTCACCGAATACGTTCAGATATTGGTCATAAACGGTGAGGCCCCACTGGAGTTTTTCATAGAGGGGACGAGAAGCAGAACAGGCAAATTTCTGCCGCCGAAAAGAGGTTAGTCTCGCCATGTGCACCTCAGATTCCAATGATGTGGTTGAGACCAGTCACAAGACCGGTCGTATGTAACAGGTTCAACAGTGAGATAGGAGTGCTTTTGTTGCAGTTCACTTGAATAGCTTGCCACTTGAATGGACCTGTAACATAATGATGTCATGCTTTGTTCACGTGTACGCTTTCCTAATAGGATGTGATCCTTTGAGCCCCCATAGGAAGGTGCACGTGTGAACAAGGCATGACGTCATGTTTTAGGTCTATTCAGACTGGAGGTCTTGTGTTGCTCTAGTGTTTCAAGTGATCGATGGTCCCTGCACCCAGGAAAGTGTTACCTTTTTTGTGGGTCTCCTTTGCACTCCCAAACAAGTGACTCAAAGAATTAAGCAGCGCATTACTGATGATGGGTGACGTTGGGCGACAGTAAAACTGGGATAGGACACTACACCACAAGTATTGCTGGTTGCGTGAGTTGCTTGCTAAGATTGATGCACGCTATAGTTTTTATCATCCATGAGGTCACTCCTGCAAATGGGACTTTGCCAAAGCCAGTGTCTAGACATTTGTTGCACATGACATTTGTTGCACATGATCATCGCGAGGGAATACTTTAACTCATCAGTACACGATACTTCCGTCTGTTTGGTGCTGGACTTCACAAGTGCCCCTAATGCTGTATGTAACTAGGAACCAGATGGTTGACAGCACGATTGGCCGTAGGTGCAGCAAAATGTTATGTTTTAGTTGGTACTCGGATCAGTCAACCTTTCAGATTCAGAAATGGAAAAAATAGTTTTTTATTTCTAAAAATCTGGGATCCTCTAAAAAACAATTTACAGATATAAAAAGTACTTTTCTCTGTCCTCCTCAATGTTTTTCTTTAAAAATCTGTACACCAATTTATAAAAAGGCCTCCATTAGGTTGCCTGCTAGCTTTTTTTGTATTTTGTTTTTCAATTCACTTTTTTCAATCAATATGTACTTTTCTGTGTGAGGAAACTACATTTCAAACTCCATAGAAGCATCCTTTTAATAATCCTTTAAAGCCACGATCATCGAATTGCTAAAGCCGGCTTTCCCCAGCAAGATACATAAAAATATCTCACCTTCAGGTCGGACAAGTACAGTGTACATGTACTCAATGCACTGTGCACTGTGCAGTAAATATAAGTCCAACCCACACACACCATGCTTGCTTGACTATGTACCGATGAAATAAGATATGTCCACAGGTTGTTGGCAGTTTGCAGAAGATGGGACTGGCCACCCTCAGTGTGTTGATGGATGGTGTAATTAACAGTAGATAAGGACCCCTTCCATGCAGTGAAGATAAACAATGAAATCCAGGTCGTAGAGGGGGCCAGATTTTTTAAACAGAAATTTGCCTCTTGATATACTGGACTAATGCGTATTTTAAAAAAAAATTCTCAGGGAAGAGTAGACTCTTTTTACCATGATATTTCAGGCTGGCAGCAGGATACAAATGACCAGAAACTTTGTATTCAGGGGAAAGGATGCTATATAAACAATGGGTGTCCTATCATTCGTGTCACTGCTGTTTTCTGTGACTTGCCTCCAGGGCTGTTGCAGGTAGTGGTTGAGCCGTTCATGAAGGGGCGCGTGCCGGACATCAGCCTCATCCCCATCAGCATCAGCTATGACCGGATCTTGGAGGAGACGTTACACAGCAGAGAGATGCTGGGAATTCCCAAGCCCAAGGAGTCCACGTCGGTGAGGACTCGGAGAGCATCATTCAGATCTCAACTTGTTTGTTTGTGCATTTGTAAAGTGTCAAACTCACAGTAGGAACAGACGAATCCGAGGAAATGCCACCATTACAGTGGCACCACACTCAGGCACACATAGCAATTGTCCCAAAACTTGACTTTCTTTGCACATTTTTGAAAGTCACAACGCCCAAAGGGGAGAAATTGGGGCAAAAAGGGCTTTTGGTTAAAACGTGTGAGCAGCTCTTATTCTGTTCAGCCATTATCGGTTTCCAATGGGATATAAACAGAACCCTGGCCACACGGGACCACACTCTCACAGATTCAACGTCATATGCCCAAAAACCAGAATAGCAAACAGGATATGGCTGTAGCGACTCCCACCCGTATAGTTCTTTCAGACGTTTTGGTCCACCACATCACCATTCAAACAGTGGTCCTAGCATGTTCTCATTTGGAACAAGCTGTTCCAAGGTAGGCTAACATTGCTATATGGCAGTGGAAAAAGACCTATATGCCAAATTAAAATCAGTAGTATTAGTAGTAGTGCTGGAAGTCAGCAAGTATTCTGAACTTTTGCTCTTGTTAAACCTTGTTAAACAAAATGTGGCTCAGATCTTGAGTCTCTTTAAGTAGCCCTCAAGGATGAGGTTAAGACAATATCCAAACTACATGTACTTTGGCCGTATACAGTGTAGCTTGAAATAACAGGGAAATGGATGAAGCCGCTACCTGACGGCTTCCATGGCTACATGTGTTATTGTAATCCGCAGCCACACGTTTTTGGACAATATCCTGTCTTCAACCCACATTCCCCCTTCTCCGCCCTCTGCAGGGTCTGTTCAAAGCCAGCTCTATCTTCCAGGAGAATTTCGGTAACATCATGGTACACCTGGGAGACCCTGTGTCCCTGAAACAGATGTCCCTGATCAGCGGGGTTGACAGGAGTGTCCATAGCCTGGCACCAAGGTGAATCAGCCTGTTTTGACCATGTTCCTAGAGTCCATCTTATTCACTGCAGTCTGTTAAATGAGGTGGTGCTAGACTACTTTTGGTTCCATATGCCTCACTGCTTTCATTTTTTAAAATGTGGCTTAAAACAATTTGATATAATTAATTGCACATGTTATGTTGTTTATCATAAATGACATCGATTTGCGGTGAATTTTTGTGCATTGCTTTATTTCTATTTTCATGTTCCCCCCAAAGAGGGTTAACCTCACTTTCAATCCAATATATAGCCACCATTTGAATAAGGCCAGTTACTATGGCCATGATCCCAACTGCAGAAAAAAAACTTCTCCAACTTTGTTCACACTCTGGGTACAAAAAGTGCAGAAGGCAATGATGAAGTCCTCAGCGTTCATTAGCTGCATTGAGTTCTGAGCTCAAATTCTAAAGGAGACTTCCCTTCAGCATTTCGGACAAGAGGAGCAAATCCAAGTGCCCTACTGATTGATATTATGGGCCATTTGCTGGTCTGGTAGCTGGACATTGAAAAGAATGTATAAGCATAGACAAGATTAATGAACTTAATATTGCAGTCTAGTTTCTTTCATTTTTGACATGCATGCACAGTATTGACAGCCCAAATTCTCAGGCTTTGTATCAGCCACTCTTTTGAGGCCTACAATCGTCCATCCCCTTTCTGGCTCTCGATATTGTTACTTCTGCCTCCAATGTCCACTTTTCAGGTTCATCTTCTCAATGAATGCCCAGGAGCAGCAGTTTGTCCAGGAGCTGTGCCTGAGCGTCCAGCTCATGCAGCAGAGGCACATGGCCGTCTCGCCTTGGGTGCTGAGCGCAACCCTGCTGGCGATGAGCCCGGGGTACCAGACTAGCCTCCACAACATGTACAGGGACATGGAATGGCTGAAAGGGGCAGCCGTCGGTCTGGGAACCAAGCTGAACTGGCCGGGTGTGTATCCCGTAATAGGAATTTGCACAAGAGTGAAGTGATTTTGGGCCATTTCAAATATCTCAGCATTGTTTTCATGAGGTGTGCCTCGATCTGTTTCTCGTTCCAGAAAGATTCAGGAGCCTTTAACCCTAACTACCCAAACCTGCCATACTCCAACAGCAGGTTTTGTGAGGTTTTTGCAGGCTTGTTATCGTACCTGATTAACGTCTTGTTGAATTTTGTGAGACTTGGGATGAAAGGCCCAGTGAGATGGTGTTGGATTCTGTGTGAGTTGGGACACACAGGGTTCATTGTGTGCAGTGTGTGGCTTGCTGTTCCAGTTGTTGGACTATGCTTGATTTTGTCAGGTTTGGTACTGTTCAGGGCGAGTCATCCTATACTGCATAGACCCATCCATACCATATCACTCAAACTCCAATGAGCTCATTCTATTGGAGTTGATCAGGTTTGGTACAGTGACCTGCATGTACAAGTACATAGACAGGTACATGTATCTGTTGGATTTTGTGAGGTTTAGTGTTCTTTCTTGTGCAGGAGGCTAGGGGATTAGCAGGCCGTGACGAATCGCCTTTCCGATAGCCTGGGGCAATTAAAATTCTAACTAGCAAGTCCAGAAGAGCTGATGTCTTTTCTGTCTTCACAAAGTATCTTTCAATAACTTTTTCTCACGTTAAAATGCTTATTTTTGTATGTTTTTGAACTTACATTTTCAAGTTTTGGAAAGAAACTTCTGTTATTTTCACAAGTTCTCATTCACGTTTCGCTGTCGCAGTGATGAAAACACGTGCCCACAGCTCAATGCATTAAACGAAACTGCTTTGGTTCCCGCCGCGCTGCACCCATGCAAAGAAAGGTAGCAACCAGAACCAGTCTATACATGTACTGTACGTTCCGTTTGATTACTCTACATCGGCTGTACATGCACGCAACCCTAAAGCCACAGGTAAAAAAAAAATCGATGTTGTAAGAGGTTTTCTGTAAGTTCCTTCACAGAACTTGGTCTCTTATTTATGTGTGTATTTCCTGTGTTCATGAGTTTAATTTGAGTTTGTTTTGCTAGTACTTGAAGCGAGCGTCTTTCAACAAATTTCCTGCCGCGGCACAAGGTTTTTCACTCACTGGTCTAGATGCCTCATGCACGTTTACCATGCGATACATTGTTGGCCAGTTTGCCGTCTTGATTGCCTGAGTCACACTGTGTCAATTGCCCATAATTCTTGTGAATTGTTGCCTGTAGAAATTTTTACATAGATTAAGACAGGTGTTCATCGCTTTTTGAGCTAATTTTGGAAGCTGTCGTCCCCATTGATGCCATTCAATCAGGACAAAAAAAATTGACCCAAAAAATTTTTCCAATCTACCGACCCTATTTTTGAGAGGCATGCAATTGGAAGCACAACTATTTTGGGGACTTAATAAAAGACTGCATGCACGCAGTAAGCCTAAGTTAAATACACATAATAATCGTGGATTCCGAGAAATCTTGGGCAAGTGTTGATCTAATTTGGGCAAGCAAATTTATGGCATGGCCTGCCCGATAGGGCAAGCTAAAAAAAAATTGTCGCGGCCTGGGGGTTAGGGTTAATGTTCACTACAATTATAGATAGTTTAGTTGCTGGCCACAATTAAAAGATGAGTTCATCAAGTATAAAAAAATCTAAATTATGTATATTTAGCCAGGGTTGACTTACTGTTAAATCTGACTGCTGGCGGTCAAAGCTTGCAATGAAGTTGATGTTACATAAAGCGATTCAACTAGCCAGAGGTTTTAACCACAGCTTTCACATCTGGCAAAAGGTTTCAGTTGCATGCTATGAGGCATTTACCAAATCAGTTGGTTTAACATGGTTTTATACGTTGTTTCCCTCCCCACACACACACATTTTAGTCGGGAAGATGGTGCAGTCTGTATTTGAAGAGCAGCTTGCTGTCCACCGTGCCATGGTTGTCGTAGATGGGGACAACATCAGGCTAAATGCTCCGAGAAAAGTGGCAACTGCGGAAGAAGTCATGACGGTATAAATTTGTTGGAGTGCCTCAGTAGAACAGGGTTCTGGTGTGGGGGGTTTGAGGGTCGGTATCAGATCTGTGAAGGGGTCACCTGTAGATATTTTCAACCGTGACGCACAGCTGAGCCTATCAGTGGGGTCCTGGGAAGAACATATGCCTTTCACTGTGCAGGGGAACTTGTCTCCCAGTCTAGTCTTTAGAAGAGACAGCCACACAGTAGACACGTGTTCCACAGATTCAGTGATGAATTTATTCAATAGATTCACTTTTTAACCTCCAAACTGTCACCAATCAGTGTTCATTTGCCTGATGGAACAGGGTCAGCTGACAGCTGTTGACCAATCAGGAGGGTTGATGTGGTTTCTGACCAAAGGATCCGAGTTTCTGCCATCCAGAGTCAAATAAAATGTACTAGCATTGTTTTAGAGCATCTGTGGAACTGGGAAGGGTGCTCCAATTTTGATCAGAAGTTGTACGGTCATTTCTTGACTTCCTTAGTTTAGCCTGGAAAAACTGCAGGCTAAGGGGGAACTCACAAAAACTAACTAAACCAAGGATCTTCGAGAGAAAGGTCATCTGAAACTGAATTAATAGGGACTCAGACACCAATATTTGACTTAGAAAAAAAAGACACAAAAATTTATTAATGAAAAAGTAGTGATAAAAAGGGAAGGAAAATAACCAAAAAGACTACAAGACTGAAAAGACTTAACACCAAAAGACTAAACTTTAAAAGGACTAAAAACCAACAGAGTGTGTCAAAGTAGATCTAGTGAGGAGGCTTTGGCTTTCAATCACTGACTCTTTAGAAGGAGACAGAAACCTGACTCAAGTAGAAAAGATCACTCCAGTGAGGAGGAACAAATACAGGAACAGTGATAGTGTCTCTGCTTGTCTGCCCTTCAAACTACGTGTGGTCAGAGCACGGGGGCCAAGTTATATGGGTTGAAGCAAGGGCCAAAGTAAGTAATCAGGGGGATACACTAACAGAAAAACACAGGGGAACTCCAAACTAAAACTCAGTATTTTTATAGGGGAACTACTAAAGATGCTTACAAAAAGTCTAACAAATTCTCGCTCTGCCACACTAGTTTCTTATTGTGCGTTGTTATTCAGTCTCAGTTGTAATGTATCATTAAACTGATGCTTCCCTAGAACTTGGCCATGTTTGGCTGGAGCATCAGAGTATCCGTAAACACACCATGCAGGAACATTGTGGTAGGGACAGTGTGACATAAACAGTAGAATTACCGTTCAGGCAAATAAGCCGCGCCATATTTTTTTGCTGGACTCGAAGATTGCAGAAATCTGAACAAACCTCAGTACAATAGCCTGCTATTTCAATTTCCCCTTTTCAGGCTGCAACGGTGTACATCATGCTGGGGGCTTACCGGAACCATCTCCTTCCCTCACTGGCCCAGCCCGCCCTCGTTTCTTTGGCCTTCTGTGGTCTCAGTGCTGCCACCAAAGGTGGGATTGCTTTAAAAAACCTCCATTGTGATTCAATAGCTTCAGATTCAGTCATCATAGATGAGGCTCGTAATTAGCTACCCCCGTTTATTTTTACTGGAATGAAGTGTGGGAATATAAGTATGTGATTGTCGCTCTGTCCTGTAATATGGGGAAGCGTTTTCCTGAGAGAACCTGCAGGGACAACATGACAGTTGTTCAGTTTGCGCCAAAATAATTTTTGAAGAAAAACAAAACATTTTGTGTCAGCAGAAAAACCGGTGTGCCGTCCAGAACTCTTTGATCCATTGATTTTTATTTCTCACTAGATATTGCTCTGTGCTAGGCAAACGCTGAAATAATATGTATGCCTTTGGAAGCCTCTTGCTCGAGGTTGTGTCTGTTCCCCATGGATGCATATGACATTACTAGCCATAGCCATTTCATTGGGACACTTACTTGGCTTGTCACTGAAACACACAGCACCTTCATAAGCATGGGGGAAAATAAAAACAGAGCTCACCAGAAGATGTTAAATGCTAGTAGCTGTATTTTCGGCCCGGCTGGGCCTTCGTCAGTACTTGGTACGGGACTGGCGATTTAAATACAGTGAAACTGAGTGAATTCCACGTTCAAAGCACAGTGCGTGGAGAAGGAAAAGCGAATCGTCCACAGACTTCGGACACTCACGCCTGGCAGTTTGAACGTGGAATTCACTCTAATCCCATTCCCAGCTCCAACAAAGGCCCAGTCGGGCCGAAAAATCAGCTGCTACCATCTAACATCTTCTGGTGAGCTCTGTTTTTTAATTTTCACCCATTCTCAATATCAGTGCCACACAGTCTGGGTCTTTTTTTTCTTGTGATACCCTCAAAAGCTCATACTCTCATTAAACTTCAAAACATTAAATTGCAATTTCATTCAAAGGCAAAACACACATAAAGTCCGCGCCCCCCCAGCTGCTTCACATACGTGACTTATTTTGTTTTTCCACTCTTCATTGTCAGATGAGCTCTTAGCACAGTACCAGTTCCTGGTCACGCTTTTCAACAGAGAACTGACATTCCACCCGAAGACGACCATCGACGTAAGTGAATACTTTGGTCAGTCCTGCGTTTTCAGAGGAAATCCAATATTGACGGCGAAGAGTGCCTCAGCAAGAAGATTACTTCAAGGGAACTTTTTGTAGATTAAATGCAAAACTACTCCAGTAGGGGCTTGAGCTGGACCAAGAGAGGGCGCTATTTCCATAGCAACGGAGGCTCCTGTAGTTTAAACTGTGCATCGCTGGTCCATTGACGAGTAGGAAACACAAGCGTTACAGTCACATCGCTATCAACAAAATGAATGCTCTGTTCACCCGATGAGGTTGTGCCTCAGCTCGAGGCAGATCGCCGAGATACACTTTTTTTAGAGTTCACATCAGTTTTAGTGTTTTTCACATACTTTCAACATTGCAGTATCTCCCACAGACATTAATTTGATTTTTGTTATGCATTCTCAAGGACTTTCAGAGCACTGTGCGGAGACTGCAGAGTTCCAGCGTCATCTCGGTGACTGGCTTACAGTACAGTATCACCTCATCCGGCGAGCGGCTGATTTCTTTCCTCTGCAGTCTCCTACACCCTTTCCTCCTGGGTTACTGGGTAAGTCTATTTATTACTCTGTTATAACTGGTACCTGTTCCTTCTGGGTTGCTGGGTAAGTTTAGTTATTCCTCTGTTATCTCATGCACCTGTGCCTTATTGGTTACTGGGTATAAAAAGCCTAGTCATTCCTATATTTTCTGCCGCACCCATTCCTCCTGGGTTACTGGGTATAAAAAGTCTAGTCATTCCTCTGTTATCTGTTGCACCCATGTGTCCTGGGTTTCTGGGTAGGTCTAGTTACTCTTCTATTATCTGCTGCACCCATGCCTCCTGGGTTTCTGGGTAAGTCTAGTTATTCTTCTATTATCTGCTGCACCCATGCCTCCTGGATTACTGGGTAAGTCAAGTTATTCCTCTGTTATCTTCTGCAACGTTTTTCCTGGGCTTGTGGGTGAGTCGGGTCATTTCAGCTCACACCTGTTCCTCTTGGGTTACTGGGTTAGTTATGTGATTCTAGTGCAGTCTCTTGCACCTGTGCCTCTTGGGTTACTGGGTAACTTTGGATCATTTCATGCAGTCCTCTGCTCGATTTCTTTCATACTTACTGCTTAAGTCTGATGGGCTGTTGGGTAGGTTTTATCATTCCATAGGCGTCTCCAGCACCCTGTCCTCCTGGGTTTCCAGTTGGGTCTGCTCATACCAGCAAAATTCCCTGCTCCTTTTCTCTCTGATTGGTTTGTAATTTAGTTTTAAACTCCAGCGCATTGTGGAAAAGATTTGTGTCAAGTTAAAAAAAAAATAATGTCAGCAAAGGTTTGATGGGCTCGCCATGAGGTTACACTCTTTAGACGAGGAATCTTTACCTTCTCGCCTCTTCTCGTTCAGGTTGTCTGTCGTTATTTGCTGAGCTGCCCATGCTCGTTGGATTCGGTGACTGAGCAGTCCCTTGCCAAGACGATTCAGAAAGAGATTGCAAGTCTTATAGCAGCAGGTAGGCTCCTGACCCCACACTGTAAATGAGAATCTAGTCCCCCAACCCAAGTGCTTACCCCCCAAATTTGTTTCTGATGCATTCATTCTACTCTGTGGGGCAGCAATTCATATGCATTAATATCTTCCAGAGGGTGTTAGTCATTCTCTTTAAGTTCATTTCTCCTAGCACCTTGTGGCCCAACCCTCGTGTTACTTTCTCGTGTTTCGCAAGTATAAATGTATATGGCGAGATGTATATGAGAATGGGGAGATGATGGGATGCTCTTTAGGATACTCCCCTAGAATGAGCTGGTTTGATATTTCATAAAGTTAAGGTCTTTCAGGAACAATACTTGTGACTCAACGTATGGTAGTGCTCATGGGACAGACTATTGCGTGTGTTTGTCGCTGTTCAGAATAGCCTTGTAGTGGGCATGTGCTGTTGGAATACCGAACTGGCTCTTTGATCCATACTTCGGAGGCAGGGGAAGGGGAGGGGAAGAAATTTCCAGCTTGTGGGTTTCTTTTTAAAGACAGCAGACATCGGTTAGTGAAACTAATGTCAGGAGACAAAATGATGTAGTTTTTTAAATGCCTTCGCGGTTGCTGTCTTGTGATTTTACAAGCACTGGCAAGATACAATGATTGAGAGCCCTGCCCCTGTGTCAGGCATTATATAACCAGTCACCCCCCCAAAAAAGAAAAAGTCAACCATCTCTTCATAGTGCATTTTCGTTTTGTTTGCTTGGGCGATGCCAGGTGACCTCAAGATCTATGACATTCTGTCACTCAACCTCCTCTGCAACGCCATCTTGTCCCTTGTCCAGCTTGGAGGAATCAAGAGATCAAAGAGGTACAGACTCACCGAGTTCAGCCAAATTTCACAGCACTGTGCTGCTATAGAAGCAGCCTATCCTTAGTTACAGAGAAACCGTCTCACCAGTGACAGCGCTGTCCGTACAGCGTTGTCAAGCCCAGTCACTAAGGCCTGTCACGAGGCTAGGAACAGGGTGACAGAATAATGCTAGAGGAGTGCTACTGTCCCAATTCATATGAATAGCTTGTGACTTTGTTTAAAACTCAGTGGGTAACTGGTGATGGACTTGCAGGGACTTGTGATGGACTCGACTATGCCACTGGTCTACTGCAGAAAATTGAAAACTCCCATTCTTATAAATTTTTGTACACACCAGTTTCTGTCGAGTCTCGCTTTTGGCTATCAGTTTTTTTTTGTAATGTTTGGAATGACAGAAAAATTGTGGCACATGACCCTCGGCCAGCACAAATGGGTGCAACCAACGCGATTGGGGCTGATAGGGGAAACGTTATTTTAGAAAAGTATATTAACATTGGACAATTAGATTGACACTGCATCTGGCCCAGGCGGGACCAAGAGAGGGTGCAATTTTCCTCACAAAGGAGGTTCTTTTGGTAGGGACATCACCTCATTGGTTCACATCAGACTATGAAATGCATGCATTGCTATCGCACTTCTATCAATATGAACATTCCCCTCCAACCTGACGCTTTCCAACCAATGAGGGGGTGCTTCTGCTCAAGGCAGATACTGATCTGGGAAAGATGGTCTACAAGGAGTTTACTTCCTGTATTGTTTATCCTGGCTGAGGGCTACATGTACTGGTTCCCCGCCATTGGCCAGATGCCGACACAAGTATACCATTGCTGTCATATTTCTGGTCTCGTAGCACAGATATATGCACAGGTTCTACTAGCATTGTGACGAGAATCAGTCGTGTACTCCAGACAATATGCACACGGGTTAGTGTCAGCATGTATTTTGTCCATTGGCCCAGCTTAAAAGTCTCTGCTTTTACATAGAACTCAATAAATAACCTAGAGTGCGTACTCTTTATGTGACATGAAGCAACGACTGCCATTGCCACCGTGGAAAAATTCAAATATGCCAGGCGCGCGCCTGCATGCGTGCAGTATTCGTATTGCTGAGTAACATGTGATAAGTACAGATACATGTCACAGAAGCTGTGTTATGGTCGCTGCGAACCTGTTTAAATGCAGCACATGGTTATATCACTTCCTGGCACTTTTAGCTTATTTCCATCCACAATGGCAATGGCGGCTGTGCATCCATGTCGGCACACGAGTACACACTCTAGGGTTTTTAAAGGCTCTATGTTGCTTTCTGCAAAGCGCCCTCTCTCGCTCATGCAGAGGCTGCACTTTGGAATGCATTTGACTCGGTGCCCAAATAGACGCCACCGCATGTGAGCCAGATTATTTCTGTTTTCTCCCAGTGGCTGGATGCTGATTGAAGTCGAGATTAGCAAAACTGCCGATAAAATCAGTAAGTGCCAAAGTCTATTTTGAACCTGTGCTCCTTGGATAATTTGTCGGGATGCACATCTTTCCATAAGGCTGTACCTCCATTGAACATGATCACTTCAACTAGGTCAAAGACTGAAAGAGAAAAAAACCTGCCAGGGTTTCTGAAGAGCAGGGTCGAAAAGAATTTCCAATTTTTTTCTTTGTTGGAGGAAAGATGCTCCAAGTGCTCTCGGGGGACACGGTACCTGGTTATGTTCCGCAGTGTCCAGATGATGTTAGCGATGACTATGCAGTGCGTTACATTTACTAAGTGATCACGGTGTTGATAAATGCTTTCCTATGGGGGGGCTTCAGTGGGTGTAATGCAGGCCACAGAGTACAGCTGAACTCCCTGCCCTGGGGTCCTGGTACTGATAAGCACACTATTGAAGTAAATCTTTTTCCTTCCCTGAACCCCTCCCCCCAGGCGAGTACATTGAACTGCCGGCAAGCCTGCTCACTAAGCTGTTTGCAAAGAAGCTGGCTGGTCCCGCCGCTAAGCTGTAGACATCTCAGAGGCAAGGGCCGAGTACCAGCTGCACAACTTGCAGGGTCATCAGCTGAGTGTGCATAAGAAAAAGCCAGAGGCAAGTCACGCTTGAGTGCCTATCTACCATCAATTAATTTCTACTTTGCAAGTGTTTACCACTCTGCATGTTTATCTAATTGTGAAGTCCAGCTTGACCGTGGATCCATCCCGTGGTACTATGTATCCATTTTCGGTGGACATTTTATCTCGGTACAGATTTTATTTTGGTTATGAAGAAAAATAAGAATGTTGGGGCATGCACCACCAAGTCGGATTTCCGCCAGTCACAGCTTGTTAATTTATACCAAGTTGGATGGGGTTGGTCGAGGATAAAGAAAGAAAACTCCTGTACACTCAGTACTATATTTGCTAATTCATTTACCTCCAAAAGACAGAAAAACAAGGAGCGGGAGTGAATTTTGACGTGCCCAATGATTTTGGAATAACTGTTGTGAACTGTGTCAACAAATAAGCAAATCCAGTCAAATATCATTAATAAGAGGTCCTTTGGACTTGGCAAATTTACCTTGTTAAAACAGGAACCTCGTATTATCAGGAATGAATATAGAGAAAAACAAAGGATTGGAACCTAAAGATTTCTTTGCAATCTTCTATTAACAGTGGTCCCACTGTATTAACAGTGCTCGTATTAACGAGGTTCGACTGTACATGATTTTTGATACTGGTTAATGTGCACATCTTCACTTTAATTTTTTGTAGGCTACCAAGTTTGTTTGTTTTTTACACAATTAGAATACAATTCAAAATTTTGCTCTGGAGACTGCAACTCAAAATGCTGAGAATGAAATGTCTAATTTAATCGTGACCTCTATCTATGGTGCAAAGACAGGTTTTTCTAACAATGTATATTTTTGGACTAATTTTTAGTAATAAAATATAAAAGAAGTCATGTTATCTATTATAAAAAAATTGAATGATGATAGAAAATATCTTATCAAGTTCATTGTTATTCTATGAAAATTTAAATATTTGCTTGCAAAATGCCTCAATGAATCAAACTCATAGTTTATGATGCTAGTTCAAAAATAGTGATCTATTATGTTTTGTGAAGTGTTGTTTTAAATATAATTATCTGCATCAAATTACTGCTGAGAGAAGTAAGTTTTTTTCTTCTTTTTTTGGACAAAACATGTGAATGAAAGCTAATATTGCCAGGGCGTCTTATTGGGGCATTCTCGCTAAGCCATGTGGCCCAACTTGTATCCAATATTATAGGCGGATTTAGTGCTAATCACTATGGACAGTGTTTAGTTACATGTAGTGGGCATTGTGGGCAAGCCCTCAAAGCCTTAGGATTGGCAAAATTAATAATGACTAGCGTGCATGGCACATGTGGTGGTTATTATGCCATTTGATATAAAATTCACAGATATCTTTGGTGAAAATAAGTTTCACTGTCAAGTTTACAGTGGGTGATGAATTTTTGCTGACTGAATGCCTGCTTTCTGCCATGGTGACCAATCTCACGAAAGTGGTGTGGTATCGTGGTGCTTTGACATCTCTTGATCAGACCCCATTTTGGGTTGAGCCCAATTGACGTGGTCTAACAGTAGCTTTTCTAAAGTGTGACTGACTTGAACAGATCCTGGTAGCACTGACAGTCACAAACGCTTCAAGAGTTGTTTTGGGCCGGCCGATGAGGGGAAGGCCATCGATGAAAGCAACACGCATTGGCAACCTTTTCACAACTATATAGGTACGAATCCTAGATGGTTTCTTAGATCAAGTCCAATTATTAGAAGGCATTTGATGAGCTAAGAAGGGCTACTAGATAGCAACAAATCTGGTTACTCTGTTATCAATCTCTGAAGTGGAATAATGTCCATTACATGTATTAAAACTATAAACGATCTTGCCACATAAACGATTATGATAAAAATTGGGCTCTTGACTTGCATACCTAGCATTTACCTGCCATGAAACGGGCAGAACACTGGCCTGCCTCAAAAGATCTTGTGAAGTGTAAGGCACATTTGAAGCAAGATATGGGACGGAGAGAACCCCCCCCGCCTTTGTGTTGGTCATTGTTTGATTGGAATCTCAGGAATTCTTTACAGACTTCTGGGGGGATGTGTCAGGTAACAATTGTCTAGAGTGTGTATAGGGATTGGACAGGTAAGGGGGGTACCCCTCCGTCTCATATCTTGCCTGGTATAGTAAGGCAGGAGGTGAAATGAAAAACCTGTCCTGTAAGCACCATTTCTAATCAACGCAGTTGCACCAACCCCAGACCCAGATCCCTTTTGAAGCCCAGGATGCTATCATCTGCCTTCTCTCCTCGAACTTGGAGTGAGAAGGCCAATGGATCTCCCATTCTAGTGGATCTGCCAGTCCAAGATCAGATATCCCCTGGTATCCGACACCAGATGGGCTCTACACAAAGTCTGTGAGCCAAGAAAATACACGCCGTTGATTAGCAACACAGCTACCAATGTAGGCCTTCTTGGCTCATCGAATGCCTTCTAGTAATTGGACTTGATCTAAGAAACCATCAAGGATTCACAGAAATTTGAATGCTCTGATCTTGGCAATCCATTAAGAGGGCTCCTGTCTTATAGCATTGAACAGTGGATGTTACCGTAGTGCCTTTAAAGGGAACTGCATGGCATTTGCCATTGTTATGCAGAAGAGAAACCGATTTGGATGTAGTAAACGACTCATGATCCAGAAGATGTGATCATCATCTTTTTTGTTGTTAAAGATTGTTCCTGTTCTGTTTTGAGTTTGAGAATCAATTGCAAGAGGAAAGTCCCGGGATGTGGCAGGATGTTGAGGAATTAAAAGAGTTTCGAAATCTCAATCGGCTGCCCTCGGTGGCAGTTAGGGGATAACTCCATGCATTGAAACCTGTTGTTTGCCAACAGAAATCTTGCGAAGGACTGATTAAAACGCAGTGGCTTTAGTACTCCATACAAAGCTAACAGCTCATCTGCCAAGTTGCTGCAAACCCCTTAAATTTGTTTTCTGAATCGGGTTTCTCGCCTTTTGGATTCTGGGCATTCACACTTGGATTGGAATTGTTTGGACAGCATAGATAGAGTCATAAAACATACCGACCACGTTGCACGTGCACGATCCGTATTATGTGCTGTGATCGCTTGGAGGAGAAATGATGCACCTTTTATCACGCGATTGTGAAGTAGTTGATTTATTCGCCATGCGTGTACCCACGGGTTGGCCAGTGCATGGCCCAGCAAGATTCGATTCTGGCCTTGCACCTGCACCACAAGGAATCCAATCTATCCAAGAACTAAGGATACCCCCAACTTATATTAGTTTCCAGAAGATACCCCGGTGAGTTTGGCATTAACGGAGGGAAAAGATCAACCGGCCAGCGGCCAATAAACGTCAGAGTCAAGCAACGGGTGCTGCATTATTTGTGGGCCCTTATAAAAACACCGATTCTCCCTCTCGCTGTGTTGACACGCTGGGTGTCGCATGTCATTCCCACGTGAAGAAGTTTGTAACAGTTGCGGTCCGTTTTTGCTGTCAAGGAAGGGCCTAAATGTTTAACGTTTAGATCACTGGGTTATTTTGCCTCCGGGTTGATGATGCGAAAATAGATATACATTGTAACCATCAGAGTGTGACCATTAATCAAATGACACGAAATCTCATGGCCTTCACTAGTATACGTGTACATGAAGAAGGCGCCTGTTTATAATAACTAAAAACTTGCCTTGTACGGTGCTTGTTCAGTTCTTGACATTTACGACCATTTCCGTAGGCTTCCTTTCTTGTGGTTTCGTGATCCGACTGGCACTTTCCTTGCTGCAAATAGATGTTCACGGAATGCTTTAGTTGGTTACTCCACAAGGAAATGACGAATAAGTAACCGTTAATTCTCGTAATGATTGACTGCAGTTTCCAAACACAGACTGCAAGATTGGCTTACAATTTATTGATAGTACATTTTCAAGATTGATTTGTATAGATGCCTCGGTGGGATGAGCAAACTGGGGGAGTCACGGGGGGTCATACCCCTCAAAAAGGAGCTCTCCTTCTCAAAAGTGAGTACAATCACCAATTGTAGCCCCATCCCTCAGAAATGACATAAAGGGTCACGTGAAAAAATTTAAGTTTTTCTCCCCAAACAGTTCCTCACCCACCCTGAGAATTTGGTTCCGGATCCTCCTTTAGGGATAAACTTCAAAACGTGTAGGTTTAAGCTTTTGAACATAAAAGCTTCTGAAGAAGCACACTCACTTAACATGGACTCAACTTTTCTCTCAAAACCACATAACTTACAAAGGAACCCTACATTATGTTACTGCAAACTTTATGGTTAATTGATTCTCGTCCATACAAACTGCCATTAATAAATATTGAAGGACTGAACTTGAGGACTTCCTATAGGGTCTATACAATCCATGTTTACAGAATCCTCCAAATTTCGTAACGTTGTTTAAATCTCAAAGTTGCCAAATTTGATGCCAAAAAAAAATCAAAATTTAAAAATATTAAAAATTGAACCATGAAAATTGTTTTAAGGAATGTTATTTTTTCTTTTCCACGGAATCGTATTTACTAAGAGTAGTTTGAAATTGCGACTGCTCAGTGATATTATCCATCATCTGTCAGACATAACGAGCTTTACTGAATTCTGACCCACATCATTGGAATTGATAATCATTTCAAACATAACCAAATTATCCAAGTCGTCTTTCTGACTTCACATTATTTAGTGAGTTTTTAATCAAATAAAAAAAGAAACTATAGAAACAAACATGTTATAAATTTTTTACCCCGTACTTCTTGTTAATTTAAAGAAAATCTCAAGCTATTCTAAAGCTTGGTAACAATGTTTCGTGTTATATAATTCACGCACACGAATTAAAAGTCATGGAGATTCAGGAAAAAGGACGTGGAAACTAGCTTTTGTCCCGATGTGCGATCTGCCCGAGAGATATTTTATTGTAATGTATTTGTTTTTTGGACCGGTTCTTACTTTATTCCAAATATAGTCCAATCATATTATTGGCTATGAATTATTCCGCATATTATTTTTCATTCGCGCTCAAAGCCGTCCAAGCGAGATTAATAACACAAGCTGTGTACAAACACCAACAGCGATTGCACACGCCCGACTGGACAGCGCACGGCTCATCGATGTACTAACTCCAACCTCAGCCGGGATGGAGAAATGTGTCCCCCATTCCTAAGATATTAAATACATAAATGCAAACACCAGCGCCATTGATTTTTCTCTCCTCCAACCCCGGCGCCCGGCACTTTCGCCCGTAATTGAATGAAACCCAATAATTTATCAGCAGAGAGAACCACTTTCCGTTGCGGAACCCTAGCTCTGCCGCCATCGCTAGCCGTCGATATAGAAGAGAAAGGATCGGAATATTGCTGCAGTCTTGGCGACCCAGATTTCGCCGGGAGGTGTCCCAGTTGGTCGTCAGGGAGCGCGCACGCTCGCGCTCGGTGCACACAGTCACCTACTGACGCGGTTTCGACCGCGGAACAAAAGGAAGGTGAAATTGGAAGGCGGGATACTGGTTTTTCCCCCGAGGGTGTGATGATGTCCATTGCTATGGCAACGTTCGCTTCGTAAAGATGCAGATCTATGCGTCAAGAACATGCATCTGCGCGTGCTGTGCAGATTGCTCGTGTTTATGAAGTGTTTGGTTCACCTCGCAGGCATCTTAGTGCACGGTGTCTCTGATGTCCTTAATGTGCCTTGGTCGAAGGAGAGAGCACTTGGTAATAATTCACATTTAGAGCGACGCGAGGAGATGAATTTTAATGAGTGCCTTCCATGGTTTAGTGGTGACCATTATGATGATATACTTTTTGGATAGGGGTGAAAACGGTGACGACAATGACTTTTATAATGACGATGACAATTTCAATCTTGACGAAGATATCAGTGTAATGGACAGTAGTTAGCAAATACCAGCTACGGAATGGGAACGCCAGACAGGAAATAAACGAAACATGAAGCAAACTGAGAGAAAACTGTTAACAAGGAAGCCGGGACACACGATTTTCTTGCCATTTTCCGTGATTCTCGTTTTTCGAAATTTCCTAACACAATCCTCAATTCATCCTTTATTTTTCTCTGTTTTATTTTTGACAACCTTTCATCTTTAATCGAATGACTTTCTTTCTATACTCGTGCATGATAATGATCAAGGCTTACTATTGAAGATCCTAAGGGCTTTTATGGAGGACAATCCTTTGTGAAATTGTTTTTGGTGTTTTTAAAGTTTCACTTCAAATATTTTTCATAGTCAGAAAAGCAGCTTGTGTTATTGTTTCATATAGACTTTATGGAAAAATATCAGCGAGAGTGTAAAATATTATGTGTGTTTTTTGAGGAAACTGAAGGGAACATGTACAGGTTATAATTAGTATGTGTCGCTTTTTCCTGAATTTCCTGAGAACTGCAGATTTAGAGGGAAAATGTTGATCGTCTCTAACTGCTCTTCCCTCGTGAAAGGCACGCGAGATTCTACTAAACAGTATGAGAAACCGAGAAGTTAATATTATTGGGATACGTTGTTGACAAAAATTTAATACCTCGGCGCTGTTAAGAAAGTATCAAGGAACACAAAAATCAAACGTAGAACATTTGAAACTTTCCTCTCGTGGTTTGCTGCAGTTGAATTATGATGTTCGATTGTGACAGCCTTGTTTTAAAGAGAATCTTGTAACCAATTAAAAACATCGAATTGGTCCAGCAACTTCCAATGCACAGTTTTTTAAGTGGTGGCTTTGCAGAACATGTCTCACAACTTAATTTGAAGAAAGAAAATATGAAAAGTAAGAAGGGAATACTTAACAATGTAATCTATACAAATGAACAGAGTTTATCGGACTATATATGTTGAGATAATTTTGTCCGTTAAAAAAACGCAATGTTGCATAACTATGCGGTTCGGAGTTGTCCATTTATAATTTAGTTATTATGAAACTTTTTTGTATCTTATTAATCCTTAAGATAGACAATTGGAAATATGTAATTCTTCTTGACGAAATTAAGCACGAAAAATCTTCCATGTTTTGTTTTCGTGCATCAGTCAATTTATGTTGTCGCTATTTTGCTATGTTCTTGTACCAACCAAAACCCGAAACAAAGGTGGAAGCGTTCGAAAACACAAACAAAACACCCGCCACCAGCAGTTAGCACGTGGGGATTACCCAGCAGGTGCAGCGAAGGAGCCTGATTGGTTGCTATCACGCTATCTCTGGCTCTTCCGTGAATTGCTCATCTAGGTATTTACCCCTGCCAGAACCCTCAATACCTTATTCGGAATTGTTTCAGAATTGTGCAATCCTTCAATTAAGGAAATAATCTACTAACACTAGTTTTGAACTATTTATGATTTGTTTTTGGTGAATAAAATGCCAGTTTTCGTGAAAAGTAGATGGATATGTAGACGGATTCAGAGGGTATAATGATTGTCTAGGCGACCGGGCAGCGTCATACGTCACGGGCCACTCAATCAAATGCGCATGCACGTCGAGGCCGCGAGGGGTGAATCACATGTCGTGTACATACTGCAAGGCGCCTTTGTGCAAATTGTGCAGCAGTCTACGAAGGATATGCACTATTCCACACACTCTATTGGAAAACTGCACGCTAAAAGTCAGAAAACGTAAGTGAAATATTACTTTCATAGTATTCATATTCGTATTTATTTGTCATTTTCATTACCTTCTAGGTTCATTTTGTTACGAGTGTGTGTGTAGGCCTATATGTTTTAGGGCAAACGCCCTGAGTTGGACGGAAAGAAATGGACAAAAAATCACACCATTGTTCCTTCCGGTCGAGTGGCAAATTATTGACCCATGCGAAACACGTGGTAGACCTCAGCTGCAGCTGCAGTACAATGCGATATTTAATCGTGACTAGTTCGAAATGGTGTAAAATGGCAGAGATTTACCATCTGTATTTGTTTGTGTGTTATATTTTGTTAGATTAAAAGCCACTGTAAGTTACTGTGGTTAAAATCTAACCGGAGTGAGGAGCTTTGTTAACATCTTCGAAATCCTATGTCACAGAGAGACCAAGGGTGCAGTACATACAGTTTGCCGTGAGAGACTCAATCGTGCCCTGTGATCCATTGTCAACGTGCTTGGGTACCTGAATTTCACGCCCGCCAAGTTGCCTTTAAAGGTTCTGGTTTTGTTCAAGTGGTCTGATTGATGGGTAGCTATTTATGGCCTTGCGGTCGGTTTCTGGCCACCACAGAGTGACGAAGATTTGTAGCTTTAGCTTCTGAACGTGTACGGAATGTGAAAATACAGAAACATTTTTTGAAATAGCAAAGAGTATGATATGAGGGGATAAACCTCACCAGTCTAGAACTGGTCATAAAAGGAGGGGGATACTTGATCCAAACTGAAAAAAGAAATATTGAAATGGCAGAGCCAACTTACTCAGGTCTTTAAACTTAAAGGTCTATTTTTGTAACACATCTACTTGTATGAAGTTTATTTCTGAATCATCCATGCATGGAAAATATATGTGGGCCAAGGTATTGTGTTCTAATTCTTTCCTTGTCAAAAACACATAAGTGGTATACACATACATAGGGATGATTTTTATTCCTCTATAGTTAGTACAAAAGTCTGGTTAAAATACTTACTTTGACAATTTTTTTCTTATGTTTAGCATTGTATATTTTTTTCTTATGTTTAGCTTTGTATATTTTTTTCTTATGTTTAGTATTGTATTTTTTTGTTCTCAATAAAGTAAGCATTTTACTCAGACTGTTGTATACACAGGAATAAAATAACCCTGAATAGACAAAAATCAATTTAGAGGTAGGCCTAAGGTTTAGCTACATGTTATGAACTTTTGGAGCATTAACCGTTTGTGTCACCAAGTTTGATTTCAGTTTTACACTTGCCATTGTAAATGGGCCCTTATTCATCATATCAGTGCTTTGCCCAGTCCTTCCTGAAATCAGTTTTGACATCGATGATCCCCCTGGATGTGATCCACCATCCGTTGCACTTTTTCAGTATTTGGAGAATTAATATTATGCTTGATCATTGAGAAGTTAGTTGGGGTTTCACTTTTGTAGGGAATTACAATACTTTCACTTAGAAAAGCTCCAACTGCTCGCAAACTGGAATTGAGGCACGAGAAGTATAAATTGTTTCATTATTTTTCACATTTTACATGTTGGTAACGTAAGACATGTGCACTAGTAAAGCAGGAGGTTGTGAGTTTGAGTCCCACCCGAGCAAGCTTGTGAAGTTTTTCACAAGCTCTGTACACAAGTGTACAGTGTTAGATAATATACATGTACGTCGTCCGTGTAAGGGTAAAACCCATACTTAGAATAAGTATATCAGTTGAAAACAAAATTTAGAAAAATTAAAATTAAAGGAGTCGAGAACTGGCAAAGTGAGAAATTTTCATCACCCCCAGCTAGGCCTAACTGTTGTAAACATCCTCTCGTCCAAATTGCTGCTAAATGTAATGGACATGTAACCATGTGTCCAATTGTGAAGGTAACAAATATGGTATTAAATGGTATTGATTTTAGATAAACTTGTATTTCCCCATCCCACTTTTGTACATATGGTTGTCCTTTCTGAGTTCAAGGTTTTTTTTCTGTGGTTGCTTTAGGGGAGCATTGACAGTGCTCACTTGAAAAGACTGCTGGGATCATTGTTTACTGTGTAACTTCCAGTGGAGGAACTTAATTAGCATGTGCAGGCCATGTGGTGCATAGATTATCCCTGTTGTCATGGTGATGTAGCCAGCTGGCCATGCATGATAAGGGAAGCTAGTCAGGAGGAAATAAACTGTACATGTTGGTGGCCTAGGGATTTGCAGTGTGTGCCCGCATATTACCTTTTGTACCAGTGACCGAATGTGCTCTTATCAAAAAAATATTGCATTTGCAATAGTTGTAATCACATGTTGGGGTAGGCACTTTTTCTTGTTAGCAAGAAGTGAAACTACATCATTAATATGTATTATGACATGTGGTTTGCCCATTAGTTAAGCTGTTGTACATGTACATGTATTTATATACCTTATCTAATTCACCTGCTTCCTGTTAACACTGAAGCTGTGACAAATGCCATGTTGTTATTGTCTGCACCAAATGTATTCATGAAGTTTTCCCAAGCTTTTGTGTTCAATTCTACATACCCATTAAACTTGACTGGTTTATGCCTGGCCAATGTTTGCAGAGCAAACATGATGGGAGAGAAGCTGGAGATTTTTTTATGACACTTTTGCCAAAAGGGAGAGGGGTGAAGTTTGCCAAAAGGTTTATCCCAGTTAATTCTCCAGATTGACACCAGCAGTTTCTCTGGTGGTGAGGCATTCTCTGATGTTCTTTTTGTAAGATGGCAAACTGGACAGTGCTCTCTCTAAGCAGCTCTCTGGCCTTGTAATAGGGGAGAGAAGACTGCAGTGCAGGAAGATAAATTAGTCCTGGTCAAACAGGCAGCTGAAAGCTGGGCTGGTTTTTTTCTGTGGTCCTGCTCAAGGAGGATTAAGTGATTATAAGGGATTTCAGAATCAATGCCCACATAGCTGTCCCAGTCTGAGGATTTTCAGGAATGTGTTTGGTTGTTTATCATGCCAAGCTGTGAATTGCTTCACTGTGTCATCATGCCCTGCTTGTTATTCCACATTCATCTTTGAAGTCTGCCCATTGCATAAAATTGCCCCCTTTTGCTTTGACTGTTGACAAAAGTACCCAAGGATTGGGTGTTTGAAGTGGATTTCTTTGGGTGATATAAAGTGGAACGGTATTGTCAAAGGAAGAGTGTTGGCCAACAGTTTACGATGCCCAGTGACATTTACCTGAAGTCAGAGCTTTGTTTTTTTGGCAGAGTACCAACTTACAAAAGTGAAATCTGTGTGTGTATATCTCATTAAAATAATCAAAGATGTTAAGATTTCTTTCCGTTTCTTGACACAAGATGTGCATTCTGCATGGGTTGTCTGTCTTCTGTGATTGCGGATCAAACTCATTTAAGTCAACCTTTGTAGGACTTCTTTCTATTTCTACACAAGAGGTGTGTTCAGCGTGGGCAGCCTGCCTTCCTTGATTGTGGATCAAGAGTGTAAGAATTTTCCTTTCCTGCATGTACATAATCTCATTTTGTATGCATTTCCTTAGGACTTACTCTAAGTTTAACCAAGGTTGTGTTGATACTGACCACTTTGACAGAGTGGACACACCTCAAGTCATTCTCCCTCTCAGAGGACCACAGACTTCTCCAACAACATGAACACTGGGGCAGACAGGAGATGGGTTGCTAAGGAGGCAGCTCCCTATTTACCTGTTGCCATGGAAATTAGCACCAAAACACTCACTCAAACTTATGGGAATTGCCGGCCCCAAATCTTCTGGGTCAATGTGGCAGGGTCAAGCTTGATCCATGTAGCAGACTAGCAGGCTGACAAACGTTCACAAGGATATAACAGGACATTACATGTGAAGGCTGGGATTTTTTTTTTTCATTGGACTTGGCCCATGCCTAACCTGGAGAGTGTACTGGTGGGTGCCTCATCTGTTACTGTCCTCTCTTGGAGTCCACTGGGGGAAAGAAATAACTACCTTGCGGCTGACAAAAGACAAGACTGATGATGCTTCCAGCTGGAGTGGGCGGGTTCAGTCAAGTAAGATTGGCAGGTTTTGGTCCCTGATGTGCAGTCCAACATGTGTACTTCAGTTCATTTGTCTATCTCCAGTCTTTAAGTTGCCACTGTTATAAAGAAATAACATTACAACATGTAAAACTGGGGACAATTGCTAATTGGAATTTACCTTTTCTCCACAAGTGCATATTGATGTCCTCAATACAAAAGAACATAGAAGAACTTTACCATGTTAGACAAATGACTGATGAACCTTTTCTGTTTGTACAGGTTGTTTTAATAGCTGCAAGTTGATGGGTCAACCCGGTCAGGGATTTTTGAATTACTGTTCTGAAATTCTGTACTTGTTTTAATGATACAGTTGTCCTGTGGCCAAGGTCAGAAATTAATGATAAATCCAGTTGCCTGTTTCTGTTGTTTGCTTTTAAAAAGCTAAGTAAATTCCGTACATAAGTGTAGCAAAGTTTGAAAACAGCTGATTTCTGCTTTATCTTCTTCATTTGAGGCTGCAATGGTAGACTGTCATGTTGGAGATATGAAGTATGATTGGGACGGTTTGGCCAAATGCACAAATGTAAAAAATGAGGAAAATGTTTGACGGAGAGGAGGATCAAAGACTGGAATTGATTGGACATCCTCACCTCATTCACCTGTGCATGTCACTATTTGTGTGTCACGGTAGGAACACACGTACCTGTATGCAGCGTTTGTTGTTTGGCTGGAAAGATTGGTGATTAGATAGTCATAATAATTATGAAATGGCCATGGACCCTCACCTGCGTTGTTCGAAGGCCAGACACAGTTAGCTGAGGTGACCAACTGGATGGATCATGACTTCTTAGGCAAACTGTATGACTTGATAATGGAAGGGGTTGCTTTAGGTGTTCCACAGTTTGTTTTTTCTTACTTGAAATAATAAACCGGGCCGTCTCTCCAGGGTCAGGGTTAAATCAAGAGGATTTTTGGAGGGGAATGACTGGTTCCAATCATGACCCTGGGCTGGCAGCTAAATTCTGGCCGATTACTTCTCAAATCTCTCATCACCGTTGGTTGATGAGGGGGTGGAGAATGGGGACAACCCCCCCAGGGTAGAACTTTTTTGAAAATATAATAAAAAGGGGTTTTCTTACGAAAACAGCTTTTTTATTTTCCCCCTCCTTCCCCAAGCATTAAAAAATCCTCAGAAAAAAGTTACCTAAAGAAGTTCCCAAACTTTTTGCAACCCCCCTACTTTTTTACACCATCACTACAAAGATTAGGTTCCCTTCTGCACTATTAAAGCATATTGTACATGCTGCAGACCTGCATTCGTCTCAGCCAGGGGTAACTCGTCATTCTGTCTGTTACATTTAACTTGTGTGGTTGCATCAAAAGGCAATAGCCATCTTCAGCTTTTCCTGGTGACACAACCTCAAAGGATTCTTCAAGATCAAGAGTTTATTCAGACTGCTGTTTGAGCTCATTTGAGTGTAAATTAATCCCCAGGGAGAGACACAGATAATGAAATTGTTGTAAAGGGAGACCTTTTCCATTCATACAAGTTGAATCTTAAAAAGAAAGCTTACAAGTGCACTAATTCAATTGACTATTGAAAATGTCACAAGAAGCTGTTACCTGAAGTCATTCGACCAATTATCCTATGCTGCGTGGACACAGAAAAGTGCTGTGCGAGTTGCAGCGCACTGTGATTTGATCGATGTTGTTTAAACATAAACTTTAAACCAGTTCACCTTCAGACCTTTTGCCCAGATAAAAACGTGTTTTACAATCCAATCTCAGATAAATCAATGAAAAAGAGCAGAAAATCTTGAATTGGGTTCCTATCTTCATACAGTGTACTGCATACATGTACATGTACATCTAGACTATGCCATGAGGTTTGGTAATAAATCTGGCTGTGGTTTACCATCAGTAGTAGCAGACCGCCTACAAGACAAAGGTTAAGTATTTCATAGGCTTTGATTGTTTACTATGCAAGTTCTAACAGCCCCTTTCATATTAAAATAGAGGGATGATGTTCAGTACTCTGCACTAGAATGTTTTAAATGGCTTGAAATGCAAGTTGGTTTTTCACAATCTTTGTAACTCTGGGGTGAAAAAACAAACGTTTTGATTGTTGTGGTAGTTGATGTATGATTACATGTATACTCCGATTTCATACAGATAAAAGATGAGAATGTGTCGAGACTAGACATGTGTGCATGACATGGCACCAGAAATACAACAAATACTGTAGTCTTTCAGTTTGAAGAAACGGCCATATTTAACTGAGTTGACCACATGCAGCAGGTTTTTTCATGGTGTGCTCAGCAGGCAGTGTGATGTTGTGAAGATGTAAACAACTCTATAAACCCATTTTTTTTTATTTTGGTACCTCCACAAGATTGGTTTGAGTTCTCACCTTTCATCTCTCATAAAAAGTTGTTTTGGGTCCAATCACTGGATTCAGGTGGTTGAATAGTGCACCTTTCAAATCATTTAATTCAGTGGCTCAAATCATAAAAAAAAAACCACATGAAAAAAACCCTGAAGGCGTCCCGTCCTTCAGGGCCCAGACAGGAAGTGTACACTCTTCAAACTGCAACACTTATTGAATAAGTTCTCCAAATTTATCCCTTACAAAAGGTGCTGCTCGGGGACAATCTAAAGGTCCTTTGCCAGGCCTTGGTTGCACAAAAGCTTCCTCTGCAGAGAGGGAAAAAAATGTGTTCAACCTGCCACATGCCATCTGCCCACCTCTCTCAGTTTTCCGTTGCCCCGGTTCCCTTGCCGACATGTGTACAGTTGGCATGGAGAACCAAGCTTTCCTTGATCAAACCCCATGGCAGAGGCGACCGGTAATATCAAAGTCCAACACACTGGGACTTAGGCGGCGTGGTTCATTCCTGCTCCAGGGTTTGGTCGTTGGCCCACCCAGGGCTTGTTTGCCATCCAGGTGAGGAGCGTTGGGACTTAAGTCTGGTAGAATTTTTCCTTTCTTTCACATCTCCAGTGTATCAATTGTCAAAAGTGTTGTTGTGTGTATTTCTGATAGTCGGAGATTATCCTAGATCACTCTGGTTGGTTGGTGTTTGTGGCACCAACAATCCCTTTGGAAGAAATAGAACTGGTGGTGTTAACTTAATCAGATCTTGTTTGAAGAGCAAATTTACATACCTTGGTTTCAAGTCCCATACCACAAAAGAATGTGGTAGGGGACCGTTCATGCTATACGTAAATTCCATATGTAATGCAGAATTTCTTCAATGTAGCATGGCCACTAAAAATCACTCAATTTCAACTTGACTCAATCAATCTGCACTGCAGTAATGAGTGGCCCCTGTAACCACTGGTCACATTCAGCTTTGTTTATGTCTTTGTGAGAACTTGGTTGTTTTTGATATTTTGCCAGGATATTTAGTTTAATAAATGGGGTTTGTACCTTAATGTCAGTCATTCCAAAGCCACACATCAAGGCCTCTTTATTTTTACTTACTTTGTTGGTGAACTTATCTGTTGAAGCAATTTCGGAAAAAAACAGGTTTTGAAAGAACCACACTGACAGGACAACAGTGATTAGATATCCACCTGGCACTATCATGTCATGATTTCCAAGCGCACCTTTCCTCTTCATGAGGTAAGCGCCCCTTTCCACTTCATGAGGTAAGCGCACCTTTCCTCTTCATGAGGTAAGTGCACCTTTCCACTTCATGAGGGAAGTGCACCTTTCCACTTCATGAGGTCTGTACATGTTGGTTGACATGTTCCTTATCGTGCGTTCCTGTGCAGTGTTTCTGGCTCTCTGGCTCTTCACTTTTGTCCGGAAGAACTGTGGATGGACTTGTCAAATTATTGATTTACCTTTTTTTAAACAACACCCCCCCAACGAAAATGGACACACATACCTTTAAGCACACTCTCTGATTGGAATGTTTGCTGAAATCAATTGTTTTCTCTTGTTCAATGTCATGCTCAAATGTTGCACTCTGTTCCTCTGACCTCTGACGAGATTAATGACAAGGCAGCCAAAATATTTCAAATGGTTTTATACAGCATTTGTAGCACATTTCTCTGTGAGTCCATATACTGACTGACCCCCCTCCCCCGTAGTAAGAGCCGTCCACTCATGGAAATATGCTGTAAAATGTCTCACACTTTGGAAACCTTGTCGATTCAAATTCAGACCAGCCAATCACTGGCAAGCAATCATTGTAAATTTTTAATATAGCCAGTATTTGGGTATAGTTTTGTAAGTTCTTAATATTTTTGGGTATAGTAAGCCTCCAGCTTGTTCAATTTCAGCTCCATAAATTGTTTTCAGTATGATTTGCCTATCAAGAAATGTATTCATTGACCCCAAGTGCCTGTACCTCACACGAATTTATCCTATGAGTCAACATGACCTCTTAGATTTGGCAAAAGAGATGGAAAGCTGATCTATTTTAATCCACTCCCCCCCCATTAAGTCAAATCTCCAAGACAAATAGGAGTGGGGAGACAGATGTGCATGTATGGCTATCACCCATGTGACCCTTGTTATCACAGACAGTAGTTGCATCTGTCATTCAAAAACCTATTACAGTGATAGTCTTGAGCAATGCCTGTAATCCATCCTAGGGAATGAAGTTATTGATCACTTGGAAGTCACCTGCTATACATACATATACATGTACATGTACAAGTGTGACAATTTTTTATATGTACAGCAGTATGCAGATCTTGATTATGTTGGTCCAGTGGAAGCAATTCAAGACGTTTTTTCCCCGTTGATTTTTTTTTTAGAGGAAAGCCATGGACTTTGTACTGCAGTTTGAAAACTGAATTTTGGACAACACAGTCCGATTGTTTCACAAGGGAAAAGTATGTATTCAAATTGTGGACAGAAATCAACTTTGAATGTGCAGTTTATGCAGCAGGTTGAGCCATGGTCTGGTGTGCATTATGGGCCACCGTCATTCAGTGATATTAACATGTAATTGACCAGCCTATTAGATTTACCCCATACAATAAAATTTAATACATGTATCTAATATCTATAAATTGGTGTTTATGGGCCCGTTGGGTGTTTTCATTAAGAAATATCCAGAAACTCTTGCAGTGTAGGTTTACGCATAGTTCAAGTAATGCAGTTAAAAGGGAAATTCGTTACTTTGTGTTTAAAAAAAATATTTACACCTAAAACACATGGTTGACGGGGCAGTGAGCTTTGGGTGTCCAGCGTTTTATTCATTCCTGCATGTGTATCACCCTCTCAGATGTCATATGAATTAGATTCTGCAAAGATACACTGCACATTTTCATTATCTAATCACACTGCCACCTGCCAACCCTGAACCTAACACTTGTGTCATGGCAATTGAAGCAGCAGTCTAGAAAATACTTGATCCCTCCTTGGAATATTAATTTTGGTTAAAAGCCATTGATGCAAAACATTCATTGCAGAGAAGCTGAATATTTGATTGTTGTTGTGCCTGAATGGCACTTACTTGTACGTGGGTGTTAATTTTGAACAGTTGGCATTATATAAAGGCATACAGACCTGAAAACCCAAGGGAAATTTAAGAATTTCAAATGCACTCTATTTCTATTTTTAAAAGAAATTTTTAAGTATAGGCCTACAGTGCACTGTATGATTTTTTTTTTATTTTTGGAAGAATTCGATAAAGACGCATTTTTTGATTTCACGGTGTGTGGGTTTGAAGGAGCCTGCTCTCCCCTGCGTATCTGTCTTAATGAAACCCATCCATCATCCGTTGCCCTTCACCTAGTTACGTCGCAGGGGTGCTGGGAGTCATTGCGGAGCAGGGTACCAGTCAAGTTGCCGTTCACCACATCCTCTGAAGCCCCCTTCAAGGGCCAGCAGCATGGGATGGGAGAACGGTGTTAGCACACTCTTTAAAGCAGATGCGATTTCTTCCCACGAAGGCATATCTTTTTTCTCGGAAGTGCGGCTGAATAAACCCCTATTGGCAAATGCTTATGTCTGCATTATTCATCATTTTCCTACTGGCTAAGACTTATTTTTGTTAAAGCAGCAGAAACCTCATTTCTTGATATTTATTAAAGAAACAAATATATGCTTGGCTAGTCTTAAATGTTAATTTAAGATCAGTTCAGGAGAATCGACACGATTGTAAACGCCCCAGCTGCAGACAAGGGCGGTATCAGCATCCGCTCTCCTTAGGTTATTCCCTTTCATGAGTAGCTTTGGCGTCAGAAATTCGAAACAAGTTAAGAAATTAAACATTTTGATTGATTCCTTTCAACAGTTTTATTTTATTCAAACACCCTATCACCATTTTGTGGTATGTTCCTGGTGCAAGTACATGTACATGTACATGTAGTCCTAAACAGTTGTCTTGTATGGAAATAGGCAGGCATATGGCACGTAATGCTTGAGGTAGCACAGAACACGAGCCAATGGTGAGGGACATATCAGCATCCATTCTCCTTTGCCGGTTGTAACTTGTAACAACGTTTAGGACAGCCATTTATTCCCATTTATAAATACTTTATGAGCCTAAATGAAAGTAAGTTAAAAAATTATTATTCCTAACGATATTATTTACCAATTTTAATTCAGTTTTTTCCCAGCACCCGTCCATGTTATGGTGTGTGCCTCTGCAAGCCAATACTTATCATCAGTTTAAAGTGTAGCAGCAATGGATTTTTCTTTGACTCAATTTTCCTTCAGATTTGTATTGTTCTTCAGTGTATGAAAACTCTTTTACTTTCTTGTTTGGTTAAATGCATTAAAAAGTGCATATTTTTAAACAATTAAAATAATCCATGATTTCCCGGACAACTGAGGGCGCTGTTGCTGTGAAGTCGTCTCGGGAAGACATGGTTAGTGAATAGGTCTTTCTATTCAAATTGTGACACCAGAATTTAATAACTGAAAACATTTCTGTGAGAGGGATTGATGCACATGAATAATAATGAATCAGCAAAGAAGAGAAAAGCGAGTCCAAGAAGATCTACAAAAATGCAGGACGTTTTGTGTACAAACCAATGTAACATTGAGGCCTCTTCCTGAGATTACATCACAATTTTACTCATAGATATGGAAATACTCATTAGCATAGAAACCCAAAATGCATTAAAATACCCTTGAACTACTAAAACAACATATAAAATAATGTTCACTGAAACACAAAGGTGCATTTTGAACTAATTGATTGCAGCTACCCTTTAAGACCAGCCTCATGACTGGCTCTCAAATAACAGGAATGACTGAACTGACTGTCTGAAGTTTGAATCCCATTGAAATTGGGGTATGGTGAGACAAGGCTAAACCAAAAATATTAAGTTACAGCTCCGTTGGATTGCTCTCATCTACCTGTGATGAGGTCAGTTGCACCACTATTAAAAGCTGGCGCAACTTGGACTTGACAAATCAGCAGTGGATCACGAGTTGAGCCAGTGAAGATAATTCCTCCCACAGCGTTGATCCACAAAGTAACATTGGAATGCAACTGACTTCCTTTGGTAGTTTCTTGTTGGCCCATTGATGTCGGGGATACATATAGCCATCATTTCTTCCTACCTGATCTTTAGACCACCCAAAAAACCAACTGTCTTGGCACAGTGGTAACATTCTGAAATAAACCGTTTTGATGCTGCCTGGTGTATTGAGTTGGGATACCGGACGAATACGGATGGCCATGCATGGATCACATAATGAGAGTGTGATTCTTGCGACAAACTAGTAATGCTTTGTTGAAAGTAGGCCACCATGGGTGTCGCCATTTTGATGCCACGTCCAATATGTTGGTAAGGTATGCATACACAATCACCAACATGCAGAGGATGTAAGTTTGTAACGTCATGGGCCACATAACAGCCAAACAGTGCCCTTCTGCAAGTGTGTTTTCGTAACAGGAACTTGAGGAAGGTCTGATGAACATAACCAGGCCAGGTTTACTGAGGTGACTTAAGCCACTCTCTCATTTGAAATATCGGGCACTGTCGGCGTAAGTGTTGGTCTGCACATGAGTATAATTTATTTTGTATCAAGGACTTCTTGCATGTTTGTAATCTACATGTAACTTGAGCTCAGGGGCAATTGAATTCATGTTAACTTTTGCCATGTCTGAACATGCTGATAGTGATATTCTGTAAAATAATGAAAAAATGTTGTCTTTTATTTCTTGATGTCTTCCCACTCGTTGAAGCCTTGCTTTCTTAAACACTAATGTCATCAATTAACATCTTAGCAATCCACCCAACCTTAAATTTCAACACCAGTTGAGTCATATTCTATTTCAGGGGGGCAGACCAGTCCTAACATACATAGTTTGTTGGATGTCTAGTGACTTAAACTTTAAAGGAGCAGTGCCTGTACATTATACTACAAGGAATGTGAACCAGGGATCCTGTACATAAAGACTCTCATTCACGCCGCCATTAAAAGGTTACATGTACAAGTACTCTCTAAATTCCTAAGAATGAAAGTTTACTCTATTCGAGTGAAAATTCAATCCCTCGGATGGAAATTAAGGACCAGACGAATTGGAGTGAAATTTATTCACCCAAAAGACTAAAATTTCACTTGAGCTTCCACTGGAAGGGGCTATTTTCAGCCTTTTTCAGTCTAAATTCAGAATGATTTTCACTCTAAAACATCTTGTCCCTAATTTCACTCTTTCCGATTTAGAGAGATAGGGCCTACGTGTAATCTCAATTGGTGTCTGAAATGTTTCAAACGTAGCCCTGTAAAGTAAGACTTTTAACACTGAGATTAATAGAGTTTACTTGAGTTGAAGACATCTCTTGTGGAATTTTCTGCTTTGGGGCAAAGTAGGGCCGAGTCAATACAAATAATTCACTATTTTGATACTTGACCTTCAATTCGATGGAATATCCGAATATTGGGTTGTACTGACTGGCAGATTGTTGATTAACAAAACCATATACCAAAAATCAGCTGCAATAACGCATGCAACTGTACATTATAATCAATATAATAGCTTCTCTTCTAGGAGTATCTCCAGCCACGATTTAGCAAGATTTAAGAGATGAACAAGACTTTTTGCCCTATCGAAAATTTCTAATCCTTTTAAATTGTTTAATGACTAATTTACTTTTTTAATCGTACATAGATTTCTGTCGCTTTTCATTTAGATCTGCTTGAAACAAACCTCCATAATGCATTTTTTCTCATTTAAAGCAAAAGAAAATGTTCCCCTTCTTTTTCATGAATTTTGCATTGGAATATTCAAAATCAGAAAATAATATTTGATAATCAATCAAATATTCAGTTATTTGGCACAGCCCTCGGGCAAAGCTGTATGGCCTAATGTTATTATAATAAGCATTAGTTGTGGCCAAATTGCTGCAAGTTGGCTTTGGGGCATTCTGGTGAGTGCCTTGAAATTGGTCTCAGACATGTTTATGCCAAATGAAAAGAAAGCATGCTGGAGCGGCCATAGCTATGTATTAGTGTAGGGTCGATTTTGGACAGCAAATTTTTAGTCAACCAGCCTCTAGAGAAACTTTTTTTATTGGCACAGGATATAACACCTTATAACCCATTTCACCTCATTACAAGGTGTACTTTTGCAAAACTAATGCCAATAAACTCACATTTTCGGGCTTGGGTCACATTTAAAGTATAGGATTAGTAGGTTATGGGAGCAAAATTAAACATGTGACCCACTCTATAAACTTGAGTCACAAGTCACCAGTGCTACCTGTTGAGTTTTGCTTTGTATTAGATTGAGGAATTTGGGCTCTTTAATTTGATGTGTCACATTTGGAATGACGGAACTAGATGTTGTGTAGATTATAAGGTGTTGATGATTCTTATTGCTTAAACACTGCAAAATGTTTTACAGGCCTTTAACTCAAAAGTGGCTCTGGCAACATGTGACTAATTTTTGCAGAGTAGGTTGCATATGTTTTCAGAAAGGCTTTTTGCTTCCCCCCCAAAAGCAGGTTGCTTCCTAATTTTTGTCCTTGTTATATTATACGTGTACCTATTACCTACAAATATTCAAATTGAAATGTTACTCAAATATGTTAAAATACTTACCACAGGCCTACATGTTCATCAAATCAGTGATGCAGACCATTTTTGTTGTAGGGATGAATTGGGACTGTGAACTGGTCAGCATTGACTTGAAAAGGACAGTCTTCCACACCCAGTCCTTGATTCCCATGGATGCATACACTCCTCGCTTTAACACATTACACCGTTGTGGCTCATACTGATGGGGCAGGTATTACCATCTGTTCCCATCAGCTTGATTCATGGAGGCAGGTGTGATCACTGATTACCCTTCTCTCTCGCTCTCCTTTCCCAGCTGAAGAGTTACCAGGCTGGAGCTGGCCGAGCCCAAGGAGATAGGATTGACTAATATTTCACTCATATGTACCAGGGCTTAATCATGAAGGTGTATTACCCTTGATGTCGTAAACATCTTATTTGGAACCAGAGTGAGGGCTTTTACTGGACCAAGAGCAATCTTCACTGAGAGAATACAATTGTGGACTTGCATGGTTTGTGCACGAGTTACTTAATGATGCAAGGCGGAAAATTGGTTCTCAAGATCATTGCACTCTTGACTTTTACATAACTTCAAAAGTGAGTATCATCATTGAGGGTACATTATTTTGTGGAAATGCTTTGTAACTTTGTATTTCGTAAATGCTGTTGATATGTTATGTCAGTTGCACTCTGATGAAGAAGTAGGTTTAAATGGATACTTAAAATAACCAAGAAAAGGCTCATTTGTCAATTATCAATCACTGGGCAATTTCTAGGTTTCAGAAATCAGATAAAAGACCTTGTGCTTGTATACTTTTATATGTACACAGCAGAAAGGAGGGAGCCATATTTTTTTCTGTTTGTTCAGTGTGCTGGCTGTGGTTACATGCAGCTTGTGAATATTTGCACACCATCACCAAGTTGCAGGCAGTGATCAGGATGATAGCATTGGGCCTTTAAGCACATCGTTAACCTGCACTTAACAGTGCCATTGTCCTTTCAAGATTACATCATTAATCCTCTCAGTATGCTGCTGCTCACTATTTGCCCCATTGAAATCACCAGGCGGAAGATTGCTTTTGATGGTTTAATAATACATGTAATCGTACAGTTTTGCCATCCTCACTCTCAGATGTCCTTGCAGTTATCAAAAGAGTTCCCTTTGTTTAGAGTTGCCATGGTGATCAAGCTCAGCATTTCCGTGGCAACAGCGAGCTGGGACTTTGCAGCATGTATACACTGACACACATCCGTGTACATCCATATTCTCAAGTGATTCGTGTAAACTTCATTACCTGTGGTCCGATGCTGAGTCAGGTGCATATTTACCGTCTGTGCAAGACCTGGCTTTAGTTTTGCTGGCACTCCACCTCATAAATATTCATGTCTTTGTCTACACACACACTAGACTAACTCATGCGTAATTGATGAACTGCTTTTTTTTTTCTTCTTTTTTGTCTCTTGTGAACTTTTATTCAGTGTGGCAAAATGTTTGAACATGGATCCCCACGTCCAAACCTCTGTCACAGTGGTTTTGCTGAACTTTGATATTTTTTTATGAATGTCATTGACATTTTGTCCGGTTGATGTTTCACGATTACAAATGGCAAGTGGATAGCATGTTGACTTTTTGTGAATTTTCTCCCCCATAGAAGGGTGTAGGACTGCATTGGTCCCACTGCGTACACAAACCATAGTTGAAGAAAAGTAAAAACTCAATTATGTTGACAGTGATTTGCAACATGTGCATACATACATGTAATCCAAGCTTAAAGAGTGATTTCTATCTGGCATGAATTGCACTGGCTGACTATTTCAATCAATCAGAAGGAGCGATTGTGAAATTGGACTTTTAAAAACATAAGTACTGAATTTAACATTGAATTGTGAACAGTTGCATTACAGGCCAATTGTGCATAATGCATTTGGTAAGTACATGTAGAGACTGGCTGGACTGTTGAGTTGTCTTTAATTGACAACTTTGACAGTTAAAATGTTAGGGGAAAAACCCAAACTATCGTACATGCGTTTGGCCTGAAACTTCCCTCTTGCTTGATGCCTGATGTAAAGTTAATGGGCCAGCTGGAGCCTCCTTAATTTGGGTTTCCCCAAACCAAACTTTAATTGTTCTGGGAGAGTAAGAATTATGAACAGCTGATGGCGCATCAACTGGGCATATTGAATTCATGTAAAGGTACATGGCACTATCAGGATTTTTTTTTTTTGCAATGAATAGGCTGATGCATATGATTGCACATGCGCCCGGTATGTGCTTGTAACATTTAGACTGACATTCTGTAAAGCACAAGTGCATTGGGAAGGTTAGCTGACATCACTGGCTTTGATGCCAGCGTTGTAAATTACCCTAATGCAAGTACATGGATACATACATTTTACACCTGCTGTTTCGTTTGTGCCAAGTTTCAGTTTCCGTCCAGGCTGCAGTGCTTGTTTTGCCATTGTATTCCCGAAAGAGAAACAAAGCTGAACAAAGATCAGATGTACCCATGATCAGTCTGTATTCGGGGAAGTGATCCATTATGGCACGGCGGTCAAGATTGGGGTTGCATCACATTTGCACGGGTTAAGCTGTATTGTGCATGTGCATTGTTAAGTATAATACAGTCTCGGGCTAATCTATAATTGACCTATCGTGGTAGAATTGCATCACTGCAGCTTGTGAAATATTGTCCAATAATTGACACAATATACAAAATTGATGCAGAGTGCACAAAATCTGAGACAAATTTCAGCTTCCCAAAATTCCTTAGGGTGCCTTTGGAGATGTTTTGGTTGGACCGGGAATTAACTCATTTTCTTTTATTAAATTGAAATAAATTTCACTTTTTGGGAGGGTCCTTGACATCTGTTCCGTGATTGCCCTGTGTAAAATGAAGGGGTTTTTCTCTGGAAACCAGTTAAGCACTGTTTTCAAATTTCATGTACACTCGCTTGTGTAACCAAGGAAACTTTGTTGTCTAAAACTGATTCTATCTTGTTCCGTTCAAAACACCTGTGTATAGAGAAAGAATAATCTAACATGAAGAACACAATCACAAAAATTGACAATTTCAACCATTTTGAACACAAAATAAGTTCAGAAAGATATGTGTCAACTGATATGATCATCTCAGTGATGTACATAGTGCATGCATATTCATAGTGCCATACATGTACATTGCAGGCCTGCACTGCATTGCGAGTACACATCTTCTGCATACATGTACATGTCCATGTATAAGGTCTAAGTTTGTTATTTCACTCAGGTTGACAAGTGTTCTTGACTAAGTGGTTGAAAGGACTGAACATCAGCAAGATGCAGATAACTGCCTATTTGTGTGATTGAAACATTCATTTGTGGAAGCTGACGCGGCCAGAATGTGTCGTCAGTGTGCGCACTTGTCACACTCGACGTAGTTCCATGGGCCACTCACATTCTGCGCTCCCGCTGCCTCTGAATGGTTGCCAAGGACGTGTTTGTGGGTTGCCATGGTAAAACCTAATTAGCATCTTCTTCTCATCTCTGTTCTTCGGAGGGAGCAGGGAAAAGCCCCAGCCAAGATTTCTCTCTCTCCCCCCCCCCTGCGGTGAGAGCGATCGGCCTGGCTGGGGTTTTAAGGGAATTGAAGACAGGCAAGGCAGTGGCGTCGATGTGACAGGCTGGTTGTCATGGCTCTGTGTGCGTGGATGCCCGGTGCGGACTGATGCAGGCAGACCCCCGAGCAAGGCAGTGTGAGAGCCAAAATCATTAATCCTATCATGATGCAATGACCTTTACATTATTGGGCCTGGTATCCATCCGTGGATGGATGATGCAGGGTTTTTTTTTTCCTCTCAATCCCACACATTCTTTGGAACATGTAAATGGCCTTGGTGATTGAGTATCATTGATCCAGTTTCGGCAAAGCAGCTGCGGTGATTCCCATTCTCCACTGTCACCCGGAAGAAGAGGACGGTCTTTTTTTTTTTTTTTTTGGTCGATGTATCAGGAGAAAATTTCTTCTTCACAAGCTCGGATTTAAACACTTTGAAAGCCAGCACATCTTCTTCACTGAGTATTGCCCATCCTCAAGGACTCCTTGCCACTCTAGCAATGGAGGAGACTGCAGTACCGCTGCCTCAAGGTACAAGTACAACTCTCTTCTGGTCAAAGCACACGCAGGGCCAAACCAGCTTCATAGCCCCTTTAATGCAAGGTCTCTAGCTACATGTAATTGTAATCCGATATCGTGAATAATATTGATGTGTACCATACACACAGTATAATTAATTCATAACTGCAAGATAGGCAATCGCTTAAACACTAAAAATATAAAGCCTGACTTGCTGATGTGTAAAGTACATTTGAGGTTTGCCCTTTCATGGATTGGTTTGCAGTAGGCTGCATTATCAGTCTTTAATGATGTTTCATTTGATACAAAGATCAGGTCATTTATTGTCTTCAATAGCTTTTGTGCCAAGTATTACACAAACTCAATGGAGCTGGACAATGTACTCAGCAGTATATACGTGCATACATCAACAGTTAAGGGGCATTCTCTATATACAATAATCAGCGTTTAATTGGTCTCTTGGGTTAAATATTCATTTGTTCAGGAGTCTGCATGTTTACATGTACATGCACTTGACTAAAGTAAGCATTAACAGTCAAAATTATGGGTAGCAGTTTGGCTGTTGTGATTCCATACATGTACATGTACATGTGTATGTTCGCCTGCGTGTAACTACTATATAAGTTTAGGGCTATGTAGTATACTGGGCTAAAAAGAAAAAATTATTGTTTACTATAATCTGTTTCTTGTCTTTGCCGGTTTCTTTTGTTACCAGGCTTCCCCTTGTTGGTTTTTAATGTTGGTTTGTTAAATTTGCCACCCATTGAAATGATGTTTTGTTTCTGACAAAATATTTAACTATGTGCATGTAAAATTAAAGCTGGTTAGACTTTAGTGAAATTTTCTTTAAACACAAAAGGATCAGCAAAAATTATGAAAATCTGTCTGGCCTTTGGGAGAAGTCGCTATCGTAAAAACAAATATGGGCTGACTTTTTACGTTCAAGAGAAACCTTGACGAAAACCTTTTTTCACTTTCAAAGTTTAAAAAGCTTCATGTCCAGTAATAATTCTGTTTAACATGAGATGTTAATGGCCAAACCTTCCACTTTGCTCTCTGACATTATCAGGTACAGGTGCCCAGTAGGTGTACATGCGCTATCAGGTACAGGTGCCCAGTAGGTGTGCATGCATTTTCAGGTACAGGTGCCCAGTAGGTGTGCATGCATTATCAGGTACAGGTGCCCAGTAGGTGTACATGCGCTATCAGGTACAGGTGCCCAGTAGGTGTGCATGCATTTTCAGGTACAGGTGCCCAGTAGGTGTGCATGCACTATCAGGTACAGGTGCCCAGTAGGTGTGCATGCATTATCAGGTACAGGTGCCCAGTAGGTGTATATGCACTATCAGGTACAGGTGCCCAGTAGGTGTGCATGCACTATCAGGTACAGGTGCCCAGTAGGTGTGCATGCACTATCAGGTACAGGTGCCCAGTAGGTGTGCATGCACTATCAGGTACAGGTGCCCAGTAGGTGTACATGCGCTATCAGGTACAGGTGCCCAGTAGGTGCGCATGCATTTTCAGGTACAGATACCCAGTAGGTGTGCATGCACTATCAGGTACAGGTGCCCAGTAGGTGTGCATGCATTATCAGGTACAGATGCCCAGTAGGCGGCATGCATTATCAGGTACGCGTGCCAGTAGGTGTACATGCACAGTTGTGGAGCTCAATTTGGTCCATACAAGCACACAGTTGCCATAGCAACAGGTTAGCATACATGTGTACTCGGACCTTGTATGTACCTTGTTTGAGAGGTAGTCTGTTGTAGGTACATGTATCTACACCAGTTCTTGATTTTCTTCGTGGACGTTGTTCTGCCAGTTGCTGCGACATTCCATTCACCACCTAATATTAAACTTTGATTGTTGTTATTTTGTTTTAATGGTGCTTTCAGCTACTCGGGCTATTTGTGCCAGTAACTATACGTTTACTTATAACCTTTATTAATCAGCATCACATTACAGCATCAGAAAAGAAGGTCCAGTTTTAGAGGCAAGAGGAAACCAGAGTACCCAGAGAAAACCTGTGAGAGCAAAACTGGAAACCAAATGCACGTAAAGCCTGGGCCAAGTTGGGACTCGAACTCGGGCCGCATTGGTGCAGCGCGAGGAAAGAACCGCTCCCCCCCTAAACTTTGATTGCATCACAAGGCTTAAATTTAGGTTGATATTTTCATCACTACAGGTGCAGTATACACTATACGTGTTTGTTTGTTCATTCTGAATGTTCAACAGTTAGTTTTGGTGTAGAACAATCATTGTTTGTTTGTTTATTCATGTTTGTTTGTTCATTCTGAATGTTCAACAGTTGGTTTTGGTGTAGAACAATCATTGTAACACGTCAGCGGCGGCGGAACAATTTTCAAAGTGGGAGGGGGCCAGTTGTGAAACCATCAAGCGTCAGCCATTAATTGGCTGATCCATTAAGCCCCACCCCATTATAGGCCTGGCAAAAAGTGGGGGGTCATCCTAGTGTAACACATTTTCATTGAGATTTCAAGTCATTTCTCGATAAGCTTGACTGATTGAGAAGTACATACATCTACGTGAAGTCCCTCTGGCCAATAATCCCGCCAAGATTCATAATTGTCAGGCAAAGTGATTTAGAATTTTGTTATTTTGTCCACCCTATAAAAAATGACTTCTCGTTCAAACAGAAAAATCTTTCATTCTTGCAAATAATTGTTTTCTGAAAACAACAAATCAGTCACAGTTTGATGATTTTGTTCCAATGGTTTTCTCTTTTCAAGTGCCTATAATGGTTAACTTCAGCATCCCCTTTGCTCGTTATTAATTAAGTAGGACTGTGACTTTATCAAAAGCAGAGACAAAGGAAATTATCAGCCACAGATCATTATGCATGCAGAGCTGATTGTCCTGTTCTGATCTGTCATTTGAAACTGTTCGGCAACAGAAGAAAATCAGTGTCACATTTGTTTAACACTGCTTGGCCTGCTACATTCAACTCACAGTCCCAAACCTCAGTATTATTTCTGGTGGATTCAGACTGTGGCACTGTTTCTTTCGGATGTTTCAGCGTGGAGTTGTTGACCAGGATAGCTCAGCACAAATTGGATTGAGGCCACTTTATTTTTATTGTTCGCTCGAAGAATGGCAACAGATCCTGAAAGTAAAAGGTTACACAGCAAGCTTCTGGAACCCTCGCGCGGTCTGCCTATGGGGATTTTACGTTGAGCTGTCCTATCACATTCGATAATTTTTGGAAGAATAATTCCTTATTGAAACCACCCCATGAAACACTCATGTTGGAATTTTACCTTTGTCTTCCTCAAGTAATATTTTGGAAAAGACACCTGCAGATGGGTAAAAAACAAATTTTATTGATGGCCTTTCACGTTTGGCGATATCGTACCTAGGTCTCCTTGTTCATGCACATTTGTTTTTACAAGCAGTGCTTTCTTGAAAAGTGTACCACTTTGCAAAGATTGACCTACCCGCAGTCGATGGGTTCCAGATTCTGTTGAGTTGACATCTCGCAGTTGTTGTCGGCAAAGGTTAAATAAAATATTAGACTTTTTTGTAAAAGTAGAATATTGCTTCATGTTTATTACCTTATAAATTGTAAAAGTGTTTAAAATATTTTGATCTGTTTTTATTTGGCTTTTACCCACATACTACCATAAAATTGCAAATCGTAAATGTCCATCTGCGTACGAGACTGCTGCATTACACTGTTCTTCATGTATTTTAGATTTTCGGAAGTTATGGGCCAATTTTCGGCAGGATACATGTATTTCTCTTTTAGGTCAGGTAATTTTTCAGATTCTATAAATTGATATACTAGCAAATATTTTTCAAAAGCCCTTTTCCAAGTTGGATTTTTTTAAGAAGAAACTGAACGAAAAAATATTACAACTTCTAAAATCTTTGCACGTTATTTTTCCTGTCCAAGGGTTCTGGGAGCACGCTGTTAGGGGTCAACTTTCAGGCTCTATTGAATTGTTGAGAAAGGATCCATGTGTTCAGTGCCCATGACACTAGAATTACTGTGTTTGTGTTAGTGGTAAACAATTTTCTCTCCATTCCAATTTCAAGGCAAAATTTGACTGACCAAGCACAGGGCTTGAGCTGCATCTCCTCAAAGTCAACCCAGTCTGTGTGCATGATGTGGGTATTGTGAAGCAGGAGAGCTCTGAAAAGCTTTTTTGTTCACTGCTTATATTTTGCAGGGCTTATTGAAAACTCCCTGACTATTTGTGGCCAAAGTTGTGCTATTTCTGTCAGCCAAAGTTAATTGTGCTATATTTGTTCTCTCACTTGGAAGCTCCTGTGGTCTCAGTGATAAACTACATTACATGTAACTGTGTGTCATCATGAGATTGTGTTTTCCTAGAGAGAGAATTTGGTGTAGGGTTTACCAAGTAACCTCTTGTATTGTGCAGTGTACAGTGAGGAAAAAATTGTTTTATTAATGAATTGGAATGGCATGTATATTGGCATAAATGCAACCAATGAGGGTAATTAACTGTGGGTCACATGTCCGTTTATGCAGCACTTTAATATTCGGATATTCTTTACCCATTGTTATGTGGATTTTTTTAATTGCACTAAGAATTTATTAAAAGCGATATTTCTCCTAATGTGCTAATGGGGTAATACTGTAGTTTGAACTGAATTGTAGCTTTGAACTAAACACTGTACCTGCAGTACACTGTAGGGTCTAAAGTGTACAAATGGAGTTACTAATTAGTTGATCAATTAAGTAAACTTTTATGTTTCTACCAAAGTTAGTGAAACCTACTTTACTTGCACGAAAAATTCTGTTACTTTATTGGGAAAAAACAGGAATTCCTTGGTATTGATGTTTTTATTTCAAATATGTACATGTACATTTGATCTCGATCTCGGTTTCCTGAAGAATGGTACCTGAAGAAATGATGCACTATGGCTGTGCTTAATTTTGCTCCAGTAAATTTCATTTAGATTGATTCGACTTGATTAGGAAAATGGAAAAAATACCCCCAAAACAAATCAAATAGTTGAAAGGCCAGCATCTCGGCTAAGTGTCATCACTACAACAGGTAAGGGGGGGAGGGGAAGAAAAAAATTTAACGGGAGAAGAATTTTGTAGCCGGGATTGCAATGTTAGTCATCAAGGAGCCGGCGGGGCTGTTGATTGTTGCGAGCAGGGCAGGAATGCCCCAGTGTGAGACAACTCTGATTAAGCAGGCATTTGATGCACGCCATTGGAACGGCCAGCTCCGATATGGAGTAATTATTGATTTGGGGGGTGGGAGCGATGGGGAGCGCAAGAGAAAGACGCAGAACTGCCAAGTTTTCAATACAGGCCCATCACTGGCCGGACAAGACCGAGGTGGATTGTCGTGAAGCGTGTCTCCGGTCTCGCATTCTTATATGATGAGGATGGTCAATCAGAGTGACTCACTAAAGGGACAGCACCAGTGGCAATTGTCTGAGTTTTTTTTTTTTTCTGTGGGTTTGAACGAGGTACTCTGCAAGGCAATGTGGGATAATTTGGAAGAGGATTTTTTTTTCCGTTGTAGATCAGAAGCTTGGCAAGGCCACAGGTCACACATGCTGATTTCAACTGTAATCCAATTTTGTTACAATCAAAATTGAATTTGGCTGATCAGACACAGTAAGCATGGCATTCAAAGTAGTTGAAAGCGACATTTTTTTGGATAGAAATTTACATCACATGGAGGTCCTCGCCTTCAAGTTTTGGTCGTTTTCTGCTCATTGCTTTACTTCAACAAAAAGGGAAAAAAACGTACTTTGACCTAATGATAAAGGCATTTAGTGTTCATAAAATGTAAATCTGCACACATGATTGATGATCTTGAAGTGTTCAAGTAAATGAAACTTCAATAAATTTGTCTCAGTGGAAAGATGTGCATATAAACCACTTCACTGATGATGAATCCCTTTTGTACACACGGATATCAAAATGCGGATGTGCTGTACAAGACGCAGCGGTCATTGTCAGTTGATACAGCAGCTCACGGTTCTCTCCTCTCCATCCAAATCAACACGTTGTTTACTCTCATACTCGGAGATACATGCTGTCCAGTGCTTCAAGCAATCAACGGAATTGAATCAGCAAACATGTCAGGGGAACACTCGAGCACATGTTTTTTGTTTTTTTTCTTTTTTACTCTCCTCCTGACTCTCTCCACTGTCTGTTGCTTCATCTCGTACCACGCCGACCCATCTTGGAGTCAGTGTGGTTGACGGAGGCAGAGAAGGCTCAACGATGCATCGCAGCCCTAGTCTCCGCTTCAAATGACCCCCTGGGCCGTCTTTCACTGATTTGATAGATATTCTTCTGCGGGACTAGGACTCGGTGAGGCGTGTCCGATTTCCCACCCCTGTAAGTTGCCTGCATTGGTTGAAGGGGTTGTCGGGGTTGTGCAGTGTATATAATCCACGCATTTCTCGTGACCGGTACCCTGTTGTCTCTCTCTTGGTGCCTTCTCGCCTGTGGCATTTTGCTAACTAGGGTTACCAACTCCTCCTCTTTGACAATGTGCTCTTCTTTCCCTGCAATTGAATTTAAATATGCATTAAGACAAAGACACAGTCCTGTTGAGTCATACACAATCCGCTGCTTACATAGAATTTCTGTTACTTGCATTATGTGTACTCATAACATGCTTCAGCAAATGCATATATTTGAAAGTTAATGAATTGTTTAATGTTCTATCGTACGTGTACCTTTTGCACAGAAAAATGAGTTTACTTTAATAAGGAATTCATGTAAAAATATTGTAAAACAAAATTTAGAGCTGAAAAACTGGTTACAAGTTGTAACAGGACTTGAAATGAATAGATTTAGAAATAGTTATGAAAAAAAAAATATATTATAATTGATGTTTCCCTTGTAATGAAACTATTCACAATTGCTGTCATCAAATCATACGGCCTGCCTGAAATTACACTTAAAGTTCAGTTAAAATTATGCCCAACACTCTGGGTGCGGGTTAGTGCAAGAAATGCCAAGCAGTGTCTTTGTGCTTGAAAGGAAAAGAAACTACGAGGTACCTGTATAAGAGAGCTTTTTATGTACATGTACATGTACCTGCACATGTGGAATTACTCCAAAGTACTCATGGAACACTTATTACAGTCGTTGCCACTTTCTCATTACTGGAGCAAAGAGCCATCATCTTGTAGTGTAGAATGGCTCAAATCAGATCGCCGTGTGCTCTGAAAGTTGTAGGGCATATATAATTTGTACACTGTGTGCCATGCGTACGTGTACACTATGCACTTTCATTTCTGCTTACACAACCATGATTATTTAAAACAACAACACCTCAGTATTAAGAAGACAGTCCCGATAGGTTAGCAGATCATAGAATTCAGTAAACCGAAAGTCAACGCTTGTGCACACTTACATGTACACACACTCATGTGTCACCAATTCACTGTGTTACTTGATAGTCACCACGGTTGCTCTGTCCAATTTAATTAAAAAGTAAGAAGTAGGTATTTTTAAAGAGCCTGCATGGTGCATTTTGTCGAATGCAAAACTCCAAAATGCACCTTTGTGTCTTAGTTAATCCCATTTTCAATCATTGTTTCACTACTTTAAAGGTGACTTTGCTGCCTGTCTGTTTTTATGCTAATGATTATTTCTCTATGCATGAGCAAAACTGGGATGTCATCCTGGGAAGAAAACCTCCATGTACATGTACAATGGTTTGTGTACGAAAAAATGCTGACTTTTTATTAGATTTTGTTTGCTTAAAAATTCTCTGTTTTGGTGATTCATTGTTGCATAAACTATGGCAAATTGGCAGTTAGCGAACAGGTAAACCTTTCTCGGGATGTTCTCAGTGAGTAAATTCTGGGTTCTCAATTTGAACAGAATAAGCAATGGGCATGCACTAGACCCTGTCTTTCCTGGATGACATCACATCAACCCTGCACCAACAGTGACCTTATAGTTGTCCAGGAGGGTATGGACAATTTGAATGGTCAAGTGCTCTTTTAATTTCAACACATTTAAACTTGCAGAGATAAGTCAGGCAGTTCTGATGCATTGAAGAAGAGGATGTAGTAGTTGCCGAAAAATTGTGTCTAAGAAAAGTGAATTGCTGCTACCCGTTAATTACTAACTGTTACGAATATGCATGATGAATTTTCCGGGTAGCAACATGCTGTGTTTGAGTTTCATAGTGCGTTGTAAAGTCTGCATGTTTGCAGGAATTTGATCAATATTGACATGTTCATAATTGGTTGACATTGCTAGCTTTAGAATGCAAACATGTACTTTCCTTCATGACTAAATCTACACCGAGCATGATGTTAATGATGTGCATTTTAATTTCTGTTGTTGGCTGTCTCTTGTCAGTAATTGTTCACTGATAATTGACTAAACTGAGTTAAGCAAATTCAGATGCAAATGTTATCTCACAGGCAGCTGTAGCTGTTTAACATATCTCCATAGCAATGGCAAAGCCAAGAAAAGTTGCAGGTACATGCAGAGAATGCTGAGCATTGGGTTCATAAAAGCGTCAAGATGATTGGTCCGTGGGCAGATTGTACCTACATGTATATATGTGAATGGATGCATTGCAGTGTGCATGGCTGGCTCAAAATATTGTTCTCACTGGCATTTTTGGATGGATAATTTGCATAAGTGAATTAGCAGGATCCTGCCAATAAAAAACCACTTCCTTTTCTTTCCATGTCTGTGTTAAGCTGCATGTATGCATTCTCACCCGTCAGTTCGTGCTCAGTCTCTCACTTATACAGTACATGTAGGTAGTGTAACTATGAATAGCCTGCCCAGCCGGGCACTATATACGGCCTTATGCTGCTCTCACAAGGTACTGCACTTCCATTAGGCGTGGGTAATTGCAGTGTCACCTTGACAACAAGTGGGCCAATCAGTGTGACCGTTTCATTGGCACTTGTCATACTTTGATGAGTCAAGTCTCCAGCCGGGATCTCTGGCTGGGAGCCGGAGGAGGAAGCGTCCCAACACAGATAATTTGCGTGATAGTCATACGCCTGAACTCCGATCAAACCAACGTATGTATGTTTGTGTGAGTGACTGTGATGCAGGCCAAGCGAAAATGCAAGCCAGGACTGAGATAATGGATATACACAGCCTTAGCAGATAACATGGCTCCAATGCCGCAGTGGTGTTTGTGCACTTGAGGAAGCTTGTTTTTGATTCAGGAATACTTTTATACCGCCGCTGTTTGTGAGGGTTGGAATCTCTTTTGGGGGACATGGCTTGTCCTTTCCACAACTTCTGTGAGTATTTGTGTCGACATGTTACATGTACATGTACCCGAGAAAGAAAAAGTGTTTATCAAAATGTTTTTTTTTCCCTTGATACTGGTAATTGGAATGTGCATGCTTGCGGAGTGTATGTTAGCTCGTAAAGTGGGCGAAATGTTGTGCACTTGACCAAAGTTGGGGTTTTTCTTCATGAGCGTTGTGTAGAAAAATGTGATAAACAACTTCATTAGATGCACTTATGCTGTCAACATTGGCTGTTGGAAGGGTTGCCGAGTAGTAACTTATTGTTCATACAGTTCCTTCCAGCAATTTTGCACAGAGCTTGAGGTGTGCATTAAAACGTGTCCGACGAAAGTTTGGTATTTGTCTCCCCGGCCATTACAACGCATAGAAAGATGTGGTTAACCTTTATTTGCACAGAGAAGCACTTTGTACTGTTACAAAAAAATTATGACTGATTAAAATGAAAAAAAAAAAGAACAAATGACTGATTTCCATCATTCTAAACAATCTGAACACACGTGAGCATAGTATATATCATGTTAGAAGAGCAATATTACGGCTTGCATTTACATGTACCAGCTTGAACAATGGTAACAATAACCCTGCCCACCATACACGTACAGCTCCACTGTAATTGCCTGTGCATTTACAGTATCTTGATTCAGCTAGACCAAACAGATGGGAGTACCAGCATGTTGAAATTCCATGAACCATATTTAGAAACGAGTCATATAAACAAAGGCCCTTTACTTAGTATACACAAAATTGTCTTCATTGGGGTGTACACATTCAGTAGCAACGGTAGCATACATGTACATGTATAGTAGCATGGCAGTGTATGTACATGTATAAAATATGCTGGGATTATACTGTGCGCAGTTTGAGCATTTGCAAATCGTGTGAACAGGTACACGTTCTGGCTGCATATCGAATTAAACAATGGACCTCCCTCCCACTTCACTTGATTGAAGGCTATGTGTAATTGCTGTACCGAAACATGTAACTGAATACCAAAAAGAACATTTTGTTATTGTTAATTCCCATTCGTGGATACCTTTCTGGTACGAAAGTCCAAACAAGTTTAAAAAGTACCAGTTTCCAATGATTCTTTTCAACAATTTCTCTCCCTTTTATTTCAAACACCCCTGTTGCCATATTATGGTGTTGGCACACAGCCAGCGAGTGTTTTAAACGGGTTGTTCACCAATAGTAATGGCTAAACTGTCTGAAGTATTTATGAGTGGTATTTCAACTTCACTCTCAGTGTCAGAACAAAAATGCAGAAATCAAGTTTGTGCAACAGAGTGTTTTCGGTAGAAATAAAAGTTGTCCAACTGTGTACATGCATGACGGTGTACAGGTAGATCACTTGATGTGTCTGGTGTTGTATCTGGAAAGAACTCTCTCTGGTCTGTAATTTGCTGTACATGTGTGGCACGTATTTTTTGTATGTAATCACAGGTTTAAAGTGTTCGCAAAATGACCAGAGTCTAGCCTAGACCCTTAATTGTAGCAGATGTCTTGAGATACATGTATGAACTGATTAAGGAGACGATAAAACAATTCCAGACCAACATCATCACTCAGGAGCAGAGTTTATCCGCAGCTCTAAGTTCAACGACTAACCCGATTTGCTGAAGAGAAAAAAAATGCAGAAGGACTTCACTGGGGACCCTTGCTTAAATTTTAACCCATAAATACCATCTTTGGGCCGCTTTCCAAAGACCTACATATAGGTTGCTCCTCAGAGAACTTACAGTAATTACTTAAAATTCTGGCTTTACGGCCCTCTGGAGGTGCCCTGAGTCAGCTTGTCATTTCCCCAAGGGATGCCCAGCCAAAAAATAAGATTATTATCTCATTTCTTTAATGTGAGAAGAGTAATTATATCACCACTGTATCACCGAGGTCCCATGAGATGTTGGGAAGCGGATCAGTTAATATAGGTCCACGGCTCATCCTGAAGTGCTTTGCAGTGAAGGAAGCATTCATCTCCTAGAAATGGTTGACAAAGAGGTCAACTCGTTATTCCTCTTCCCCGAGCCATTTTTCTGTTTGAATTGCCTCAATTTACTCATTCCCTTTGCCAAGTACTTACTTTAATTGTGTAGTTCACTGATTCTAGACACCATACCAGCATTCACAGTATGAATTGTGCTGATTACAACCTGTCCACACAGCCTGGCTACTCAGGACAATAAAACAAAAGGATTTTCCTTTCACTCAACACACCCAATTTTTTTTCTAATATTGTCTGGCATTTCAGTCAGTGATCTTTTAGTACTGGTTTTTGTTAAAACCTGTACTGTGTTTAATTCCAGTAAGGGACTTATTCTTTTCCAGCTTGTAGCAGAGCACCTGACTTGGACAAGCAACAAAGTTATTATACACATACATGTAGCCTGACATAGGTCATACAATAATACTACTTTGTTCATCCTAAGTGGGCTGTAACACCTTTACGTTACACAATTGCATGTACTTTTGCCCAGTTCAGCTAGTGCAATGAAGGCCTGTGAACACGTACATGTGTCATATGTGAATCCCTTGCGCAGTATGATCCAGCTATCTGCTGGAATGTTTATGGACGTCATCTCATTTGACAGCCACGATGGGTCATCTGTCGTTGCTCTTCTCGCATTTCCATATGCTACTGCAGCTATAAGGAGTGAGGTCATTGCTGTGTAAATGTGACTGCAGTTTGGAGACTGCAGACCATTTGAAGATGATACAATAGAAATGTTTTCAGCCACCAGATGGTGCCAAAGATTTGTGAAGAATCCAGCAAAACCCTACTGTGCTCCAAACCCAGTGGTTCACTATTTGTGTTCAAATGAAATTGTGATGTAAAGCAACTAAAGCCACTTTGAAATTTTAACCTAAGTGTGGTTTCATGGCCTAGATCGGTATCTAAGACATTAAGCCATAACTGGCAATAGGTAGGAGCGAAAGGGCACAACTACATGTACACGTAGCTGGCATCTTTCAGCTTATTGCACATTGATGGAGATTGGAGAATCTTCATTTAATTGCCAGTCACCTAAGGCTTGTCCGAATTGAAAACAGGTTTATCAAAATCAAGCTAAAGTAGCTGGCTTTTTTGGCTATATGAAGTGTTCAAGGCTCATTTTGACACATATTTTTCTTGATTGATTGATCGATCGATTAATAATCATTGTTATATGCGCAGCATGAAATATACCATATAGTAAAAATCCATTTGATTGCTCACTTAAAAACATACGCTAGCACAAGCACATGTAGCACTCAATGCTGATCTCTACCAATTTATAATACAAATGAAACTTGCAACTAATATTAAGTCCGTGAGTTGATCTACAGTAAGAACTGTAGGCATTGGTGTGTGTATTTCTGTGTGCATTTGTAAAAGTTCTCCCAGAAAATAGGCAAGTTGCAGTTTACAACTGCATGGTCTGAACCACTCATGTGTTCAGGGTTTCAACATATTAAAATTCAAAAATTCATCAAACAACACGGTGTAATTATCAACATAATTAAAAATATGGCACGGCAGAAGGTTGTTGGTGTGCATACATTACCAGTTCAGCTTGACTGAATGCAGCCAAAGGACGTGATACGGGACCATGCATGCGTACAATGTTACATATGCAGCAACATGTGTTGGATATGCTGTCATGGTCATTTAAATGGAAATGCGAGTCCTGACATTTATGTTGAGAAAAATCATGTTGGTGTGAGAAAAAAACCAACGAAAGCCTGACAGCACAAGGAAATCCCATCAAGACCTGCAGATGCATGGGTTGTTGCCAAATTTGGGAAGGAGTACCATATGCTGGATCACCTCTTAAGTCCTGTGCATTGTTCAGCAGAGAAGCAGCCTTAGATAGGACAAAGAGAGGTACTGACGGAGGGGAAAAAATGTGCCTAGCTGGCAGGTTGCCTGGCCCTGAACTGGAGCTTAAATGTTGCCATGGCAACAGATGCTTTCCCCAGGCATAGGCCCCAGAATGCCAGACTGTTTTTTTTTTCTGGGCTCGTACACTTCCCGACGTGGACTCCTTTTCAAATGGGATTGGATTGGAGGGATGTGGCCATTTGCTAAATTAAAAAGGATTGTCTGCGTGTGTAATTATTGCCTCAAATCACTTCTACTTTGATTCATTATTGCTGCCAGGGAGGACGTGGCTGGAGTATGGTTCCCCTTGTCCAGCCCTTTAATGTATACACAGATTATTGGATCTGGGCAGTGATTAATTTTCCCCTATGCAAACAGGAAGCCAGCCTAATTGGCTGTTGTGTTGACAACTCTTGGAGGTAGAAGCAGCTTGTTAAACCTGGAGGAGTATCACCAAGTCATCTTGTACCCTATTCTTTTTGAAATAAAAACATGCAAATTGCACATGTGCATGTGTGTATAGTGTGCATGCACTACACTTTTTGCCACTCGACAAACACCTAAACCTGTCTGAGCTTTGTACACACTTGTGGAAGTGAAACCTGATTTTTTTTCCAAAGCCCTGCCGTGTCTACCGATTTCCAACATCTCAGTTATTTGATCTCAAGGCCCTTAATAATTGTGTTCTGGTTCTGGGATTCTGTTGGATAAATTTTCAAAAAAATGTGTTCTGGTTCTGGGATTCTGTTGGATAAATTATTTTAAAAAATTGGCAATGTCGCACTTTATAGCTAAACTGTTGGTTCCCAGCCTGTTGTATCCCTCAATGATGCTGTTGTACTGTTCACCAAAAAAACCCCAAAACAAAACAAAGAAAAAGAGTATATTCGCTAAAAGAGGGGACTTAAAGTCTTTGTGTTTTTGTTGGTGGGAGGCGAAAATGTTCCTTTGCATTTCTCATCTCTTGATCTGGACAGCCAGTGATAATCGCCGACTTCCTTGCCATCTCGATGTGGGCCTACAGCGGGAGAAAGCTGATGCAGATGTATTTCTGGGCCCAGAGTCGGATGGATGGCCCACTTGTTATGACACGGTCTGCTTGCTATGAAACATCTGTCTCCCCTGACATCTTGTCGTACTCGTACTCCTGTATTCCTCTTAATTTCCTGTGCTTGATTGGGAGTCAGATGGGCGTATACATGTATATAGCCGATACATGCATGCGCGCTGTTCAGCGTGGCTGCATGATGGTGCAAATTGTGCTCTTCGTGTGAAATGCAGATGTACATGTAGTTGTTGGGATTTGCGGATGTGAAATCTGTTACATGTATATGTATGCTCATGATAACAAGGTATTCTTTGGCCACGAATCACTTAATGAGAAAGCCACTACCCGCATTAATTGAGGTTAATATGGCCAGTTTGCAAATGAAGACACTTCAGTGTATATGAATAGTGTTATATGTTTCCGTCTAGCTTTACTTTCAAACATTTACGTGGTAGTGTACCCATGGTTTAAGATATCATTTTGAAGAATACATATTTTATCTGTGTATTGACCATTTCAGGTACTTTGTGGACCAATCAAGACTCACATGCACTTCACTTTCATTTTTGTACAGCTGTGCTTGCAACCCCTAGTTGGCTGTTTGCTGTCATTGAGGATTTTTAACAGGAAATAAATAAGATAAACAGATGATTTGGTTTGGAACAAGCAAATTGAGGTCACACCCTCAAGTGCTTCCCCTTGCTGCCATGAATTCATTTCTCTTGCTCAGCTCTTGTTATCTTCCATAGTTTCTTAGGCGCATGAGCCCTTATTGACACCAGCTCTTTAAAACAGAAATCAAACTTTTTTCTTTGGGGGAGGCTGGCCAGTTTGTTTTACCCCTATATCAGTGTAGGTTTGAAATAGTGAAAGCTTGTTTAATCTTTGTCAAACCAGGCGCAGCTCAAGGATGAACCAACTCAAGCCACCTCCGCAAACAACTATTGTGCCATAAAGCATAGGTTTTGCTCATTGGATTTAGAGCTAAACTTTGATACCAAATTAATCCAGCTTGAATTGGCTTCATTCTTGCAGCACCTGCAACAAAGCGATCTGTTGTTGAGGTTATTGGAGCATACATGTTGTACATGTCATGTACATGTGTACAGGAGCTGTTTTAGCTGTGAAAGAAAGTTTGTTCTGGTTTCAAACTGGCTGTTCTGGCATGGAGTTAAAACTGGTGTAAGATTTGGCTGTATGTTTTGCAGGTATTGTCCACACTTACAGATTAAGACAAGGATCAGTTTGGCTTCAGTTTCTCAGGAGTGACCACAGGCCGCCTGCAATGCCTTCCAAGGCATTGTAGTTTTTAGTTACACCTCGGGTTTGTTGACAGTACACTGCTTCTTGTTGTTGCTGTTTAGTGCTTTGACCTCTTAATTGTCTCTACTTGTTTCACTTGAGATATGTTGGAAATTCTAAAATGAAAAAGGACTCTCCTCAGTGCAGACTTTGTGCATGCAGATTTACCTCGTACGTGGCATTGCTGGGAGCAGTTGATTAGAGTTGCACAGTAAAATGTACCTGCCAACCAGAATTGCAGTTTGCTAATAAAGTTTGCCATGGCAATTTGCCATGGCAGTTTGCCATAGCAGATGCCAGCACACACACACACACACCTTGCTTGCAATTTGTCCTGTTGCCAGGTTCAGCTGGCCAAGGTTCCGTCCCATGCTGGTGTTACCATGGCAACTTCTGATACCCATTATTGTATTATTAAGCTTTCCCCCATCTGGAAACTCCTTCCTTTTCTCCAGTGTTTGTGGTTTTATGATGTTTCGGTTGGCTGGCTTCAGACTCTAAATCCAGAGTTGTTTGCAATTCCCCTTTTTTTGTTGAGGTGTGGCGGCAGACCTTTTGTCAGCCAACAGTTGCACTGGCAACTATTCATGTGTTGATTTTTTATAAAAGCCGTTTCCTTGGCAACCCAGCAGGCACTGGCCCAGTGGATTGTGTAGCTCACAGTACATGTTGGCCCTACAGCATTGTAGACTCAATCTGTACATGTACATGTACGTGCCTTTTCCTTTGTTGGATTTCACAACGTGTACATGTACATCAATCTGTGCAGTGCACTAGGATGCTTCGATTTTAGTCTGTTTTTCGAAGTATAACTGAACTTTACTTCTGGACTGATATTATAGAAACATATATTGAGGAGAGAAAGACTTTCATTCGACTTGAATGGTATGTCACATACCTTCATGTTCATTGTATAGATGGTGTTTATTGTTTGGAGACTGCTGCTGTACGGGCAATTATGAACAGATTCTAGATAAAATAATGCAGAAACTGCACATTTTGGTGTATTATTTGTGGTTGTCTTTTGTTAACCTTGAAGTGAAGTCAAGTTGAAATGTGGAAAAATATTCCCTGCTATATAAACACTGTGCAACATGTACACTTGTAAACTAAGTTGTCAGAACTACCTCAGAAGGAGTCAAAGAGTAATCAATCTTATTCCGTTTATTGCCGCTCTAACAGAATATTGGATAATGGCAGTTTAGGCTTGTGCAGTTTTCAACCTGGAACAAAAGAAGTGTGGTGTATTTTTCGATTGCATGCGTCAAAGCGTGGCCCAGCGTGTTCAAGGTAACTCCGGGAATTTGAGGGTTTTTTTGTGGAGCACAAAGCGGAGAAGGAAATCTAAAAAAGAAACGTACGTCAAGGGAAGCACGTGTAATAGGTTTTCAATGGAATTTCAAAACCAAGCGTGGGCTGGCTTTGTTGGGACTGGATGTTTTGTAACCTGTTGCATGCGAAACCCAAATAGGTTTGGGCCAAGCCTTGCGTGAAGTGGCCTTCGTCATTTCTATGCGGAGTGGGTACCTTGGCCCTCAAAGAACTAAATATGAATCATTGTTGAGGCATTTACCCAAACTTCCCCGAGCAAGCAAGGAAAAGAAATCAGTGACCGTTAATTTCAAATGAGGCTCCATTGATATTCAGAGCAAGGTATTCACATGTAAATCTGGTGGTGGCTTGCCCCTGATCGTGCAGCAAGAAGAAAAAGTTTGTGTTCAGTCTCGCCTGAGTTACAGTTGGCATTGCACTGAACTTAAGTAAAAGAAAAATGATCCTCATCTTAAAATGGCAGGTTTGTATTGGTTGAAATAGAACTTCACAATTATTAAGCTACTGTTATTTGTTTGCCAGTGACATAAAGTGTTTCAGGTTTTGATCTTATGATCTGACTGTCTTTTTTTTTGCAATAGGTGGTAGCCTGCCACCATGCCGCCCAATCGTAAACCAGAGCGTCTGCTGAAGAGACACCTAACACTAGGCCTGAGCAAGAGCTTCCCCAGTGCCACGCTGTCCCGGGCCCTGGGTAGCCGGGTTCCCATGGACCTGAGCAGCAGCAACTGCAGCTTTGCCGAGATCATCAAGCTGGAGAAGGGTGGCGGTGCCATGGAGGATGACGAGCTGCGGCCGTTGAGCTGGCTGCACAGCACCGACCTGCTCAAGGACATGAACCTGGACGATGATGAAGGGGAGGATGGCCATGCCAAGGAGAACAATGCTGCCGGCGCCGGCGAAGGTGTGATGGCCCGGTACGGCGGCCTAGCGGGGGACGAGCAGGACGGGCCCGTGGACCCCAAGCGGCACATCAACAGCAAGCCACCCTTTTCCTTCAGCTGTCTGATCTTCATGGCCATTGAGGACTCTCCGCTGAAACGTCTTCCAGTTAAAGACATTTACCAGTGGATACAGGACCACTTTCCCTACTTCCACAATGCCCCCACGGGCTGGAAGAACTCTGTCAGGCACAACCTGTCGCTCAACAAATGCTTCCGTAAAGTGGACAAAATCAAGGGACAGATCAGCTTGGTAAGCCTTAACATCCATTCTGTCTGATGTCTTGAAAATAGGAAAAGTTTCCCATTGCAGTTCACTTGAAGATTAATTTACCTGGTCATTAAGGCACTACACATTATATCGTCGGTGTGTGTGTCAGGTAGCATAAATTTTGGTTTTGTAGAGTGTTCCAGGCTTTGCATGCCTTGCTGCCACTTTGTTATGTGATAGCCCAGTGTATATTTATTCAGCCTGGCTAAAACTAAAATTCTAACAGTTTTGAAAGTATCCAGTTTAGAAATCAATCGGCAGGGGATTTCCCCCCCCCCCCAATGAGTGCTTCAGTTTCACATTCTCAGTAACTCCTGTTGCTGATTACCAAAACCTTAATAAAAAGGTAACTTAAGAATTCATTAGTAATAAACCGACAGTTATGAGCAGGGCACCCTGCGCTTCACTTCCTGGGTTCTGTGCTTGGGGACCCTTCAGGAGTCGGACTGGATTTCCCTGTTCAGTTGTTGCCCACTTGTAGCCCTGCTGCACAGCTGCTGCCTGCCCTGGCAAAACAAAGGCTTCCCCTGGCAGGACATCTGCTCTGAGGTGTTGCCATGCCGACAGAAAAACAAACCAAGATGCAAAGATTTAATTACCTTTGTCCTCCTCTCCCCCCCCCACTCCCTCAGTCTCTCTATCTGGGGCAGCACAATAAAACTCCTTCCGTTCTTCTTTTCCCCGTCCAGCTTGTAGTACCTCTGTGCATTTTTTGTTATGATGATGAATAGCACAATAACTCTTTTCACTGTTCTGCTAACACCTGTCCCCCCTCCACTGTTATGGGGCCATTAGTATTGTTAACCTGTCTCTGTGGAGTTTCTGTCCAAAGCGGAGAAGCAAATTGAATATGTACAACCAATTTGAACGTCTTTGTCAGCTGAAGATGATTGTGGGAAAGCGTATTTAATGTGAGTGGGATTGGGGCAACTCCTGCCGTGCATTCTGTGCGGTAGTTTTCAAGGCAGAAAAGATTAAAATCTCATCATGACAGGTCGGACAATAACTTGTGCCAACTGACAGTTTACCTGTTTACCAAGTTTAACTTGGTACTTGTGGCATGGTTTTTTTCAGTGTCACGGCTCCCCCTTTTTGGCCATCCCACTTGTGGGAAGATACCGGTACAATATACCGCTACATTGTAATCAGCTGAGATTAACCCAAATGTGCTTTGGAGTGTCAAGTCCAATTCTCCAATTTAAATCTGCTAAGTGATACTCTGGATAGGCCATAGGCCGCTGTGTTCCAGCTGCCAGTTGTTGCTTTGTTTGGTCCCCCCCCCTTTTTCCAGCTTAAAAAAAGGAATCGGCCTTTGCAGCAGTTCAGGCTGTGATGGAGCAAGTGGCTGGGAAATAAGTTTGCAACTCGAACTAATCAAAATTGAAGTGTTTGACATAGCTTCAGCCCGCTATTAGCTTGCAGAAATGCAGAATGAAGTTCAGGACAATGCGGTATAATGGCGTTGCTGATAATAGGCCAACGTGGATACTACTTGATGTGTGAATCTGGGTACATGTACCAACTCCCTTTAGCCTGTGTACTTTTTTATCAAAAGGTCCAGGATAGGGCAAAAGGTTCACTCTCCAAGTGTAGGTCATGTATGGTGATAAGAGTGTGTTGTGTAGTCTGTGGGTACTTCAAAACAACAATGGACTGGCCTTCTGATTGTATGCCTAGAAGTGTTTGGAAGGGTGACGTCACTGTGTGCTTTCAAAGGTGGTCAGAGTTTTGAGTGATGAAATGAATAAATGCAGTTGAGTGTAAAGTTTTGGGGAAAAATTAAAGCCTGGTGTCATGCCTTTTTTTGATGGTAAGAAATATAAAGTTGGGCAGATCAAACCATGGGGTAGTGATTATTTAAATCTTGACCAAATGGCAGATTTTACAAAACAAAACCTAAACCTACATGTACGTAAATGTGGCAGTCTTCTTTCCTGCTTTTAAAATGGCTGCCTCTAAAGCGGGAAAAGTTTCATAATCAGCCAGGCTTTTCCTGCAGATCAGCCATTAGACAGCTGTCTCAAGTTCTCATCTCTGATGATTGAATGCTCTGCTGTTGTACGCATGTAATACAACATGGCATTCGTGCATTAAGAAATCTTCCCTGACAACACAAAAAATATTAGTTATGGTGGCCATGGTTACCAGAGAAACCATGGGAACGGGTGAAATGTTTTGCCAGTGTTGACCAGAAATCTGAGTAGCGATGGCTTTTTTTTTTTTAAAAAAAGCCGATACAACATTGTAAAGGTAACTACGGTACATGTAAATGCTGAAGGTATTTGTTATTGTAGGAGTCATTTATCATATCCTGGCAAGTTTGGTATTTTTAGAGAGAACTTTACGAAAAAAGAGGATGAATGTTGACTGGTGCCGCTGCATGAATTTGCAAAGTGGCACAATGTATTTCCACAGAGCATTCAAGGCCAACAGGCATAACTCTGAAAATATTTTCGTTGGACCGTGAATTTTACAGTTAAAGGACTACCTGTTGGGGTGTGATGCATACCTGGCAATGCCATATCAGGTGCGGAAAATTGGTGCACCCTTATTGTTGTCTGAGGAGTTGGCATTTGTAGTGTACAGCCATTCAAAACTTTCAAAACAAGTTTTATTATTTCAAGTTAGGGAATTCTGAGGTTCACCTGGTACATACATGTAGTCTGAAGCGTAAAGCCACTTTGGAGGTTACACAGTTCATTTACTCTTTTTTTTAACTGCGTCAGGATTTCACATATGTTTTTTAGCCTATCCAAATTGTTTCTGCATGTTGAGCTTCATGCTGGATGAGCGGAAATCAAGTGTTTGTAGGAATTCAAGATGTTAGTTTTGGAAAGGGTTGGGGCCCTTTATGCCCCTAAAAGTCCTGGGGCTTTTCGGGAAATGGCTTTTCAATTCGAAACACACAAAATCCTGGTTGAACATTCAGTGTTCATATTAAAAAGGATTTAAGGGGTTCAAGATTTGGAGTGGCTCTGTGTGCCGCTTTTTGGCAGGAAATTTCTAAGCCACAGTATTTTTTTTCTCAAGAGGCTCTGATGTAGACGTTATTCTTCCATTGTGGATGGAGTGTTGTTGTAGCTGTAGAGGGAAACATTTTTTTTTTCTGTACTCAGGAAGTAGTTTCATAGCAAAAGGAAGACAGCGGTTAAGATAACCCTATCAGGAAGTCCCAGCCAGTCACTCTGGCCTTGCTGCGTTGCCATGGTGATGTGTCCAGCTGTCACTGAGGGGAGCTGCCGGTTGCCTGGCAACCATTTATCTTAGCAACAGGTTCCCGTGCTGGCGTAACTTGATGGCTGTGAATCAAAACTTTTTTTGTGTGTTTAGTTTTTCGTTTCTTTTCGAAACCAGGAAGCTGATGTTACAAAGTGGAGTATTGAGGATGTAAACTTGAATAAATCAATTGTTATACTGCCCATTCCATGCCGTGTGGACTGACACTCAATTCAGACACAAGTGAAAGAATTTGGATGAAATTGTTTTGTTTTGAAGTCATTCTTCTTGTTTAAAGATTGAAGTACTGCAATATTCTCATGCTTTATTAATGTCCAATGTACATGGGCAGTACATAAATATTAGTGAAAAGTGCAGTTGCGATGAGATCTGTTAGCAGCAACTTAAAAGAAGTTGCTTGTCAAGGGGAAAAACTACAAACCCTGTTTCCATGCAAGGCCATTACTAATACACTACTCTTTTGCCCTGTGTGTCACATACAGGGATTAAAAAGCATTGATTTCTTTGCAATATTGTTCGGGTTTCACCTGACTAGTAATTAGAGGAGAAGTTTAAGTTTTGGGGTGAGAAAAATAATTTCTCGTGTACGCACAGGGCGGAATTCATTACAGCCAGAGCGCGTACATGTACATGTATGGAAGTTACATGAATGCTGTGCATTGGACTAGTCAGTGCCAAGCCCCCCACCTGTGAAAAGAAGGCGTTTTGGAATGAGGGTAGATTGGGACAAATTGCCCAGAGTGGGCCCCCAGCTGTGCCCCACTGTGGCAGCATTGGGGCAGAGGACATTGAGCTGTCCTGACTGGCTGTACCTGTCTGTGACACTTCCCTGTGTCGTAAAGCTAATATGAAAATGACAGGAAAAGCAAAACCAAAAATGCAGGCAGGTGTTTTTATTTTGAACTGGTGGGCTGTAAGTGTGACAATTCCAAGGATGGGAGGGTTATGCTCTCTCCATGTGCGTGCAGTTACGTGTTCAACCGTATTCATGTATTTCCTTCTCAGAATATGCATTTTAGCCTGCAGACCTGGCATCTGTATGGACATACAATACGTGTACACGTATATGTTGTACGGTACATAGATGAGAAACAAAATGTTCTAAAGTTACTCAATGAAAACTTGATTACCGATACGTGTAGGTGGTTGACATGGTCAACAGTAAGGGGCATGTTTTGATATGTACATACATATGAAGAACGTTGCTGTTATTTGTATAGTGTGCAGTCACACTCCTGTACATGTGCAGAGCGGCAATTTTTTTGTTTTTGAAAGGGACCAGGGAAATATTTACTCCACCTTCCCTCGATTGTTTCAACTGAAGCAGCACCAACACAGAATATGTGGACACACGTGTACATGTTCCTACATACATGTACACTTTCTGAACATTTGTATATCACATTGTTTCAGCACGATAACTGCTGTAAAATAAACAGAGGCGAGGTACGCTCTTTCGGCCGTCTGATTTTACGAAGTCTTTCCTGACAGAAAGAAAAGATTAAAAAAGCACTCCAAAATCTACTCATCAGAGTCAGTTTGCCCGTAGAAGGATAATTTTTATCTGAGATGAATGGTTTTCTATTTCAAATTTGCCATCCACTTAGGTCTGACAGGTTTTTCCAAACACGTTAAAGGCTTTTGGCAAATAAAGCAGTTTGTGCTGTTGAAAGGCCATTTTTTTTCCTCACCTAATGGAATACCATGTCCGAACAGGGAGGGTCTTGCCCTTTTGCTGTAGGAAAACATGTAGAGTTTTGACTGCTCTTGAACTAGGTGGTGAGTGAAATGTCGGTCCCCGAGGCTGTATCCCTGCCCTGCCAGAAAAAAAAAAGCTGCTTTCAGCTGCTAAGGCCATTTGGTCCATGCACTTGAACCCGACTTTGCCTTTCTGGCTTCTAATTCCACGGCCATAAAGTAAATTTTATTGCCTCGCAGAGTGGACAAGAATACCACCCCAATTTGCCTCTGACTGCGAGGTAAAATTTTATGGTCAGTGGTTGCTTAAAGTGAAGGTGGGGGGAAGAGAGAACAGATTGGTTGCGAATGATTTGAATCTGAAGAGTTGCCTAGCAACAATCCACTGAACCAAACAAACGGATGTCGGGGCTCTTGCCATAATTGTTTTTCCTTTTTTTTTTGGCAAAACAATTGCTCTTTCATCAGGCTCAGCCATGGATCCAACCCACATGTAAGTTTTCAACAAAGGGAGTCCCATGTCCTTGCAGTCTGAGCCACTCTTGACTTGAAGGCCTGTGGAAACCAATAGGAACCATCAACATTCCTCACTCACTTAGCTTAAGTCCATTTTTGTCATAATGCCAAACTGAGCGATATATCAACATGAAGAGAACAGTTTAGCCCTTTCTGAACTAAATTAAAAGAAAAAAACAACTGAAAACATTGCCTTTGTGTAAGACTGATTTGGGGGGAACCCGTCACACACACACTGTACGGGCACCAGACACTGTGACAAAACAATTCAATCGCTAAATGTGTATTTCATGTGTACAAAGGTACATTGCCCAGAATTCCCGCGGCGTGCAAAAGTCATAGAAAACTCATGGAAATTTGTTTTTCTTTTCCAGGCCTGGAAAAGGCGTGGAATTTCGTAAAAAATGACTAAAGTCGTGGAAAAGTCACGGAATTTTGTAAAAAAAATGACTAAAGGCGTGGAAAAGTCCTGGAATTTTTCAAACACAGTGTATGATTTCTAGTGTCAGAAATAAGTGCATAATATGGGTGATTTTATTCACAACTTTAACAGTCCGAATAGTCCCAGAAATTGCATTTTTGAGTCCTGAATTTTTATAAGTTGGTCATGGGCAAGTGATGGAAAAGTCATGGAATTTTACTGTCCTTAAAGTGCAGGAACCCTGATTTGCCACATAGTGATGCAACAACTTTACACATTTTCACTAGCGATGAATACCAAGAGGCCTTACAAGATAAATTGAAAACTCCCTGTATTTATGGAAAAGTTTACCTCATATGTATCATGCACATCAAAGTACATACAAATATGTACAATTAAGGACGGACAAAAAACACTACATGAAAATCAAAGCACTTATCTAGCAATGCTGTACATGTATATGCATGCATGGGTCAGAAGGACGGAAGGATCCTCATCAATGCTTGGGAACATGGCCTCAGTGCTCTGCTGTCCTACATGCAGTTCTTCAGTGCTGTTTCTTTCTCATCACAAATGCGCATTGATCCACCATTATGAAATATTCACAGTCCTAATCAGTGCACTAAGGCTGATAATCTCAACTCAGAGGGGCCATAAACAGTAGCCTAAAGGCCCGACTGCACTCAAGAATTGGTGCTAAATACCTCACGGTTGGTTTCCTCATTTCTTTTTCTTTTCTTTTTTTTCCTCTCCCCTAGCACCCTTTCCACTTGCAAAAGAATCGGGCTGGAATTTTTTTTTTTTTTTCTCGTGCTCAAGTTCCCGGCAATCTTGTTTCGCACTGTCGCCATGGTGACCTGTTCGCATCAAGCAATCCCCCCTCGCCATGGCGGCTGGGAGGAAATTCGATTAACGGCTCTGTGTGTTTTCTCAGCCAGTCTGTTAGATAAGAAAAACAAAAGGGAGGGGGACCCAGGAATAAATCCCAGCCGCATCAATGAGAGTGGAAATTTCACCAGAGGCACTGGTTCCCGTACTGCTTCCCACCCCAAATTCCTACCCCCAACTCCCTTTTCAAATCGTTATCTTCAAATCCATTGTCAGCATTTTGCATGGTTCTTGCCTCCCCAATATGAATAATAGGTTTCCCAATCCTGGCTCATGATTGAACACAAGGCCGACGATGGTTGACTGCCCCCTTCCCCCATCCCCTTTCCTTTCCTGCGGGCGTGTAAATGTGTAAGAATTTAGGGGGTCCCTGCCCCTCGGGTAAGCTTGGATTGTTTCTGCTGGGGCTGCCGATCATTAGTGGACGCGTGTGCGCTAGGAGCCCAGTATTGATTGTGTTGGGCTGATCAATATCAGGTATTCACACTCGATGCTGGGAGTGAATAGAATGGGTAGGGAGGTAGCCATATGGCACTTTGCTTTACATTCCAGTGTTTTGATTTGCACCCTGCTTTGCTACACTCGATACACTAAAACAGCAATCATGCAGTACAAGCCACTGTTTACGACCCCCCCTGCCAAACTCAAGAATGAAAAGATACAGTGAACGTTGTTGGGGACATAATGCAGCAAGGGTAGGCTTTCCAAGATAAAGGAAGACATGAGCAAAGAGTGATGTGTAGATGAAATGCCTCACTTGGGAAAAATTGGGTTGTTACTTATAGGCTTACACAAGGGAATGCAATTCTGAAAATCTGGAAATCACCAGTGATGATGATGCCTTTGTTCGTGAGAACTCTGCTGTGTCTAATGCAGTGATATCTCTGGTCTACTGCATTATACAGTAAGTGCATGTACACAGATGTATAAATGGACATACATGTACATGTGCCAAGTTGTACCCACAGCCCTTAAAGCGCGGGAAAAGGGTCATTGTTTAATTTGCGCATCATTAGTATGCTCTGAATGGCTCACTCACTGTGGTGCTTTATCAACTCGACTGGGAGAAACGATGCAGAAATCTGGGTAATAATACCGATCACTCTCCCTGATTGCCAGCGTGACAATCCCTTGTATCGGTTTTCCTAACAATTCATCATGGTAGCCTGGTGCTGCTGCAATTTAGAATAACTGATTACCAGTTTGGAGGGAGCCGGCGTGCAGCCAACTGACCCCTTCCCCTTCCAACTAGACTAGTCTCAGTTGCGTCAGATTTGGATGTATGGTACTAACAACTCCTCCCCCCTTCCCCCTCTGCTGCTGCTGCTGCGAATCCTCAAATAGACCAGTTTGTCTGGGCTGTGTACTCAGTACATATTACAAGCTTGCTCTGGGACTTTGGTGCATGAACCGGCAAAGCGCCTGTGTTGATTCAGCAGGATTGGAGGAGCATCCGCTGACTGGGGTGCCGGGTGTTGGGATGAGCTCGCCATCCTCCTGTTTGCGAATCTGGCTGCGATACAGATCTTGTGTGATTCATCACACAAGATACTGCAGGATCAGTGGTTAAAAATTACCCCTCAAAAATCAATTCAGCACATACATATAGTCTCATCATCACACTTAGGCTTTTCCTGTTAAAACGCTGCCCTGTACTTAAGCTAATTAATCAATCTGTATCCAGGGACTATTCCATGTATGTACTTTCTACTTGGCAGCATTTTCCACTGTCCACTCGCCCATGGCATTAAAGACTGAAGAAACCCTACATGTACAGATGGCAAGTTCATTTCTCAACAGCAGGATTAAATTTGATTCACTTGATATGTGCCTGCACCTTTCAAGGCATAAATGTCTTGAAATTTATGACGTGCCATAAATCACTCGTAGCTGATTTTAATATCCAGATTTAACCTTTTTTTGGTATTCTTGACTCTCCAGTCAATCGGAAAAGGCTCACTATGGTGCGTGGATCCGGATTACCGGCCCAACCTACTACAGGCGTTACGAAAGACACCCTACCACCCTTACCATCATGTGCTGCCCTACAACTCACACCCTTACCAGTATCACCAGGGCCCGCTCTGCAACATCTCAAGGTACGTGCTTCATTCCTCTACTCCTCTATCATTTCCTTTCTGTTTCTTGTCAAGAGCTAGTCTAGGTTTAGGCTACGACTTGAGAATAATGCAAGTGCTGCTGGAATATACGTGGCTGGTGGCTGCAGCAAGTTGCCGTGGTCTTGTGTTTTTAAATTTTGGGGGGGATGCTCGTGGCCTAGTAATTTGGATGCGGTCTGAGCTCCACTCTGTGCAATGTGAAATGCTCTTTTGAATGTGTTCTCATTTGCTGGAATACCGTCGGCGTCTTTGGAGTGTAGCCATGTGCAGAAATGGTATGTGGTTGATTGACTCTATAGCTTCTGACTGAAAATCCACTGCCTGGATACACTGCCCTTACCACACGAGACTGGAACGCATGCCTGCATGTACATTGTATACGAGGCACGCTTGGATTGATAGATCCCTTCAAATCAGAGTGCTATTCTGTTCCGACTTCGCATAATAGGCAATATGCACTCACCATTACCAAATGGCCCCCCTCTGGTGTGGCCCACTTTAATAATCTTAAATCCTAAATAAAAATGATTGGGAAGGGACACTAGAGACTAATGCTGTCTAAGTTGTGAGCATTTTCCAAGCACCATAGCACTTCCTCAGTATGGTCGCCAGTGCAATTTCTGTTCATGCAGTTTGGCCAGGTGGGCATCGGAACCACCCCCCCCACATGTATCAATATGGGGTCTGTTTTAAGTGACTTCCACGTAAGCTTGGAGGCAACTCAGCATTCGTTATTGCGTACCAAGTTTTCCAGCTGCCTGCTGTAGGATAATCGTCAAACACGGTTTGAATCCACACCGCCCACACACAAGGAAGGAAGGAGGTGCCAAATAAGCGTGTAACCTGCCGGGAAATGGCTATGAATAATGTATGCAGACCCTGGCCAACTATAAAAGAACAACGACAGGGGGAAAAAAAAAGTCCAACTTGCCACCTGCCCAAGATTCTCGGGCACTTGGTTGCCGAGTGATGCAATGCTCGTTCGCTGGTTTGCCATGGCAACGGACTGCATCGCACTTGCGATGCGGGATGGTGGCAAACACTAATGGGTCCTCTAACTCACATATTATGCGGCGTGTGTCCCGCTGAGCTCTGCTGCGTATAGTACATGTGGCAAACAGTTTTTAGTTCGTCTGCAAAGGGGGAGGGGGGATTGAGAATCAAACCTCAGGATCCTGTGGTATGAAAAATAATCACACCAGCTCTGGATTATTGGGCTTGGCTGGATTGAAATATTGTCTTTCTGGTAAACGTAATGAAGCTTTCTGTGTTGGCATTTTGATAGTCTAGGGATTAAAGGACAATGCCCAGCACACCACATGCACATTAACGCTGAACTACGTTTTTCAAAAGTGGCCATTGTTGTGTCTGCATTTTTCCATCTGAGTGAAAAGAGCGGAGCGCACCAGTTGTGATTACTGGAAATGGATAATTTAAGGCAAAGGTCATCAGAGCAACAGCATAATGAGCACATTAATGTCAAGACTGGGGCTCAATGTTGTCAAGATGTCAAGCAGAAATGTGGCCTGAAATTCTTGGTATTTTGAATTCTCTATCAGTTCACGTGTCATCACTTTTCTCTCTCCCAACAGCAATCCTAACAGGCTTCCTGCAATGCACATCGGCTGCAGTAACGGCATACCCTTACCTAGTAAGTCAAGTTTACTTCTTTCGTTTTTCTCTTTCCCAAATCCTCCACCAAATGCCCCATACTCTGACCCTAACTTTGTATCCACGGTGATTTTTGTCTCAACTATCTCAACTAGAACTATCTGAACACAGTGCCCTCATAGAGGCAGATAGGCCTACTGTAGGTGCAGCGGTAAGGGGTCATCCATCATGTTAAGTCATCATTTCCACGAGTGTACAGAAATCATTTCTTCCTAGTTCCCTCTCCATCCCAAAAATTATGCAAGAAAATAAAGATGGTTAATTTCCAGGCTTATACATGTAATTCTTTTTCCCAAGTGCACTATCTGTACGCTCCGGAAAAAGATGAAAGAAAGGGGATGGCCCCAAGTGTGACTTCTTGATTAAAGCCTCAGCTATCACCTTGCCCTCAACTTTGTTATTTATTTTCTCAGAACTGTACAATTCCATGTATGCACGACAAAACTCAATAAGCAGCGCACCATTGTAACGAGGTTGTACATGATGTGGTGGGCAAACTCACATACAGTATGAGATACGTGCCCATGTAGATTATGTTACTCGATCCCTACCTTAATGTATCATAAGCTCTTGCTTTCTCTTCCTTGTTCCTTTGTCTGTAAATCTGTATGTCTACCAACTGGAACTTTTTTTTTGAGGCAAACTTTTGAGAAAGGAAACTCTCGCCTCGTTTGCTTCCAAGGAATTAGGAAGAGGGAATGCAAAGGTTATTGCAGGGGCCAAAGGGATGTTTAGAAGCCCAAGTCATGACTTTGCCAGATCAGGTACCTGCTAGGCTCATCAGTCGCTGTCATCAAGGCCAAGCCAGGACTGATGGGGGTCATTTTCTGTCACCTGACTTGCCTTTTGATTGGAAGGGGATTGGGTCCTGGAGGCCTGGGGTCTTGGGGTACTTTCAGGATTTTGAGGAGGTGACTCTGAGTTCGTGGGAATGGAGGTTGTTTCCTTCAACCAAAACCACAAAAAAGGAAAACTTAAAAATGGTTGTTCGCCTGTCTGGTGGGGATGGCCATCATTCTTGGGTTTACAAAATGAAAAATTTGAGATGGGAAGTCGGTTCATCAAGCAACTGGCAGGAACAAATATGCAGTTAGTATTCTGAGGCAGAGGAAAAGGGGGGGGACCTCAAACTCTTTAAAGAATGGGAATGCAAGACCACAGGAAGTGATTTTTCCTTCCTGAAAGTGTACTTTTTTCCTCAAGGCTGTTCAGGTATTCTCAGCTGAAACTCAGCCATGAGTATTTTTATTTCCAAAACATGTTCTCTGATACCTTAATTATGAGAAAAAAGTTTCAGATGAATTTTGTCATAAGGAGAATTGGTCTCAGTAGAATTTAGTCTTTCTTCTTGTACGTGTAGCTGAATGGGAAGTCAGGTGATTTTTTGTTTAGCTGGCCATATCTCAGGAACCATCACAGCTGGCTCAACTGGAAAAGTGTGAAGCGGTGTACTGTATGTGCCGTTGTTATCATTGACATGACCTGTTTTGACTGCCTATGCAAACATGTCTAATGGTTGCCTGGTCAACAGGAAAGATAGAAACCCAGTTTCTTGCTGCCGCCCGCATATTTCTATTATTGGTTCAAGGGAAAAATAGAGTTGCTGTTCAATTTCCAAGCCGAGCAGGTATCTTGACAATAATAAGTTGTTCCTGTGAAGGCAAAACCCGGGTCAGCCTATTTTTACGATGCACACTACATTTAGTTAGTGATTTTGCTGAGCGCAAACGCTTTTTAGGATGGGGGCCATTCTGGTCACTTGTTCTGCCTCCCCCCTCCCCCCAACAGATCAACAATGGCTTAAAACTGTGTCAGGTGACCTGCATCAGGTGTCAGCACTCGTTGCCCACTCCTTTTTTTTCCCTGCTTCACAGACCAGAATCTCTCTCTCCCACCACCCACGGCAATTTCCAGTCCATTGCCCCTCTTGTCCACACAGTAATTGAATAATTGAGACACAAACAGACCACTAGTGTTCACCCAATATGCTTATTTCCTGCTCTTTATTTGGACCACGGGTGAAGTGACAGGTATGGGAATTTGATAAACTGATTGTTGGAGAGGGCTGGAAAATTAAAAGGTACATGTATACACGCCACGCTGTGATGAAGAGAGAGACTGAGGTGCCATGCATGAACATTCTTGAACTTTAGTTTGGATTTTTTATTGGCTGAACTATAATATCTGGCTAGCAGGAAAAAAAATGGGTTTGAGATTGCTGGAGTTTTCCCTTTTTTTGGTGGTCTGTCTTCCTGTATTTTCTGTCGTGGGAGTGACAGGGTCGCATTAGCAGCAGCCGAATGTTGCCCAACGTGCCAAACTTACTGAGCTGGTCGCTTCCCATCCTCTTTCACCGAAAAGTACCAGTGGAATTGTGCACCACAGAGCAGTTGAAGCCTGTATTTTTGATTGATGGGATGTGGAAGCTGCTTGTGTATGTTCCTAGAAACAAGATCCAGGGAGACATGGCATCAACGAATTTGAGAAAATGTGACAGATAGTCCACCACATGACAGCTCAGAGGAGCCCGGACACAGGCGACTGTGCACCGGAGGCCGGCTGAGAAGCAGATCTTCCCCTTTTGAACATCATCTTCTGCAATTTGCACCGAACACACGTAATACAGACTTTCAAAGAATCGACCACTTCAGTAAATAATAACCCAGGCTACAGACTCACTGTCGTCAAGGGTGGGGGGGGTCAAAAAAGTATAAAGTATAGCCCTCTTCAAAAGAGTCGGAGCAAATTGGAATCTTCATATTGTCTGGTTGTCTGAAAGGAATATTAATCACAGAAATGAAAATAAGAATAGGAAAGAGATAAAAGGATGGGGGGGCTGCTTGGGAGAAACTCGATATTTGCTACAGTTCTGTTGACTGGGCAGGAAGGGAGATGGGGGGGGAGAGATGTTGAGCTTGTGAGAGTAGATGAACTGAGTGCTGGTTGAGGAGTGGATGAAGCTGAGGCAACTGGTGTTGACAGAAGCTGGATGCGCCCCCGAATTAAATCGGCCAGCTCCAGTTCATGGGGATCTGAGCCTGATGGCCGTGTAATGACAGGGCCATTCTGAGGGTTTCATGTACGCCATGCTGTAGATGTGGCCCCTAGTATTCTGGGAGAATGTCTGCCACGTGAAAAGTCTGAAATCTGGAAACAGTGGAATGGGATGAATGGTGGAAATACTGGTATGCTCCGTAAAGGGGAAAAAAAAGGAAAAACAAAACTTGCACTGGAAATTCTCAGGAGGATGAGTTCAGTATTTCAAAAAGCCAAGGTTTTCGGGAACAGAGCGTGCATGTGAGTCAATGTACGGCTACACTGATTAGGACAGACTATTTTGTGCGTGCGTAGCTATTCAGAATAGCCTTGCACTGAGCATGCACTGTTGGAATACTGAACTGGCTCTTTGTCTCATGAAATTTTGCGTAAAAGTTTCTGACTTCCAGTAAATTATGTAAAAATTGAAAAGACGCCTAACTTGTTACAGGCAGTGCATGATACATGTTAAACATGAACAAGAATATCTTGTCCCTTTGCGGAAAATCAATGTCAATCAATATTATAAGTGCCAAGATTTTTAACCAGATGCCCTATGCTTTAACACAATTCATTTCCAATTTTAAACGTTCTTTGTTTGGAAGATGCCGCTTCTTTCATCCCTGGCTCAGAGTTCCCAACATCACATCCGATTTTCAATGTGTGGCAAGCATACATGTAGAACGTGACACCCATAGGCTTGAAAACTCACAGGTGCACATTGGGTGACCACATTCACTTGATTGGTTACCCCGCAATAGCTTGGAGCCAGGAAGATTGGGCTGGAGCAGATTCCATTGAAAGTTTTCTACTCTGAAGGGTTTCATTTGTTTTGTTCAATGTGGCCCTTCACAGCAAGGTCAAGCACCAAGGTGATCAGAGGGGTCATGCCCCATTTAGATACTACACCCAGGCGCAACTTTGTTCTTTTGTGCCCCGTTCATTGTGGGCGGCCCCATTGACCTGAAACCCCTTCATTCATTTGGGCGAGGCCGTTGAGATTGTTGGGTTTTTTTTTCCCAGCGAGCGACTTTCTTGAATGAGCAGCTGGACCCTCTTAAATCACTTGTTTTGTGTTCCATCCTTGGGCACCTGTCTGTTGTTCCTGCAGTATTTTACACCCCCACCGTGCTCCGTTGGATTTAGGAATGGACACCTTTTCTTCACCCTTTCTGTAGGGCCATTTCTCTCATGACTGGTAGCAACTTTCCGATAATCCCCTTGCTTTACCACCTGGTGACTTCACAAAAAAACCCAAACAGTGTGGTAAGCATGGTATTACCCAATGTGCACTTGCAACTGCTTTGTGAGAAAAATAACCCAATCAGGGGGTAGGTAATCCCCCATTGCTTGAATTTAATACAGAGAATGTCTTACTCTGAGAAAATAGCGATTAGTTTTAATCATGTTTACATTAAACTTGATGAATATAATGTGCAGATACTATGTTAGACTGCATGAGTGTAATGATTGTTGACACAGGCAAATGCAACTGACATACACGTATTTACGATTATACAAAAATTTAAATGAGCAATAATATTGTGGATGTTACAAGACAGTGTGTCGGAGTGAAAAAGTACTGAAAAGCAGGATCGGAAGCAAGGACTAGAAAGGGGAACTTTTTTCGCAGAATTTGTCTTTTCAATGCACAGTTGAGGTTACATTGTGGTGTAAATTTCATGTTCATTCAGCACAGTTAAACCTCTCGGCTCCCGCATTCAATTTTTTGGCCAGCCGGGGCCTCCAGACAGAATGCGAGGCACATACGTGTGCAGTGTACTTACAGGGAGAATATTCACCCCGGTTCATTCGGAGTATTAAGAATCTGCTATCAACCCATCAGTCTCCAACCAAACTGATTAGAATTGCGCTCCACACATTTATTAGGGGTTGACATCACGGGCATGCACCCACCTAAACTGTTTCAGGATGGCGATCAGAACCGGAATGAATGCACTTGGATTCCGTTTGCGGTACGGGGTCATTCATTAATCATCAGAATTTTTTCTCTTGAGGGTGTACTATACCTCTCCCAGCATTTTAGTCTATTTTGTCAACTTTATATTGAATTTATTGAAGTCCAGAGTCTTTCTACTGGCCCAGTTTTACATTTTCTTCTGTGATAGCAACTGATAAGAAACAAATTTTTATTGAATAATTGTCATCCTGTTCAATACAGTCTGAAGTTATACATCATAAAAGCCATGTTACAGACATCAGACTTCAAGGGAAAAATTCTGAAATTGCTAGCAGTTTCACCCTTAATGAAATCAATCTGACAAATAAGCATTCTCCTCAGTGCAGTTAGTCAAGGACCATGCTCAAAGAACAAACTGGATAAAGATTTTTTTTTAAAAAGCCTAGTCATGACAAATTAGATGAAAGTGTCTGGTACGGAAGTCTTGCATGCAGTGCTGCTGTCTCTGTATCCTAACTACAAGGCCTTGGGCTTTACAAAACACTGTGATAAATGTATTGCACATTGTACCCCGTGTTTGCATTGGCTTCTGTTTCGTCTGCTGCCAAAGTGTGAGTTGTGAATCATTTTTTTCTTTAAGTAAGAGTAATTTTAGAGCAGATACATGCGGGCAGTGTCAGATAGTTGTACCATGTCATTGAACTATGCAGATTAATTCCATGCACTCGAGGGGGAAGTTGGATTTTTTTTTTTCAAAGTGCTTTCAAGGGTGCACTTTGTGTGGATGTTTGTTTCAATATGATATGTCCTGTTAACGAGGCCAGTAGGTTTTGCAGGAACAGTGCTGAGGGAATGCGAAACAAAGTGGAAAGTGCTATTTAATTACTGCTAGTAGTAGGGGAAGGTACAAAGAAATGGCTTGTGATGTTGAGATTCCATTTGATAGGTTGGCGTCTTGCATTGCCCACATTCCATCAGGGTAAGATCTGCACATTCACCTGTCATTGCTCCTGAAATAAGAGCCGGCAATCGGATGCCTCGCGCTATCTCACTGCCACCATCCTTCCTCCCACCATAGTGCTGGATGGCGTCAACCCAAGCCAAGCCGGCCCCTGTCGCGCAGCAACGGTTCCCATGGCAACCGTGCGGGGGAAGAGGGGATAGGCAGTATATGTTGGCCGCCGTCCACGTACAGCACCTGCAGTTTTGGAAGAGTATGCTCAAATCTCTCCCGGGAGGGCACAAGACTCCTGGAGTGTTCTCATAATAGCCGTCATTCTAATTACGCTCTGGATTGGTTCCAATCTTAGATGAATAGAATGATCGTAGGCCAGGACTGCCGGGGGGGGGCTAGATTGACTGTGTGCTAGACTGACTACGTCAGTCCAAGTATTTGATGACGGTGTAAACACGGGGCAAGAAAACAAGCAGCCCGTGTTTGTGCATCAATAACTTTAAACAGAGGATGATAGTCAGCTAATCAGTGCAAATATTGTACAACCAGGATGGGATCCTGCCGTTGGAAAATGTAGGACAAATATGCTGATTGTCTGGTGAAGAGTTACCCTAAGGATGAATCCGAATAATTGCATTGCCACTCTGTTGTACAGAAGTGCATGATTTAAGTTGTGAAAAGGTCTACAACTTGCCTCCATGTTTTTTGCACACAGTTGTTGTTTCTCTTCACATTTATCCGATGGAAATTAACGAAGCACCTTTAAGGAAAACATTTTTTCTCCAATTTTGTCTGCTTAAATAAATATGGAAGAATCCAAATCTAGCCCAGTGTCATTTGTCTTCAGAGTTCAATTATAACAAGCGTAACAAGGCTTTTTTTTTTCTGTTCCTGCCAAGATGTGAATTCTGAATGCAGATTACGTCATTCAGAGAAAAGGAGGGGAACTCTCATCCAGTGTTTGTAGTGGATAAACCCTTGTGCATGCCAAACATGTTTTCCGTAGAGGTGCTGTCTAATGTTGATGAAAAAAAGATTTGAAGATGGCATTTTTAGAAAAAGGATTTCAAGTCTTAAGGGAGCATCGAGCACTGGAATGAAGGATTGTTCTGGATCTAGATTGGATCTTAGTTGTCCGTTTTCCTTGAAAACATCAGGATTCCATGGGATATATACTGTATGAAAAATACATGTACATGTATACCTGTATTTTGGCTGAAATGAGGAATTGAATTTCACCATCACTGTGCACTGTGTGGCACAGAGTAATCATTTTCCCGAGGGAACTGATCAGAAATGTTCTGGAGTGATAGCTGTAATCCTGTGATTACACTCCATCTGGACAGCTATGGTTTTTGGTTGCTCTCGTTTTGTTATTGCATCCTTCAGTGCAGTTTTGTCTTCCCCGTGCTCTCCTTTTTCTCTGTTTAGAAAGCTTCGTGTGTACATGTACACCACTGGTTTGGTTTATAAATGTGGAATTAAAAGGGTCCGTGTGATGACCTTTTCCTAGATACACTCTTGTGACTTGTGTAATGTTTTACTCTTCTTTTTTGTTTGAAATCCCTTTGGGATTTATTGTGTCGAAAAGATCATTTCTAAAAAGTTTAAAATCATTGTGCTTTCCGGACAACTGAGGGCACTGTTGTCCAAAGTCCATTAGGGAAGACACTTTTTCATGTGTTACTGATCAAATTGTAGACTGCAAATTTGCTCATTAAAAACATTACTGGACAGACTACTCATGAGCTTATTGCTGTGTACTTACACAACGGTAAATTGCCAAAGGAAAAGGAGTTTTAGGACAGCAAAATATTAAGAACTCCAGCAGCTTTTGTGCAAATCAGTGCTTGCTGGAGGTGTTCTACCTACAGATTTGCTCATGAAAATCCCTTTTAAAACGGAATTAACAGAGGGTTGCATTAAACCATCCATGGCACTTTCTATAGACCCTTTGAAGGGGATGAGCCATGTAGGGTTAAACTGATGTTATATAATAGTTTTCAACCGTCTTATATACAATAAGTTGTATTAACCCCTCTTTTCTATTATTAAATCAGCAAAAATTGGCATTTTCTGTGTGCTTTTTTCAGTCTCTGCCTGGGCTCTTCACAAAATCTTATAAAAATTGGGCAATGAGGGCAGCAGACAAATCTTGGCAAAAACATGACGTCATTGGACGAACTTGACTTTCCAGACAAGAATGCATAGTTCTGGCTAGAAAGTTGATCTGTCCGAGAAAGAGTAATATTCTCTGCTCTTGTGCATAGTCGGGTCCGTAACTCGTACGTGTCAAGTCAATCACATTTGGTCTTGTTTCCTATGCCCTTCTCTTAACATGAGGCAGAGCTATTGGACAACTAATTAGACGCGTCATGTTCATTTTGTTTTGCATCGTGCCATACACATGTAATAATTTCTATCATGAATTGTGAATTTCAAAAGAATGCCAATAAACTCTGTTGTCAGTGGCTGTTGTCGTAATCAAAACAATTCTCAGGAGAGCACTTTTTGTAGACTCCCAAGTGACTTTTCACACTAGCATTTGCAGGTTAGATTTGTGGAAAACACACAATCAGATTTTTACGAGGACACAAAATTCCAAATACATGTACACGTACCAGTACTAACACGTACACCCATACATGTATTATGCATACCGTGGGACTATGCTGCACTGGCGCACATGGACTATTTTCCAGTGCAGCTAATGCCGCACGGTCGTCACGCCTGCACGCGACGTGTTGATGCGAAGCATGCAGGTGACACGTAGTGCACAGTGAAAAAAAAGGTCGGAATGGAACACCAACTTTGATGAAGTGGGCTAGCCCATAACCATGGATAAAAAAATACTTCTACTATACAGCTATTGAATAGCCAATGGTCACATCTTTCCAGAAAGACAAATTTTTTATAATAGTGCAGGAAAAAATCATGACCAGTCAGTGTCTTGTTGTCAATCCTGCGGGTCGCCGCCGTGCCCTTGGCCAACAGCCTCAAGTTGCAAAATCTCTTCCTGAGTGTGTTCTGGTTGGAACTGCCAAGGCAATATCTCTTGTGCCTCTTCAGTTCCTTCAATGTCACTTTCTTTGTCAAATGAATAAGACGAACATGACAACTGATCGCTGTGATTGGAAAAAGCAGTCAACGCTGGAATTATCGTCGCTTGAGTCTGGCATGATGGCACATGCTGATGCTAACGCTACTATATTACGTACATATCGACGTGTTGTTGCGTAACACTAAACAGTCACCGGATAAAGGACTCCATCCTTTGACGTCACGATTCTTGGGAATTTCTTCTTCTTTCTGTTGTTCAGCTTTTGCTCTGAGAAGGGAGTGAGATGGGGTCGTGAAAACTATAATTTTTAACATACTTCTGCACATTTTGAAATGATGTATATGTTTGTTTTATGTGTTGATGCATGTTTAACAAAAAATTTTCCCAGCACGGCCCATCCCCTTTAAAGCTTGGTACATGTACATGTACCGTGGGATATGCATATAGTGTGTACATTCACCCCTGCGATATTGCAATTCAGAATTGGTGAAATGCTTGTGAATATATCGGGATGAGCGAGTGTCCTTGCTACCACTCATCATCATCCACATTCCACGCATAGTTGAACCCACATAATTTTCTTTTTTTTTTGTGGAACTGGTAGTGAGCATCACTATGTTGCCTTCGGGATGTCTTCAGCAGTGCCTGTGCCAAGTGTACATTTCTATCTTGACGTTGAGGAGTCCCATTCTCTGGTGTATAAATGTTTGAAATGAAACACCGTCCCGCCCCTTTGTTTTGTCCTGTGGGCCTCAAGAGAGGGTGGAGTTGTGAAGTAAAACTGACAGTTAACAATGGACAGAGGTGGCTCCGGGTTGAAATGTTTTTAAAAAGAGTGCTTGTCATTGTTGGCTGGTTTATTTGGGTTTTTTTTTATAAACTGTGAAAACAACTTTCGTCATTAACTGTTGAGTCAGAGAAAAATTACAGATGATTTCCTTTTCTCACTGGTGTTTAAATTTGTAATGCCGGAGGGTTTTCAAAAACATGGGCAATATTTTTCTGGAAGGAGGCCGAGCTTCACGTGCCTCTTCTGTAGTTTTACATGTTTCAAAGTCGTCTGTTGCAACAAATGAGAATAATAGTTAGAATTTTGTCCTCATCTAGAAATCTTTGGATAGCTGTCTGCATGTGTCTTAGTTCAGGAAAACAGGCCACATTGTAAGAGATTCTGAAACTCTACATTTGCACATAGCTTTTTTTTTTATTATGAACAAATTCAGTTGAGTATTGATTTTTCTTTTTCACCCAAATGTAAAAGTGTTGGAAATACAACACTGCATTATTGTTACATACATGCACATACACAGCTATGTGCATATTGCAGTATAACACATTTTGTTCAGAAACCTTTGTGCGTGTGACACATTAAAAGTTCAAGGCTTTGAAAGGGACATGTGAAAAAGTTGCATTGGGAGTTGGCAGTGGGGGGAGGGGACCAATGCCCCCCCGCTTTTTCGAGGGGGGCGGCATAGCCCATCCACCTTTGGCAGGTCCTATAATTGGATGGGGCTTAATGGATTGGCTCCCCCCTCCCATTTTGAAAATTGTGCCACTGCTTGCTGTTGACAGTGAACATTAAGGTTACATGTGCATTTGGTTACACCATTATGTTGAAATGGTTGCATAACTAGCTTCTAGAGGTACTGGAGAAAAATCAAGAAATTTTGTCTGGGCTGACTATTATTATTATTAATGCAGCTAGCTGCATGTGTTGCATGCAACTCCTTGTCACTGTGTGATCTGCCATATGCCCGGTGCTTGTCCTACAGTCATTCCAACTGAAGAAGCCATGAATATGAATTTCAAGTTTAGGATATTGAATGATTCGCCCTACAGCATCCAGTCAGAAGACCCGCCAGGAAAGGCACCCCCCTTGCCTCTGTGGGTTTTTTTTTTCTCGGTGCGTGCTGGCAGGGGCAATGAAATTACAAACCAGTTCATGCCAGGTAGTAAAAGCACTAAAGTAATTAATTTTGATCATGCTTACGGTGTGGAAGTAATATACATTAATGTGTTGTTGCAGTGGTGCAGTTCTGCCCTCACATGCTCATCTATTGGCATGCAGCATGCATGTGGAATAAGGAAAGATTCTTATCTTGTTTTGAAGTCACAGGTTTGTGTTTACCAGCAACCGTTTTTGAAGCCTGGCGTAGGTCAAGAAAAGGAAAACAGTTCCATTTAAAAGCATACTTTTATGAAAAAGAAAAGCGTGGCTGTCTTTTTTAATCACGTGTTTGTTTCATATCCTTCAAAGTAGTGCATTTGGTCTTGGGTTCATGTACATGTATTTGTTTCAATTTGTCTCCGTTTGTTTTGAGTGAAAACAAAGCAACTGTCAAGTTTGCCCTACATCTCTTGCTGAGTTGCTCCGTGTCTGTCTGTCTAGTCTAGTGTGTGCACAGATTCGGACACGAGCCTTAAATCAAACAGGACTAAAATGAATTTGTCACTGTTCTAGTAGACTGTCGGGTTTTTTCTTATTCGTCAGATGGGCTGAAGAAGATCCGATCTCATCAATCCCCGGCATGGCATTTGCCGATTCGATTGGCCAGCAGGGAGGCCAATAAAGACAATAATGAAAATCTTGTTATGAGCAGACTAATCCATCAGGACCGCTGACCACGCAACCAGATGACACAATTAGTGAAATTGAACAGAGGGGCCTGGCCGTCCTTCCCCCATTGTCTCGGCCCGGTCTGGTGGCTTAGAGAGCCTTTTTATTTGTCCTGCAAATTATCTCTTCCTAGATGCCCGCTGAGGGAGAAGATGTCTTGTTAAGGCTGGCAGTGTCAACAGATGAACTCAGATTTGGGTGATGGATTTTACATTTCATGTAGCAAACGGACTATCAAAGACTGTGCTTTGCGGTATTGACAGTTGGTATTTGAGGTGCATGTTACATGTTTGCTCCGTAAATGGATTCACTCTGCATGTTGGCCTGTGTGAAATATTTTCTAATTTCAAATTTGCACACCTTCTAAGAATTCTCAGGAGCTGTGCTGATAACTGATAATAAAGACAGTGCCCTTTATGAAGCACATGACCAGAGACTTAAAATGAAAACAGACTAGTCCTGCATTTATTTTCACGTCTGGCTGTTGCTATTGAAGTGGTTAACAGTTGATGGGCTACGCACAGCATAGGTACATGTAGATTCGGCGTGCACATAGATGCAAAACAGCAAGGAAGGCATTTTGCTGTAGGGTAAATCTTCAATTTCATGCATAGTCTGCTGTCGAGGTGTGGCTGCCATTCTAACCATAGAATCCTTGCTCTGTGGTCTGTTTTCAGCCTCACCATACCCTGAAGAGGCCCTGCTGCTGTTTGTGTGCAGTGAACTTGTCGTGAATAGATTAAAGGGAAAACTGAACCTGCAAAAAGGAGGAACCTTGTATTGTTGTGGGAAAAAAGTGAAATGATCAGCAAGTCCCAGGGGCTAAGTCCTGATGGAATCTTTCTTGCAAAGGTCAAACTGTTCCTTTGCTCTTCCTTTCACTAGACTCAGGCCTGCTTGCTTCTGAAAGCACATTGCTCAGCTGTGTCATCCGACAGCTGAGCAGAGCGGCCAACAAGAACCTGCCTCCATGTCCAGCTGGTGTTTGTGTAATGCATGCACAGGGTGATGCAGGCATGGACAGAGGGAGTGTGCAGTCTCTTAGTAACCATGGCAATGCAGTAAACCATCTTTGCTTGGCAACAATACAATGCCCAGAGTCATTAGTGGTGTGGCCATCCTGAGGCGTACTTGGGCAGCTCACCACTATCAGTGCGTGTGGCCCTAACTTCTTTCCTGATCTTCAAGCTTCAGGCATCCTCAATGTAATGTAAACATGTGCTTAGGCAGTTCTCCATTGAACACTTTTACACTGTTTGCAACATGCAGGTACTTGAGCTTGACATTTTACATTGTTTATATTACAGGTTGCGCACGGTTTGCCACCAAAAAATGAAAGCCGAAAAATAACATCTTCCACTTCTTGGTGTACATACTTGATTAACACACCATTGGGTTATCAAGCTCTTCAAGAAGATTTCCAATCCATTTATGAGAATGAGATGGATTTCACTTCGAAGACAGCAGTCTTGAAATGAAATCAGTTTTAGTGAGGTGGACAAAACCTGGGGCATTGCCTTGAAGTTGAGCGTGGGCTGCTTCAAAGGCAAATTTTGTAACATAAGAATGGGCCCCAGTGTGCCTATCAGCCAGTGACAAATGACGTTTAAGTTACACCCAACAGAAGAGCTATCGGATTACTTTGAGGGGAAAAAAACTCTGGACTCGTCATAAAATGGGTTTCAATCTTCTTGGCACACTGTGTATAAGATGCACCAGGTATACTGGAAAAATGATTAATTAGGATATCCCAATATATGCAGTACTTCAAGCCATACAGAGCATGTGTTTTGGTTCATGTCATGCCTCCTTTTTTATTTATATAATTTTTGTTGGAGCTGACCTTGATTAAAAATCTGTAAATGCTGGAAATACGGAAAACAAATTGGCCAGAATGTGGTTTGAAACGGACTGATATGTTTCACAAGCAATTCATTTTACTTTTTGATACATGTACTACGAGATGTTAGATTTTTCTTTTTGCTGCTTCTCCTTGTGGAGCATTTGATAGCTTCAGAAGCACGTCATCAAGCTTAAGGGGTTGTGTTGACATAGTCATCGTTCCTTAAACACAATCTTAGATCATGCTCATCCTTGCTCCATTCTTGCAGCGAAATGCAAGTCCTTACAGGCAGCCACCCACATAGTTTGTTGTACATGTATGACAGTTGAGACTGCCCATCAGTCATTCTACATGCACAGCACATACAGAGAGGCACGCGTGCCTGGTCTCCACTTGAGTACAGTACGTGGGCATCTCTCTGTCTCGGCATGGGTGCATACAAAAGGCCACAGTGCCTCCCCTGCAATAACTGTTGCTAGCTCACTCCTGAGAGAGCCTCTCTCTCTTCATTGTGTTCAGTTCCACTCTGGTGTCTCAGTGGCTCCCCCAATTACCCAGATCTCGCCTGGATGTCCCGTCCCTGGTCTATATCATGGCAGTTCTTGTACTTTGCTTCCACTTTTTGTTGGAGTATCTGTGAGGCCCTGTTTTCCAATCGTCCACTAAAATGAGCAGAGCTCTGCTACCCTTCCTCTTCTAGCAACCTGCTATTGCCTCTGTTTTTTTTTTTTTTTTTAATGATTTCAATCTTTACCTGACCGGAGTTTTAGTATCCCCTCAATGGAGAGAAAGAAGTGCCTGTTGATGATTCTTTGAGATAAATGGACTTTACATGAGTATTTCTGGGTTAATTGTCTGTGCTGGTCAGGGGCAAACATGTACGTTGTGTGCCTTTGTCCGTGTGCCTCCGAGCAAGATAGCGATTATTGATAAAGATGGCACAGGAAACAAATAAGCCTACACACTTAGCTACATAGAGTGGATTTTGATTGCAAGGGGAGCGGTTTGGAATGGAAGTGAAGAAATGGAGGCCAAACTGGTTGAGAAACAGCTGGGGGATTTGCCCTAAACAGGGCGAATCATCATCCTCAAGGTTCCCACATGTGCGAAATACCAGTTCTGTATGCTTAGTCTTAAGGTCCTTTCACACAAGCGCTGTAAACGTTGAAATTGCATCGGGGTCACCAACGCAGGGAAATCATGTGAAAACCTGTGCGTCCCTTTCACCAAAACATGATCACACTGGTCCCATCCAAACTTCTGCATCGATGCAAAATCCATGCAAACAATCATCAGAAGTAGTCGTGTGCATGGAGAGCGTGTGCCTTTTGTGAAGGTACAAATGTACTGCGTGTTGATGCCCACGCATGTGCATTTATTGCTGTAGCCATCATGCAACATGGTTGCTCAGGAAAATATAATAAAGTGTGGGGGCTTACTTTCCTTCACACAAAAATTCCCTCTGAAGGAAAAAAAGAAAAAGATGAAATATTCCGCAGTACAGAATTTGGAATTTTCCTTTGACAACTTCCTTCAGAGCCACAAATCCGAAGATGAATATATTCTTCACGGTATTTCCAGGGTTCAAACTCGACATTTCACGTTTAAAAGTCTTGTGCCTACCCTATTGAGCAATTGGTATACTCAATTGCAAAAGAGAACCCTTAATGTTAATAAAGTGCCACTAAGTAATGTTATGATATCTTTAAAGGCAATGAGGCCATCACTAACCAGCGTCTGAGTCAGATAAAAGAAGAATGCTAAGGACAGTCATGAAACGGTCCTGTAAACTCCAAAAAGACAGAGGTTTGTAGCTTGGGTATCCTCCAAGAGGTGAATAATGTCCAGTCATCCCCAAATTTGTGCACAAATGGTCGTGAAAACTTGCATAAAAAACCATGTTGGATGGGAAGTGGATGATACCCTATGATTTCACCGTTCAAAGTGTATTGCAGTACCAGTGAAATTCACTCAAAACAAGGAACGTTCACTAATGTGATGTGTTGCACTTTGTGATAGCCTGTGATGAAATCCCAGCCATCCTTTGTGTCAGACTCCCAGCACCAACCAGTCATAGATGTTTGTTTCCAGAGCTTGTGTGAAAGGGCCTTTAGACATGTTTCTGCGGTTCGGCTACTGACTCACATTAGTTATACATTGATAAGGAATTTCAGCTGACATCCGTTTGCTGCCGGTGGTTGTGGAATAGAATTTAGGTTAAGTATACCGGTTCATGTTTGAAACCCTGTAATGGTCCTAAAGTCTCCAACGGGGAAGGATGTTTAATGTTTAATGTATATGTATAGGCATATTATTTTCAATTTCATAAGACTTATTCCCCAAATGGGGAAAGGAAATGTTTTTCTATTATTTTCCCACTCTTATTTTTGTCTTAGCATGGGTGATTGGTATTATGAAGATACTCAACCTCATTGTCACTGTGCAGAAATATTGTTAAATAAAGGAGTTGCCCTTTAAAACTTTAAAGGGTATTATTTTGAAATTTCTTGAGGTACATGTAGGTTTCCAGGCCATTTTTAACCATTTAAAGTCTTTTAATTTGATGGAAAGCATGTATTTCACATTTAAACTTTCTCATGGAAAATCTGTTTGTGAGCGTAGTTCTCTCCCCAGCTACCGTACATGTACGTGCAGTGTTGAGAAACTGTGAGATGTCAGTGATGGCCTGACAGCGATCCTTGTCTTTGCATTCTTCGCAACCTCCCTGACTAGTGCTCTCCTCTTCTCCCTTTCTGCAGGTCACTTTGCGCTGGTCGAAAGGTTACTGAATGGACCGCTTCACTACTCGCCCGTGCCGCACAATGGACTCGACACTGGTGAGTGTTCCTGGTGAAACTCGAGAGTGCTGACCGTTTGCATAGAGCGATGGGACTTGGGGCCCCGGCACATTTGATTGTATCTCACCCTGACCACGAAGACTTGAATAATCAAGGATCTCTGGTGTAATTGCTGCGGTGGTGCCAACATGCCTGACCTAAGCTTGGAAAGTGCAGAGTTTGAGAAGTCTTAATAACTTCGGGTGCAAGTTGAGCTAAGAGCTGCTGAGAAGAAGACATAATTTGCTTATCAAAACAGATAATATCCCCAAAATAAGGCAGTGTACATTACTTGTTACCTGCTCTCAGCTGGATATTGCTTTCTGTACGTAAACCTCCTCCAGCGACATCTGCTTTGCATCGCTGTGACCCTTGACCTTGTATGTATTGTCCAACAGGAAATTCCCCAAGTTCTGATCCCCTGTGATGGCATCTTTAAGCTCTCTCCCTGTCTTATTTTTGTTCCTCCCACACAGTCCTTTCAAGGTCTTGATCACGGGCATTGCCCCTGCTTTGGCCTTGCAGCGTTCAGTAAGATAAATGCACATGTTCATGGGCACGCATCAGCCAACCTTACATTAAGCACTGCCAAAGATCGCCTTCATTTCATCAGGTGGTCCATCCAGTGCAGAGGCCAGTGGCCTCACTGCTTTCCCTGTTGGGCATCCACTTTCAATAGCCGACGAGTGACAATGTGCAGTTTGTTGGGGGGGCACTGTCCAAATTCAGCTTCTTGTGGGAAGTGGCAATAAAGGAATTTATTTTCTGTGGTGCTCAGAGATGGGTTTTTTTTGGCCTGGAGGAGTGCAATTGTGGGGGAGGAAGTGAGCTCATCTAACATCTACCCAACCTGTGATCAATAATTTGTGTAATTTGCATAGAATATACGAACCATTTTTTTCCTCTCTCTCCCCTCAGCCAAATTCTGTGCATCACTGTTTTTGATGTGTGCGTACATATACATGTATGTATGCGCCCTTGCTGGCCTCTATATTGTGGGGACAATTTCTTTTGTGAGACAGCTTGTTTCTATGGCAAACATGTCCCTCAATGTCTATCGTTCAACTCATGTGTAGTCTTCTCTGTCGCAGTACCAGTATGAGTTTGAATTTTTGTTTTTAACCTCTTCACATTTGTCTTCAAAAATTGACACAGGCCTACATAAGGTAATGTGCCTTTTTCTGCCTGGGAATAGTCTGTGCAGCCTTTGTATCCCGCCCCAGCAAACAAGAGCCGCCATACTGTAAAGTGGAAAGGTTGCACAAGGAATTTTACCGAAAACATTCTGGATGGGAATTAACATTGATGTTGCCTTAAAAGGGGCGAAGGCCCAGGGAAGGAGAACCATGTTTGTGTTGGGATGATTCATATAAAATGATGCAGCCCTTGGCCTCCTTTTTACAGAAGTCCCCACGGCCTACTTCACTTGGACTTTCCCAACTGAATTGTGAAATGCTGGAGGATTCAGTCCCGTTAGAGGGGCTTGACAGAGATTTTTTTGTTGAGGGGAGGGTGTTGTTTTTTCCTCCTGGCGTGAAGGGTTTTAAGGCCAGGACTGCTGTCTCTTGTAGCTACTGAAAGGAGCCAAGGGGTCAGTTCAGCACACTCAGCAGCAGGATCAGCAGAGGTTAATGCTCTTGTCCCTGGACAACAGACATTTGGGGTAAATGGCTACCCATCAATTTGCTGTCAAGGGGCGGCTTGGGTGGGTGCCTTAAAGGGGTTCTGGTCTGGGGACCCTCTTGTAAATCACCAAAAACAGGTCCTTCAAAAATGTGCCTCTTTTTATTTCAGGAATGGAAAGATCCTCCCCCTGGAGTTGGCGCCCTAGCTTGATCACCCCCCCACACACCCAACCACACAAATCATTACACCCTCGCTGTGAACCACCCATAGAGCAGTGATATATTGAAAATCCTTTTGCCACAAAGTATATTATTGGTGTTTCATATCTGATGTTTATTAGGGTGGCTTTTGGTTTGGCCTGACCCCCAGAGAAATACTGCTCGTCAGAACTTGGAAAGGAATCATTAAATTGCTCTTTGTATCAACCCAAGAGAGAGAAAGAGAAACACAGAGAGATGGTAAGCCCTCCAGTGTGGTGAGAGTTCTTGGGGGAAAAAAATTGCCAAACTCAACAGCTTCTCAACAGTACCCATGCTGGGCACGGGCACGTGCAATTTTGAACGTGCAGTCACGTCCACCCATAACTAATAATTGTGTCCACAGGACAATTTGTGGTCCTGTACAATCCTTGTATAACCAATATTGGAGGGGTTTTGTTTCTCAACATATGTGTCCTTCGTAGGGGTGGTGCAAAACAGACAGTAGGCCCTTCTTGTAAACTCCCCATGAAGGTTATGTAAACCCACACTCCATGAGCGCATGTACTTGTAATTGTATGGTATGGCATAGTGGTGAATGAGTTGTATGGTTACAGATTTTAGTCATACACAACAGTGGCCTTGGAATTACATGTACATGACTGCAGAGCATGCAGAGCACCAGGCTGGCAGTCTCAAAGATTCTGCACTGGATGTAGCCAGGATGATGTTTTTTTTTTTTTCTGGCCAATCATACTGTGCCACTCAACCCTCAACCTGTGATGGCCAAAGATTAAGGCAAGGTCAGAGGGCAAGGGTAGTGAGGCCACAGCAAGTTGCAAGATAGTTTGCAGGTGGGTTTGATTGGTCTGGAAGCCCATGTTATCTGGTACCGGTTTCTGAACAGGGTAATTTTAACTTGTCTTGAAGGCTTTGTTTCATACACAATCTCCGCCCTCAGAAGAAGGACCGGCCTGGCAAAGATAGGCTGATGTTTGTTGAAATGTTTGGGTCCTTTAGAACTGCTGTCTGGTTTTTAGAGAATGATGCAATGGTTTCAAAAAGTCTGGATAGTGAGTTAAACGCTTACATCCCTGCCGCCTTTTCCCCTGGCAAAAAAATGACACTGTCCAAACGTGGTTAACCAGGCTCTCGCCAGGGTCAGCAAAAAGGTCACAGTGGGTGTTTCTTTGCTGAATTGTTCTTGTAGTCGTCCTGGTGCTGTGGATATGCTCCCCTCAGGCCATGTGCAATAGGCCCATGGAATTTCTCACTTGCTTCCATTAGAAAATTACCTGTTTATTGTAAAGAAGAGGTTATGTATTGTGCAGGCCTTCTTTCTATACTGCCACAAGCGTTGCCAGGAGAGCTGTTGTTGTGCTGGCCATTCGTCAAAGTGCCTGTTATCCCCTCTCACTGTTGTCACATCCATTGTTTTTTTGTTGACACCAAGCGTTGACTTTATAAATTCAACCGTTACTTAATTTTACCCTTACATTGGGAATCCCCTGTGGTGAATTTTTTTTTTTTCAGCGCTGATATTTTTGAGAAGAAAAACATTCAGGGACGGACTGGTCCATCGGCCAGAATTAGAAGCCATTAGTACGCAATTGGCATCATGCCTGTACACCAGTAGTAACGGCTAAAAATGCCATAAATGCTTCTTCCACCGATAGGGTCTTGTGATTTGCCTAATATTGCTCTCACACCTCAAGTCCAGTAACACGTGCATGGGTGTGGTGCAGTCTTCTCCGATAAGTCCACATCCGTCCATTGCCCCGGGAAAAAAGTTTTGCTGGTCCCTGCAATAGGGGATTTTACCTTTGGCATGTAGTATACAGGGCCTACTCGTGTATACATGTACATGTAGTCTAGTTTGCACAAGTCCCTGCTTTGTTTTCTTGATCACAAGTCAGTCTGGGATGGCCAGCGGTGCTTGAAAAATGCAGTGAAAAATTGCTTCAGAAACAAAGGCACTTTGCACCGGTAAAATGCATGGGATACTTTGTCAAAGTGGCTCGATTAGGGTCTTTTGGATTGTTTGGGACGGACATATGTTGCCCCACACACGGTGGCAGTCCAATAGGGTTTGAGTGATGCCTTGCATCAGTGGCTGTCTCCTTGGATGGCACTTCCGCAGTTAACGCTGGAGGATGTTGATGATGATGACACCACTGCTGGATCCCTTACCCAAGGATCCGTGATAACACCCTCGGAATAATTTATACCGTCGGTACATTCTAATCTTGGCCGGAGCCAAAAGGTGGTTCCAGCACCTCTTGTGCTCATTTCTCATCTACTCTCTCTCTGTCTGTTGGAGTGCCAGCCGTATTGGCTGAAGGTGTGATTGCAATGGCGTCAGTCCATGAATGATGCATGTCTCATCAGCGACACTACACGGCCACGACCGCGGCAAATACGTGGGAGGGGGGGAGGATAGGGAGAGAAGGTAGGGGAGGGGGGGTTTATAGTGAGACTTAAGGTATTTTTAGGGAACTCCTGACTTAAGCAAAGGGGGATTATATACACCTGGGACCGTCCTCTGTAAACATTGCCATGTGCGGGGTAGGTGGACAGTCTGATTAGCTTCACAGCTCAACTTGGGGCCAGGCGCTCCAGCTCAGCTGGGCGCCCAGCCAGAAACAAATTAGTTGGCATGGCAACGCAGGGGGATAAATTGCAAAATGCGCCAGTCGGCTCATAGGGCCAAAGTCGTGACAGATGGCTTGTCACGGTTGGCTGGATAATAACTAGACGCAAGTGAGGATGTTAATCAAAACTGGCTGCATTCGGTTTTTTTTTTTCTTCTCTTTTAATTTGTTTATCATATTATTGCATTTTTCTTCACTTGAGCACACAGTACAGGCATCACAAGGGCTTTAATTGCAAACAGAATGGTTGGCGATGGGGACTGGGAATCTTCTTGTTCAAATCGTCACAAAATAATGAGCGGCACATTTCCCCCCTCGAGAATAACATATGATTTTGCCCTATGAAGTCTCACACCCAAATACATATTCACTCACGTTCACCTGTATACAGTACGTTTGGATCTTTGGTAACTTGGGGTAACTGTTTTTACCAATGCCCTGTCCGAACTGTTGTGTCAGCTGCTAAGGTGGAATTGGCCAGGAGATATTTGCAGAACCCACTGAGCAATAATGCAGAGGCTACATGCTCTTGACTGCAGGTTAGACTTTCTGAGGCAACGGTGGTGCCGAGTACAGTGAAAGCATGCCATAGACTTTTCCCCAACCCAGTCAAAAAGAAATTGAACTGTTGTTTTCTTTTGACGTGGCAGTTGCAGTGTTGCTAACATCAGCTGCCAGTGACTTTTTTTTTCTACACAATGAGTTCCATGTCTTTGACTCAAATCAAAGAAAACCCCCCAGAGAAACCTGTTTCTGCATCTGTAATGACAAACAGAGCAGAGCGTGTGCCTATGCCAGGGGCAAACACTTGAACAGGAAGCATGGTGTTCACTCAGTACCAAGTTGACTGATTGGCACGCAGTATTAAGCATGTCTAAGTACAGAACTGGAGACATGCGAGTATTTGTTTGCCTGAGTCTGATTTGACTGATTCATAAAAGCGAGGCTTCCTGCATGGTCCAAGATCCCACTGATTAAGTGTCTCATCTGTCATTTGCGGAACCTTATTTGAGGGTCATAAAGCACTCACTGCTTGTCGGAATGTTTCCTGCCCTGTCTCTGCCAGAACCCCAAAGACAGGGTTTTTTCCCTTGTCATATTTTTAATATTTGTTCAACTCTTCGTCCCCCTGCGCCAGATCTCCTGCAACTGTTTTCTTGGTGCTCGATGTTTTCCCTTGCTCGACGAGGCTGGGGGGGGGACATGGGGGACTATCTACTGCACAGAGAGAGTCAATCTGGTGCATTAGCCTTTTAATATATACACCTGGCCGTGATTAATTTGTTTGCGCCTTCATAACGCCGCGAGGAGTTTTTATTGTGAAAGACGCAGCAGGGGGAAAAAAAAACTCACTGATGGGTTTCTTGCTAAACATGCCCTGAATCAATAAGCGTCTCATTTATATAGGCTCGCAGTTTCCCTTACTGGTGATTGTTGTAGAGATGTGAAGTTGAGATGTATGTGGATTGATGAACGGCAGGTTCTTAACTGTTTTTTTTTTCTCTCTCTCTCTCTCTCTGTCGCTTGTGTGTCTTGTCCTGATTGCAGAGCGGGAGGTGGATGCGGCAGCCACTATGATGATGTTTAGAACGCCCCCGGAGCAACGAGTTGAAGAACGTGAGTGTAATTATGTCTCCATCTGTCCTTCACATCAGTGTGGCTTTCTTTTACTCCGTAAAATCACAGCTTAGATGCACACGCACCAATTCATTTTCCAATATCTTTCTTGGTATCTCGTATACAGTTTTCAAACTTTGTTTTCTGACATTTTTTGGTAATGCTTGACATCCAGTTACTATTTATGGAATGGATTTTACTTCTGTCTAAACTTGGTTCATTTCGTTCCACACTACTTCCCCTCAAGAAAGATTTGTTCCTGGCCCTGCCCTCTATGCTCCAATTTCACCTTTGTGTGACTTCTCTCATTCCACCCCATGGGACCAGCATTTTTGTTTGACGTAGATGCAGCTGAATGGTTCATGTCTTCAACTGGGGTGCATCCCCTTCCACTCCAGACGTCATGTTTCCTCCCATTGCAAACTGGTTTGCAGATCAGTCAGAGTTGGTGCCATACATCCCACAGATTGAAGCCACATTCCATCGAAACATGTTCCCACGTCCCTTTCCTCATCACTCTCAGATGTTCTGTCCCGCTGTGTCTTCCTCTCTTGCTTCCTTTCCTCCTCCCCTTTATGTACTGTATTGTCTTCCTGTCTCTCACCCAAGTGCCCTTTTGACCTCCCTCCCCTCCATCTGCCCATCCCCTTCTACCAGCCCTCTCCCCCTTCATCCCAGTTCTACCCTCGGGGCTGACTCGATTAATTGCCTGGGAGGGTCTCTGGCTGCGGCCAATTTTATGGCCATATAAGGAAATGCTTGACTCATTTTATGAATGGTAGCAGCCCGGTGGAGCAGCCCCCTCTGTTGGCCAGTTGGCATCCTGCTCCCGTCCAGGCTGAAATAGGTTACCTTGTGTGGCGCCCTCACAGGAGAGCATCTCCACAACAGTGTGTTAGCTTCCTTGCTGCACTGAAATGCGGACAGTCTTTTGGATATGTCTTGCTAGCATGGAACACTCTCTTCTGTGAACAGAAAATTAACATAAATTTTTAGGCTGGCGTTTCTTGGTTTGAGAGTAAGCAGATCGTTCAGATTGAACTTTTCAAGTAGGCCTACAGTTTGTCTGTTCTCAATCATGAAGGGTCAGACTGAGATTGCAAAAGGTTTCTGAACCAAGGCATGTTAACCACGGTGTCCATAGGTTACTTAATATAAGGGTAGGTCAGAGATTGCAATGTTCATCCGTAATCCTTAGGGTGACTTTCATGGAAAAATGTGATTTGCTTGGGCCCCATAAAATGATGGAGTCCCATGCCATGCGTTAAATCGCACTTCATAAAAACAAAAAAAAAAGAAGAGAATATCAATAAAACGGCTACTCTAAAACCTTATGAATTTGTAACCAAACCTGCTGGATAATGTGTAGCATGTACACTGCATATCATTGTTTTAGAACCTTGCATAACAAAGCTTCACAGGCAGTCATGCTTCAACCTTGGCCCGTTTTCATTTGAAACTGTTTGGGTGTGCCCTATGCGTGTGGTTTCGGATGGCTTTTGATTATCATCAGGTACCGTTTTTCACTGTCCACAAACATCAACATACTGAAGGGACAGCACCTTAAAAGACGAACTAAACTTAAGAGAGGCATTAGCTTTTGTTGCTTAGGGCTACAAGTATTTATCAGATGTGCTGCTTGCAGAGCTTTTTGATGATTCACATCTAAATTTCTGGAACAATACAGGGAAAGCACACTTTGCGATCATCTACATTTTGAACAAAACAAATCTTTACTGACCTTCCAGATGAGCGTTTGAAGTCCTTCTCTCCTCACCAAGGCGTGCGCCGTGACAGCATCCCGGTCGGGGGCGTGGCCCCCCTACAGGCCAAGCCGCGCCAGCCTCACAGCAGGCCCACTCTCTCAGACCTGGCTGAGACTGCCTTGAATGATCAGAGCCTCCCCAGACCAAGGTTGGTGATGAAATCCTTAATCTCAACCCCCCCAGAAAAAGGACAGACATTGCTCCGTGAAGGGTGGTTATTTATGTCCCGTTATACAATACTTGCATAAATACTCGTCATCTGATTGGTGGATCATTGATCACGTCATGCAGAATCTTCTAAAACCTTTTTACGGACATGAGACGATCTGGCAGAGCCATGGTTGATTAAAGATTAGTAAGGAAGTCTTAAGGATGTGGGAGGGGTATGGTTTATAAGCATATGACACCCTTGTTTTTCATGACAGGCTGGCATCCACGCCATTTAACAAGGCGGCCCTCCAGACGAAGTGTACCCCGGCTCCTTCAATGTCAGACGACCACACCTACAGCCTGAGCGCCATCCTGAAGGCCCAGCGGGACCGGGCCCAACAGCTGGCTGGGGACGATGAGGAGGACGAGGAAGAGGAGGATGACCCTGTGGAATGTGACATGAGCGACTTCGAGGACTTGGTGTCCTCGGACTCGGACATGGAGCAAGATGAGGAGTCCAAGCGGCTTGGGGACAGCGGGTACATCCACGATGCCAGCTTTGATGACCTGGAGGATGAGAAGAGCAGCAGCAGCAGCAAGAAGCCCCTGCCGCTACCCTTTAAGAAGCGGCCGCGCCGCTCGGACGTGGATAACGACCTGGCAGCAGGCGCCGACGCCCTGCTCAACCTGGCTGGCATCAAGACCAGCGAGGTCCCCATACGCTCAATCAGTCCTCAATCTGATCTGACGGCCACATGATGGGAGCTAGGCTTTTCTCTCTCCCACTGCCTGGGTAGTTCCCCTGACTTCCATATTTAAGAGTCTTGAAGAATTGTTTCCTACTTTTTTCCTCACTCTCTTTTTCTTTTTTTTTGAACAACCATAGCGGTTTGTTTTTAACAAGTATTTAATCATGCAGCTCCTTTGATTGCAGAAAGGGGTGCTTTTTGATTGGTGGTGTAACTATGCTAAAAAATTTCCCGAGGAGCACGCGTTGGGTGCACAACATTTTATCTGGGGGAATCGAAAGTCAATTTCCTGCGGCTTGTACATAGGTGGTGTACATTGCAAAATTTCAGATGGAGGGGAGGAACACCCCTCCCCCGTAGTTACACCACAGTTGTAGATGCTGTGAATGAATGTTGCTGGTCATGTTCACATTGATTGTGATGATCATGCGTTTAAGATGGAAAGTGGGGTTGAGGAAAATACGTCTGCTGCCAGCATCATAGTTTGTTTCCATTCCAAATGGCACAGTGTTTGGTTTGTTGTAGGCAGCACCTGCTCTGAGAAGACTTGTTTTTCTTTTTCGTCTGGCCTGCCATTTGAGAAAGCAGTCTCCCGGTTAACGACAGTGTGCTCATGTTTTCATTCCAATAGCATTTGTGGGATTCCTCAAATGATGACCTCTAGCAAGAAGTTTTCCAGTTTGAAAAGTTTTCCAGGAAAAATGTCAGTGACAGTAAATCTATTTTGTGTAATCTTTGAACATCTTGCCAAACTTGCCATTATAATTCTTCCTGTAAAGTTAAAAAAAAAAAAGAAGGGAAAAGATACATTGTTCCAGCGTGTCTTTGTAATTCGTCCTTAAGGTATTGAAATCATGACTCCCACAACTGCTGTTGAGGATAGCAGAGTTTGGAAACCATGTGCACTTTGCAAAAAGGGACACTCGGCAACGGTCAGGAGAGTACATCAGCAATCCAAGTATTGTTGGAAGAAGAAAAAAAACAGGGGTGCGCACACTTGTAAAGACTTCTTGCCATATGGAACACAATCAAACAGAACAAACTTACAGGCAGGGGCCGTCGTATTGTGAAAAAAACAAACTTGCTGAAAATGGATTCATTACACAGCTGGTTAAGGTTTTTTACAACATGTTGATGTTATTGTGCATTGGTCAAGTGAATAGTAGAACAGGTGATTTTTACAGGAATATTTATCCTGTATGAACTGGTACTCTTTTGTCTCCTCTGGTCAAAGACATTAAATAATGTACAAGATTCCAGTGCTTCCATATTTTTTGCCCTGTACATTTTTTATTGGTCCAGCATTACGGTAAACACGTAAATATGACTATGTAGAACAAAATGTATATGTGTAGTTGAAGAGTTGTTCGCTGTATTATCGTAATTTTGAAGTCTGTGTCGTCTTAGTTCTGGTCGCACATTGATCTCTGATTTGAAATATTTGGAGTTCAGGTACAGGGAAGTGGATGTGCTGGCCAAGTGCGGGATCATCAGGTTTAGCACCCCTGTTGCTGACACGAACTTGGAGACAGATTGGATGCACGATCGCATGTCTGTCATTCCTCTACGCGAAACAGATGTCTTTGTTGCTCCTCGACTACGTTCTTGCCTGAAGCTTGAATGCAAGGAGTGCAGCTCTGAAACCCTGGCTGGGCCTGAAAGTCAATTTTCAAGTGTGCATGTGAAGCAGTGGTTCAGACCACCTTCAGCGTCAGTGTTTTTCACGAGCAGAAACCAGTGACTTTCAGCTTGCTCTTTCCACCAACCCCATCGGGGTAGTCAGCACAATCGTTTGTGTCAGTCAACTCGGGTGAGACCCGCCCTCTCCAATCCCAGGTGATTTCTATCCAGGTAGACTAAGGTGCTAATTAAGAGAGGGACGTTGGTATAAACACTGTAGATGTAAAACACGTACACGTAGCCTTAGATTGAGACTCTCACAAGGAGCCTCTGCAGAGTTTTCAGAATCGCGCAGCCGATTTTTTCCGAACTCTTGCAACAACGGAATGAAGCTCTTCCAGAATACAAATGTACAAACAGAGAAGAAAGTAATCAACAGAAACGAGAGTATTACACACTAACCTGCCATTTTTTTTTCCCCAGTGGTTGAGTAGCCAATCGCTCGTGTGATCTTCCAGAATTTCATTTAGATGTTTGTAAAAAAAAAAGAAGAAGGTGGGAGTAGCTGTAAAGGAGGCCTGATTAGAGTTTTCCTGATTTCTGAACTGCATCAGTAACATAATGTACTCCAGCCAAAGTTGCTCCAGATCGGTGCTTTGAAAAATCATTTTTTTGTTTCCTCCTGCAAGGCGGGCCTTCCATTTTGTCCATCCATCATCTGGAGAACCCTCCATGTTGATTGGTTACAAGTAAGCTTTTAGTTTTGATGCAGCTTCTCTCCAGACCTCCAGTATTGTTAGTTAAGGACCTTCCCAGATAAAATGTGTCAAAAGCAGAATTTGCCATTCAACACAATGCTAGAAAAATTTCGTTCTCTGTAAATCCAAAGGGCTTCAGATCTCGGTTCTCATTTATAATCAAGTGTATGATGAGATTGTTTCATCACTGGTTGTCATTACTGAACGAACAAACGGAGCAAGAGAACTGATTGTGTATTTTTAAGGTAATTATGTAGATTATTTTTTTACAGTATATTTAAAAATGCCAGTTTTTCTTTCCAATCATTTTAGCCAGTTGCCAGTTAATTTTTTTTAAGATCCTGTGGAAGAGGGAAAATACCAGAGAAGGGAACAAATAATGAAAAGGTGATCTAAAATTGCAAGGCAGAGAAATTGCACGCTTGAATTGGCTGGTGCTTTTCACATTCCTCATGTGAATGAAAATCCCGAACCACTCAACTGCTCTACTCTCATCCACTCAAAGCAAATCCTCAAGTCAAGTGGCAGCAGTCTCAGGCGATTCAGATACTTCTATCATTGCTGCGCACAGCTGGTTGAGGGCGCCGCACAATCAGCAGTGGATGTTCGGCAGAGGCAAGGGACAGGACCGCGGGGGGTCCTGTATTTGGTGTGTCGATTCCATGTCATCCAACATTAGACTTGTACCTTCTTCCTGGCCTCAACTCATACACGTACCAGTGTCATACAAGACTTGAAAGCCATCACATTGTGGTGTCACTCTGTGATAAATCTGATAGATGTGTTGTTGGAAGGTGTACATCAATGAAATATGTTATGTCTGGAAGTATGATCAGTCATGCAATTCTAGAGATTTTTTTTCTTTTTAAGAAGCCAAGATGACATGTTTGTCAATGTGTGGGGGCAGTGCATATGTAATTTATTGTACAGTACGGTAGTTGAGAAATCTTAAAGTAATTGTTGATCTTTATTCATTTAAGTTCACTTTTATGTACAGTTAGCATAGGTTCGCTTTCCTACCTCTTCTGAGTCTGACATGCCTTCTTTTACAATTATTGCAACCCTCTCTGTCTTAGTTGTATAATTTAAAACAAAGATCGAACAAAAGCAACTTGAACAAACATGTAAAGGAACAAATTTCTTCTTTTGGTTTTTAATTTAAGAAAGAATTTAAACAATTGAATGTATATTGTACTTTTAAATATCATGAAACCACTTAACTATTAGAGCTTCTTGTTCTGTTTCACAGTTGGAAATATGTTCTCGGAGTTCCAAAATGTGAATTGAGCACAAATTGAAATAGCAAGGGAAAATCTAGTTTCATATTTCAGGGACAACACTTTTTTCCCCCCGGTTTAGCTTTCATCCCTATCACCGTGCAATAAGTGTGCCGTGCAGCCCGTAGATGTTAGTCTGTAACCCTTGCTGACTAGTCTTAGCTCCGTAGCCGGGTTCTAGATGTTAGCAGTTTGTGATGATAGAAGCTCACATAACTTCTACCTGCCGTGCTATTACAGACCAATTCCGCTGTGCCCGGCGACTCTGCAGCCACGGTGACTGGCTCCCCTGTTGGGGGTAGCTGACACAGGTGATCACATTTCAAGCGTTCAAGTGGGATTTCCTTGCCCGAGTAAGAAGGGCGAAGGGTGATTATGAGGAGTTCGGAGGCAACTCAGATCACAATTGATGTGGGGAAAATTTCAAACTGGAGGTGGGGCTTCCAGTTGAATGAGCCAGAGAGATTCTTGAAAAGCAGTGAGAATATGTAATGCCACGAGATCCTCAAATCCATATTCAGCTTTGAGTCTGCTGTCAGCAGCCTGTTGTTGAAGTCACCCATCTCATTACGCCATTACAACATTTTCTAATCACTGAACCACTATGTGCTGTAGAACACGTGGTGATCGGCTGTGATCCTCTGACACGTCTTCGTCAGACAAAAATGGCTGCTCATATGCAGAGAGCATTTTTGGGGGGGGGCAAAAAGAAAGGAATTGGTTTGTATCTTGTGGGGAAATCTGCTTGTTGGGTCTGTGGCTTGTGTGATTGGTTGTGTGTACCATTAACTGTCGGCATTGGGAGGCATGCGGTGTGGATGGAGAACGTTGATGCTCGCCACGCTGCGCATGTAGTCCTGGGTCAGTCACGAGCTGACTGCATAGAAGTGGTTGGATGCTTCCCAAGGTCTCCCAACAATTGCTTACAGGGATGCACACAACCGAACTGGGCAGTGTTTTTCTTACTAACTCTGTGTGTGTTGTAACCCCATTACTAACTTGGCATTAGCAATGTGAGGAACACTACTGTTGATCAGAGTGGTAGCCGGTCCACCTCAAAATAATTCAAGTCCCTCAGTGAATTTGCCACACCTGGCATTCTGTTGTATCACAGGCTGTTAGTTTTCCGGGCAGCATTGCATTGTCAGCAGAACAGTGGCGTGTCCAAATCAGTCTGCTGTTGCCCAGTGTAACACGTGCCTATGGTAAGTGGTCGCAGTTGCCAGCCATTGGCTTCCCATCAGCCATAACACGCTGACACAGCCCCAACCTGGAGTTACCGGCTCATTTGGTACATCTGTCATCTTTGCCTTTGGCTGATGGGCTGATTTATCAGATGAGTTTGCCGAATGTTGAGAACTCCATGCTGCTCATGCATCAGTTTTCAACCAAATGGTCACACATGCCATTTCTGCCCAAGAATGGTCAAAATTAGTGGTGTTCTTTCATTGTGCCAATCTGTTTGCTGTGTAGGCAAAGTGCAACAAAATCAAGTATTAGAAGTCATTTCAAGCCTTCATTTCTACCATCTGCAGTTTCTTCTCTGTGTTTAAAATGCAATATCACACAGCCAGAACAGGAAACTAAACAGATGTGCACGCGATGGCTTTGGCCGACTGCATGGTGACATTGTCACTGTGGACAGAAATTTATCTCAAGTAAGAAGGATTGACAGATCATGCATGAAAATATGAGTTTCTGCCTGGAAACAGTAACTTTTTGTCTTGAGCCATTCTGAATGTGTAATATACAGCCAATCGTTCAAAACCGTGTGAACAAAATGGATTGTTCAGAATTGTTTCATTTGAACTTGTTTTATGAATATTTTGCATTTAACAAGTTAAGAGCCAACAGTAAACAATTTTTTTACAATTCAGTTTTAGTAATTTGCCATTTTTATTTATGTGCAAGACTGACAGCAGAGCACATCTGTTACCTAAGCACAATTAATTTTTGAAAAGCATGGTATTATGTAAGTACCAATACAGCAGCCTTATTTTTAATGAAATTTAATGATGCAGCGTTCCTGAGGCTTACAGATAATTGTTTCGGATTTTGTAAGAGTCATAAATTGTGTACATTTCTCAATCTATACTTCTACACCAAGGGCATCTTCCACAGTAGAGGAAAGGTCAAGGGTCACACAAAGGTCTTGCATATTCATTAGCCTGAGCATTTATTACTCAGGAAGGTGGACTAGGGAATATTGACTCATTGCTCTCTTAAATTCCCTCTCTGTAATGTTAAATCAGCTTTCATTTCACGTTGTACAGGCATAATGATTCATTATTCAGTGTAGGGAATACTTATTGGAAGAGAGAAATAAATCTCTCGGGTAAGCTAGAATGTAAATGTTATAAGAAGCAAACTCCGTGACTAAATCATTCAGTAAAAAAGTAGAGGCTTAATGTGTATTAAACCAAGAAACAAAGAAAACAAAACAACTTTTCCATCTTTGAAAACAACTTTTATTGATGATAAATTACATAGCGAAACTTCAAGTGAAATTTCAGCAGTCCAAAATTCTTTTATGCCAGACACTGTAAATAGGACCACATCACTTTCTGCAACTCCATATTATGGAATCTATACTCACATCATCAGGAATAAACCTAGTTCCAGTGAACTGCAGGTGTAATGGCCCCCAAAAAAGGGTCCTGATGTTTTTATCAAAGAAAATAACACTTCATGGCGGGCACATCTGTGTCTTTGAATTATAATTGAAAGCAGGAAATATTACAGCTGTAAAAGACTCGTTGTTTTTAACTCTTATTACGATGCAAGTTAAATTTTCAGAATCTAGTTTTATTTTTTTCGCAAATTCAGTTCACCATGTAGTTTTAGCGTTAGAATCAAGATAGATGAAGAGTAACCCTGAAGAATCTTGAGTCACCCAGATCGGTTGGTTTGACTTTAAAGATACCAACAGCAAAACTGTTCTCTAAGTGTCTATATATTTTAACAATTAAATTATTCATGTTTAGCCGGTACATTTTGTACAAAAACTGGAACAGAGATCACTACTGTATGTGGGCTCGGTTTCATTAACAGAGCAACCTGTAGGAAAATGAACAACTTATTATGTTACTGTCACTGTTCAGCATGTTGTACAAACCAAAACCATGTCAAAGTTACCGGTAAGCAGTTTTTTGTAATAATTTAATGGAACTGAGTGAATGAAATAAAAAGGGTCGTCAGGACTATTTCTATGTAAAAAAAAACTTTGCATTATTGAAATTTGTTTTGTGAATTGTTTGCACAGAGTAGGCTCTTGAAATGGCCACAAGTGAGTTAATTCATTCTTTTTCACATGATTTGCAGTTTAAAGTGTACAAGACTTTAATCAGTGTGTCAGAAAGTGGATTCTTGCTGTCAATGTACTGGTACACCCATTTGTCAGATTTTCTGCCTCTACCAAGACTTGGTCACGTCGCACTCCAGGTTGAGGTCCCTACTCCCTGACTTGGAAGTACACCTGTGACAAGTATCCATCATTCTGTGAGCCCCTAACCTTGTAACTTAAAGACTCAAGCAACCTCCAATGAGCTTTCCAGATACATCAATTGTCATTCAGATGTTCATCACTAAAAATGACTGGTTTTCCCCTCTCCTCATAAGGTCAAAGAGTACACCTTCCTTTGCATGGGAACGGTTGAAACCGACATGTCTGGCCCTGCAGTCTCAGGAGAGCAGCATTCTCCTCATGCCCACCGTCTGATCGAAGAGGGGTGCGTTGTACAGCTTGCCCTCCTTGTCCAGCAGGTAGAAGAAGCTGTGCCCTTTGACCTTTATGGGCAGCTGGGTCCGCACCCCGTGCCGGGAGTGCCGGCAGGAGACATTGGCGATGGGCACGGTGAAGGACCAGGGCTGGCCGAAGAAGCCAAAGGTGCTGATGGTGACCCTGTCGCCCCCTTTGCGCAGGACAATGCGATGGATGCACTTCTTGGAGTATGTCAATGCCCCGAAGCAGATTAACCCACCTGAGGACAGACAGAAAATCTTGTATAATCCACTGCTCTTGACTTAAGGAGAAAAGGTTTCAATTGTCTGTGGAACAACCTGTTCGAAGACTTTGATTTATGCAATCTACTTTCTCTGTTTATAACATAATTGTAATTAAATTGCTATTTTTATTTATTCAGTCTTGATGCAATGACACTCTCAACGTACATACATCAATTCTTGCAAGGTCACGATTAAACTTTATATTGTAGTCACACTTAACATGGGCTTTTGGCATGGCTCCCCAAAATGAATGAGCTTAGGTTTAGACAAATGCAATACAGAATCCAGACAGGAACACTAGATTGCAATGTACATGCATGACCTACACAAAAAGTTACAGTCTGAATTTTCATATTAATGTGCACAAAAACATGGTATCTTTACAGAGGAATACACTGATCTATACAGCAGTGTTTCAAGACATATTTTCCTGTTTGCTTATTATTAGTGAGTCAACTAAGAATGGAGTTTTTAAACTTTTGACATGGAAACTGACATAAAAGTGTGGTCCTTAAGCACAATCGTGCGCTCACATGCATTATCACATATATGTAGACCCACTCGTTTCAGTGTCACAGACACGAGTCAACTGCATTTCTGGATGAAGTTTATCAGAATCCGCAATGCTATATTGTCGAGGAGGCGCATTACTCCCGACTGCTCCCTTTTGAGTGAAAGAGAACGTGTCATACCTGTTTCCCTCCCTGATTCCGTGGGTGTTGTTCGCTTACTATGAACACCCTGTAATTCATAGATTTTTTAAGCAAGATAAGTTACAAAATCTTCAATTTAATCATTGCTGTTTTTTTCGATTTTTCACAAAGCAGTTGACTCAAACATGAAACAAATTGCAGGGAATGTTATACAACGTAATCAGCCAATCTTGTGAAATTATGACAGAAACCAATGGTGTATACCACTTTTAATATACCCAGGAGCACTTTGAGGAAGACACAATACAAGATTATGGGGCCGATATGCCACCTTGAAGTTGCCTACTAGCAATAGGCATATGCAATCGGCCTTACTGGTTGAGTAATGTTGCAACTGTAATTGCAGGCCCTACTAACCAACAGCAAAACACAGCATGGTGAGTGCGTATCTCCAAACCCCAGAGTGCAGCTTCATCCGTATTCCTGACAGCGAGGTCCAGTTCTTCTCCTCAGGAGGTGCCCCCTCAGGTCCGTACTTGACCAGCTCAAAGTTCCTAGAGTCGGTCATGGAGGTGAACGCCGAGTAGGTCAGATAGGACCAGAAGCCTAGCTGGGCGACAGCGAAGAGGCCCACCAGACGGAAGAAAGTGAAGCCATCGTTGCGATAGATGAGGATGTTCTTGTCAATATGGGTCTTGGAGTAATTGCTCACCTGCCTGAAACGCACACTGAGACACTGTCCTTTCTCTCTGCCTAATGCCCTACCCCAGCACCACAACATAGGTTGGTTCAAACGTCCTGCTAGCATGGCCTTTGTGTTCACTTGTACACAACACACACTCCCAGGGGAAAGTGAGAGAAGTTTGTATGCACCCGCAGCAGCTGCTCTTCCTAACAGCATTGTGGTCTGGTTGCTGTGCTTACAACTCTCAACCACAGGAGTTTAGTGTCTGTGATGCCACATCCTAGAAATCCAAACACAAAATGGGTATTTATTAGAAGAGTGCCAAACATGGTGCTCCTCAATGGAAGGTACCCCACAAGGCCAATTTTGATCCTTGTGGGGTACTAAAGTGGTACCCAACAAGAATTTCATGAAATAGATATTTCAAATTTACTCAAAAAGGAGGAATTTTCAAGTGGCATTCATCTGTCGCAAATTGGACTGTTTTATGTAAGGGACATACGGTCGAAATTTCAACCGAGGAAACTGAATTTGGTTGAAATGGCAGTGATTTGAAATTTTTTCCGTGTTGTGTGGGAGTTTTGTACACAAGAACAAAGGAAATACCCCACAAGTATACATATGTAAGGGTGTGTGTGTGTTTGCCAGCTTGGTGAAATACTGCACATTAATGCCACAAGTAATGTATATAGTCCGGCTGATAAAAACGTGGTGTGATTAATCATGGCAACAAGGTGACTCTAGAACATGATGACTCCCAACCCTGAGAGCTGAGCTATAACTTAACAGGTGTTGTCTGAATGTTTGATTCAAAATGTAACTTGTTGTAAGGAAAGATTTGATGCCCCAATGCATATATACTCATGACATGTACACAAAAAAGTCTAATAGGCCCATGTACATGTAATTTTCCTACTTTTGTACTCAATCTATTTACCATTCAACCCCCACCCCGAGAAAGCTTTAAAAATAAAATAACAAGTCATTTACTTAGAAAACACTTAGACCAAGCATTGTTAACTTTTTAAGACTGGTCTTAACATGCTTAAAGATGTACGGCCACGGGATGTCAAGTGGCGTCCACGTATGAAACACTTTCGGGAATTAGGCCTAGGCCCCTTTTTATAAATGTGTGAATTCAACTATTGTTATTACTCCAAGCATTTTGGTTTTTGTTGTTTAGCCGCTCCAGCGCACTCCTTGTTCGTGGGCATACATGTACCATGATCATGGATGGGCACGGACGTGGTGGGAATGCGCAGTGGGACATGTGCCATGTGGGCAGGTGGCCCGCATGCACTGATGATGCAGTGGACTATCGTGACTAGACCGGCATGAGCCGCAGGAAATCGAATGTATCTACCTAGCCTACATACCGATTACGCTATATTTATTCTGTGAACATGTAAGAGAAACAAACTTACAGAAAGTGACGCAAATAGGCCAATAAATTTTCAACGAATTAAACTCCACACAACCTGCATGGACGCCGCCATGTTGAAAATGGGCAATCCCACAATGCTACTCTTCCTTCTGAATATGGCCGCCCCCTTTCGCTGGCGGTTGATGTCATTACTTTTCAACGGCCACAGGTCGATTGCCTCCACGAAACAGGATCCGAACAAAGAAGAGCATCATTCCGCTCAAGGAGAGTATGCATTTCGTGATCGAAATTCGACTTGCACAAATTTAGCGAGTGGGATGCTTGTTTTTACGTGTTGTTAATTTTTCAGACTTCACTTCGCACTGTCATTTGATAACAACCAGGCCTAGCTATCCATGCTAAGATAATTAGCGTTTAATTTGTTTCGGTAGGCAAAATATTTATAATTATAGTAATTTTGCATTCCTTGAAATCGTGTCGGGCGAAAACTTGAATTTTAAAAAATTGTAAAGAAGAATACGAGAGAGATTTATTAAAATTATACCCCATTGGAATTCGTAGCACTGCTCCTTGACATGTTACTCTAAACGGTTGATATTTTCTGTTATGTTAATGATCTGGAAAAAGGCATTTTGGATGTCATTGCCTCAGGTTACTTCCAATCTGCAAGTGGAGTGTGTGACTCCCTATTATTAAAATAGTGAGAGGTAAGAGGATTAGATAGATTGAATGATTTATTCAGTCAAGGATCATAGAACAATTTTTGAATTCATCTTGGACTCGCTTAAAAACAATTAACAAATACACCTACTTTTAAAATCACAGATGTATACATACAAATATACTTAGAGTTACTTAACAATTACAACTAACATGCACACCTATAAATCCACTTATAAGAACCCACATAATACATTAAAATTCCCATTATTAAAAATTTCCAGAGTCCCATTATCGGAACCCGCACGGTCGATGGTATAAAAACTGTTGCTTTTAGCACCTACTTATCTCATTCTTCTTCCTGGGGGCATCAAATTTTAAAAATGCATTAATTGGGTGACCCATATCCTGAATAATGATCTTAACCCACTTCCCCATTCTCTTACTATAAATTGTATGCCTATTGTCTAACTAACTTCATTATGCGTGACGCATTTTTAGTTACACGATTAAGTTTTTCGATTTCACTCGCAGGTGTGGCATTAATGGAACTGGTCAAGCAAGAAAAAAATAATACATCTTGAAAAGCAAGATTCAATAACGCATCTTTATTACATTGGGACACATTTGGGATACCAAGTTGGATATTGACCAAATGATGCAATTAAACCAGACAATTCAATTAGTATTTCCATTGTAAACAGGTTCATCTCGCTAAACAGATTTTAATGGTCCAAGCTGTACAGTCCACATTGCTTGTATACATTCCTTGCGCACAAAGTATTTCAGTTGTCGACCGAGACCGATACCTGTCCTAAGATTTTATTAAAAGTCGTCGGGAATTTTTGGTCACGGAACCAGACTAAGAGTAAATAAACCTTTTGCGAGTTAATTAAATTTGACTAAAATCTAGTACATCAAGTTCAAGAAAACATAAAATATTGAACTCTCCGTACTGAAGACACTGTTGCTTTACCTCGTGATTCGGGCAAGCTTTTGCTTATAGTTACGTCAGAGACACCTAGCTCCAATACATAGTTTTCAGTGGTTGAGGTTACGAAGAAACGACGAAAAAGTGGAGATTCTTTGATTCGAATGGACGAGGACGCGAACGCCCATTCACATCAAAGAATCTCCACGTTTTGACTTGCTTGTCCAACTTAACTTCACGTCCCTCCCTCCACTCCAAATATATCCAGCAAGAAATGGGACAGAGGGGTCTCCCCCCCCCCTTTCCAATCGCTATGCACACCCTATTGTAACTATTGTTACCTAACACCCCCCATGTCTGAAAAGAATTCCTCAGATCCCAGTGAAACAATGACCAACACAAAGCAAGGGGGCAGTCTCCGTATCGTATCTTGCTTCATGTGTCTCCAAATTGTACAAGAGAACAAAAGGTCATTGCTACTGCTTTGAGACGAGAGATAAAGCCGTTATTTGTCCAACGGTGGCTAGCTATTTACATCTGCGTTTGGAATATCATGTGAGGTTTTAAACGAGCAAGCTGTTCTTTCACATTACACACGAGTTATCGATACAGTTATTTTGAAAATTGTTAATAACAGAGAGTTAAAACTGAGGTTTAATCGAAAGAAATTAGGCTAAATGCGAATTTTAAAAAGAAAATCACTAATACAAATACAACTTAAAGGTTACAATTAACGTATAAATATACATAAGTAAAATGCTAACAAGTGTTGAAATAAAATCGAAGGGGTATGTGGAAAAAACCAACACAATAAAAGCACATTAAGTGCGATTGCAATAAGTTTCACTTGAAATGTATCACAACAAAAACTATTAGCGCGTCAAATCTAAAAGTTCAGAGAGACCATCAACCCGTAAAACATCTAAAATGGTTAACTCAAATATAGAGCGTTTCTCATATGTTTATAACGTTGTAATAATGCAATGTCACAACTGCCTTTCTGTGCCTATTAAATTAATTTTGATCCGTCCTGTAAACTGTACAGTTAAAAGTACATTCTTAACGACTCCTATGACGTATCCCAAGTCAGAAAAGTGTCTATTATTCTTAAAAGTGCACAGAGGATGCATTGTAGGGATGGTGGTAGCTATATAAAGGCTTGCCACGAATCACGAGGTATTGCAACAGTGTCTTTAGTCTGAGGATTCAAATTGTTATGTTTATGTGAACTCAGATAACTCGGTGTACCAAATGTTATTCAAATTTAATTCACAAAAAGCTTATTGGCTTTCCCAATTCTTTTGAAGACTATTTCGTCAAGCCATAAAAAGAAACGTGAAATAACCATGACATTTCTAGTCACAGCCTTGCTCCTCTAAGTTTCGAACTCACAATTTGCATTCTGAATTGTTGATTGCCTGCACCACAACCTGCCATGGGTTTTGCAGGATGCCTGCCAGGGCGAGTTGCTTTTTCAGCCGGTCTGTAAACCGCTTTTTTGGAGCGCCGCGGTTTCTCTTCCCGGCCTTGAGTTCACCGAAGAGAACAATTTGTGGCATGCGAGAGTCATCCATTCTCGCGACATGCCCAGCCCAACACAACTGCTGTTTCAGCAGGATTGACTCAATACTGGGAGCTGAGCCTCCTCAAGAGCGTCTTCGTTGGATACGTAGTCCTACCACTTTATGTTTAGGATGGACCGCAGGCAGCGCTGGTGGACGCGTTCGAGAAGCCTCAGTTGTCTTCTGTATAGTGTCCAGGTTGCCGCACCATGCATAGGAGTGGGAATGACAACAGCTCTGTACAGTTTGATTTTATTTGTGAGCTGTAGGGAATGATTTTTGATGAGTTTGGTGAGTCTTCCAAGAGAACTGCTGGCCTTTGATAGCCGGTTGTCAAGGTCCTTATCAGTGGTTGCCTTATTGGGCATCACACTTCCAAGATATGTGAAATATTCAGCAGAGTTGAGTGGCGTGCCACCAATGGCAATGTGAGGAGGGGTGTAGGCTTTCATTGTTGAAGTTGGAAGAGAACTTCAGTCTTTTTCAAGCTGATAGTCAGCCCAAAGGCCCTGGAGGCTTCAGAAAAGCGGTCAACAAGGTGTTGCAGCGCAGCGTCTATGTGTGCGAGTATCGCACAATCATCAGCAAACAACAGTTCTGTGATAGGCTGTTCCACGGTTTTGGTGTGAACGAGCAGCCGTCTGAGGTTGAAGAGGCTGCCACCAGAGCGGAAACGAACGTAGATTCCGTCATGAAGATCCTCCTTTGCTTCACGCAGCATCACGCTGAAGAAAATGGAGAAGAGTGAGGGTGCTAGCACACACCCTTGCTTTACACCGTTTGGGATGGGAAAGCTGTCTGAGAGGGCGCCGTTGTGTTTCACTTGGCCTCTTTGGCCCTCATGCAGCTGCCGGATGACCGTGCGGAACATCGGTGGATATCCCAGGTTTGAAAGGGTCTTCCATAATCTGTCTTTGCTCACAGTATCGAACGCAGCAAAGAATCCGTGTCGGTGTACAACAAGCGTTCTTGGTCTTGTAGGTTTCAGTTGCTTGTAATAAAACGCATACATGAGCGTTTTAGACTGATCGAGAATACTAAGCCACAATAGATCGGTTTATTCAACACGGTTTTAATTCTATACATTTCGGCAAACGACAGTTGACACTTGGCGAAAGGCACGATTGTTTGTTGCTGGGTTGTGACATCAGACGCTTGAACTTGTTAGCGTCTTTTTCGTCGTGGAGTAAATGACCGTTGACTCTGTTCTCCACGTTCTCCATCTCTCTCTCTCACGTTCTCCATCGTTTTACCCAAAACCGACTTGTTGAGTTTAAAAAAGTCTTTCTCAAAGTCTGACGTGTCTTTCGTTCGAAGTTTGGTGTTTTATCGATGTAAGATTTCATCCAAGGCTTTTGCTCAAACGTCAAGACGTGTTGTACTTTATGTAGCGTGAGTCCAAGACGCAAGTATAATACAGAGGAAGATAGTGCACCACGTACCGGTATCTTTCTTCGGGGTTTAAAGTGCAAGTGAGCTTATCGACTGCAGCAGTTGGTTCTTTGTCTCGTTGATGCTCAGAAAAGCAATCCTTGGGTATCATGAAGTTTTCGGAGGCTAAAGGATAGTCGTTGTGTAAGTCGTGTAAGTCTTGAGGATAGTCGACGTCCACTTCGAGTAGATAGCCGGTGTCTGCCGTAGGGGAGAGCGACAACACGTGCTCGGTGGTAAATTTGTCTGGATTTTTTACCCAGCGAAATCTGCGGTACGCCAACGGTAGCGACATCGGCCAACCGTACAAGTTGTTGGCGTCTAAATACAAGAGGTAAGAATCGGGTTTGTCTGGATTGTAGTCCGGCAAGTACTTATTGTTTGCTTTAAAGGAACGAGCGCTACCGACGCTTCAAATACCACCTCGTTTGACTCAAGTCAAAACAAGTTCTTATCTACGTCCGTTAGCAGCTCAAGCTCTATTTTGCTGTCTTTCAGCAAAGCGTCCCAAGAGAGACCAGGCGCTGTATAGTAGTTGCCTGGGTTGAGACCGTAGTTTGTTTGACACACCCTTCTAAAGTTTTCAAACACACCCGCCAGTAACAGCGTGACTGTTTTTGCGTAGAGGTCTTGGTAGTCACCTAAAGTTTTGCAGCCAAAAGCAGACCAAACTCGTTGGGCTCTTCCGTAGTTTTTTAAGTTGACCAATTCTTGTTTAAGGCTACAGTAAAACTTGTCTATGGGTGACAGCGTTGTTTCAGTAAACTTTCCAAACGAGTCCATGTATTCTTAAGGATTAACGTCTTTTTGTAACAGAAGCTCGGTGTTTACAGCAAAACAGTTTTTCAGTAAAGAAAAAGCGTCTTGAGGGCAGGCTTTGAGTAACTTGTCGAGCGAAGTTGTCATAAAGTGAAACGAATCAATAAACCTTAACTAGTCCAAAGAAAAGCTGATGTACCTTTCAGAGTTTTTAGCGATACAAGACAGTTTATCTTGGTTGAACGTAGAGGCGCCTTGCATAATTAAGTGAGCGTCGCGGTTTTCTAGATTGTGAAACACCACCGGGTTAGCGGTCTCATTAACCCTAATTTGGAGTTTTAGATTGCAGTAGGCGTAGGCAGCACCTGTGAAATTACCCGTTACGTGGCAGTGATCTCTCGCCTTTCTAAACTTGTTGATGCACCTTTCACAATGCATACAACCGTACTCCGTTAATCCGTTTTGATTACTTGAGGGAACTTTTCTTTCTGTGCTTTTTGTGGTCGGCTCTCTGGGTAGCGGACGTTGGCAGTTAGACTTAGATAAAAGGATTTTTCGCAGATCCAACAATTAAGAGTTGACTTATTCGTATCGTTGTTTTTCTTCTGGAGTGCAAGACAGCGATAGCAGGTTAGCAAACACGTCGTTAATTAATTGCGTCTTTTTCTGTCGTTAGGGACAAGACAAAGCGCGTGGAAGCGTCTGGGCCTCTGTATAGGTATCTCGACTCGTATAGACACCGTCGCATCGAACTACAACGAAAGAAACGCCAGATGATTTATGTTAATTATATATATAACGGTTTTGCCCGTACCCAACGTATTTATTGATTTATGTTCTTGCGTTTTGACGGTGTCAGTTAGACTTGGTTCTTACGGGTCTTTTACCCGTTCAAGTATCGATTCAAAATCAGCGTAAATCACACAAGGGGTGTCTTGTTCATGTTTATAGTTTTTAAACTTCAACAGGTTTTCACCTTCTTTTGGAAACGTTAGTTTAGAAAGAGTGCTGCCTATCCCTTGGCAGTCTTCCTAATGTTGGTCGAGTTTCTCTCGTTGGATAAATGCGACAGACAACATTAGCAAAAATACTTTTCTCGTCGTAGTTGTTGACTTCATTCGATAGAAGTCTAGAGAAATCTTTGACCCAACAATAATGTAAAATGGTTCCTGTCTCGTTTGCTCAAGGTCTCCGTGCTTGGGGCTTCGGTTTTTTCTGTTTGCTGAACAAGAGTAAGATTGCGGGATCTTTGTCTGAACGGTTTTTAGAGACGTAGAGGGGAAAACACCAACTTTTGATTTAAACCCAAACACGTTAATCGCCAAATTGTTCTGGGTTTCTATATGAGGGACTTGAGACACAGGCGTAGGAAAAAATGATGTTAGAGAATTTTAACCCGTCAGACCCCTCATAAGTGCAGGTTCTTTCTTCGTGGGGTTTATACTTTGGTTTTTTGGAATTTGGTTTTTGACGTTTGGTTTGTAGAGTCCCAGAGCCGCTCTCAAGGACAAGCAGTTAATGATTGCCTCTTTATTTTTTAAGTACTTGGGTAGTGGTACAAAAGAACTCCCCCTTAAGGGTTGATATTGCATCACGTTGATGTAAAATTTGACAATGAGGTCGAGGTTCCAACCCGACCCAAACTCGTCGATTTTCTGCAGCAGTTCTTCTCGTTGCTCTCTCAGCGTCAGTTTCGCGTCTACACTAGTTAACACAACGACATTTTTACTTTGAAACATAAATCTTTCTTAAAAAGAGTCTCCTTCGTCTGGCCTTTAATAAACTGGACTTGTATCACCGTTTGCAGTTTGATGCTACCGGTACTCAGGTCCTTCAACCCCGATGTTACTTTTGCTTCTATATCTCTTTTATGGAATTCCATATCTGCCGTCGCCCGTCG
>NW_019091695.1:0-18666 GCF_001949145.1 Acanthaster planci
AATACATACAACATGTGCTATTGTAACATGGTGATAGTATACACATGTATACGCTCACATGTGCATGTACGTGCATGTAGCCAAAGGGGCGATTTACGAATAATGGCATTTTGGTATCTGAGATTTTGGAACAACTACTAGGAATCTTGAAAATGCTATTACAATGTATACGTACAACAACTTGACTGAACGAAAGACAAGTGTAAAGGCCACCTCGCCCACAAAATCTAGTCGTGAGCGCTGGTCGCCCGGCAGAATTGGCTTCTCTCCGGGGATACCTTAAAATCAAGCACGAACCCTACTATGATCAGTATGCATCCAATCAAACATCGTTTTTTACGGCTATTTATGATATCATTGGCCTTATATGGAACGTGAAAGCAGAGAAATTGACGTGCATGATGTTGTCTGAATATACAAAAGCATAATCGGATGTAGTGAGAATATAGCATTGTTGAGCCGCGGAAATGCCTTACGTTGCATCTTCTCCGTTAATCGTTTGTGAATTCTCACCACGTGTGTTTCCAACAATCATTTGATGTGGGCATCGTATGTCCGAACACTCACGTGTGCCAAGGTTTGGGGTTTCAAATTCATCAAACTTGTTATCTAGTCTTCGTGGTGTGTTGCTTTTTCTTTAATTAAGTTTGGTTTGGTTTGAAAGTGCTATGTTCGATGATTTTTTGGTTAGGTTTGGCGGTTTGTTTGAAGCACAAAAAGGTACAGAGGAGTACGACAATACTACGTAACGAATCCCTTTTAAACCCGATTTTTGGGCTCCATTTTGCTTTTATATGTTCAACCTGTACTCAGCAAGCAGTCATTTATAGCAGAATTGGGACATTGCCAGAGGAAAAAGCGTGTGAACTTCAAGCGGGCACGCGGCTGTCAGGATATCAGTCTCAGTTCCAAGCTTCAGAGATTATTTTTGTAGAGCACCCTTCCACAGTTTTGGACTTACTAAACAGAACGCTTACCATAAAGAGGACCCGTTCTGCACTATCTGCCATTTAGCACTGGGGTCTCGGGTAAAAACTAAACGATGATCAAGGAAACCACAAAATCTTTACAAAAGGCGATCAACAAGTCTTGGGTCTTACTCCAGGTGTAGATTGGCCAGTTGCAATGTCTGGAACACCCCAACATTTTCATGGACCAATCAAGGTGCCGATTTTGGAGTCAAATCGCTTAGCAACAAACCATGTCAACAATTGTCACTTTGGGTGTTTCGGTGAATAGCTTTCGATTTTCCCTGATTTCTTTAAAAAGGTTTAATGTTGATTTATAATAATGGCAAAATTATGTGGACCATTAGTGTTAAGGGCAACTATTATAAAGGGTAAAAAAATCAAGGGATGGACCTGCAGAGTGAATAAACTCAGAATTTTCATCTTTGGCTATCAAACATGGACATGGGCGACAGGTGCCCTACAGTTCGACTGGTCAGGCCTTCTGGCGTATGCCTTTCCTTCGATATCCCACTCATCCTGTCGATACATTGACTTTATGTTGAAATCTGAAGTGGATGTTCCGCTGAAAGAACCTAAAAGAGCATATTTCAAGGAACAAAAGCTATGTGTAACAGAGTGCGAAAAACTTAATGCTTCTGCGACCCACAGCAAAACAGTTGTGGAAATAAAAGCCAAAATGGAGTCCAGTATATCGGATATTCAAGATGAAAAAAATGCAAGCCACATTTCTTGCAGTACATGTATATCATGAAGATATTAAGCAAAGTGCTCTGAAGTCTTACTGTGTTGACTTTTATGAAGAAATCACCCTGTATTTGGCTCAAGAAGATGTACATTCCCATGATGGGGACATTGGATCCGAGGATTTAAATGTACAAGAAAACATTCTCGATTAGGTTGTTCAAATAAAGTTGAAGGAAATTCATCAGCATCGTCATGTTTTTTAATGTGAATAAACGTAATAAAGTCCAGTTTGCCGCTGTCATGACAAAGGCACTCATGAATAAGCATGTGTTGGTTCCTTTATAAAAATGGTGAAAATTTGAAGAGCAATTATTATTAAGACTAAACTAAGAAACAAGCAAATCATGGAAATGGCTTCATGTAAACAAAATATGCTTGTACTGTTTTGATGGTACTTTCGATGCTGGACATTATACAGTGTATCTCTAATAATTATCCTCGATGTGATTTTGAGTCATATAATCCAAAAGATTTGATAGTGTCTGATATATCTGTACAATGTGAAGCTGTGGCTAGAATTTCTTTTCTCGTGTCTTATTGAGTTTCACAGCTGGTAATGAGTGGGTCTAAATAACAGCCATTTTGTATGATACAATTAATCGTTTTCAATACCAAAGTGCACACATTTTAATCAAAGAAAAAATACTTTTTTTGATGATGAACTTTTGACAAGTATTTCAGAAACTTTTTTTACACATGTATCATCAGTAGTAAGCAAAATACCCTGGTTTGAAATATATCTGGTTTTGATTTCTTAAGATCTAAATGAATGACTTGAAGTGATATCCAAATATGATACTTTATCACCATTCTGATTAAGTTAGTTTTCTTCAGTGTGTATAAAGCAACCTTTTTGATTTTTACATGATACTATTTGAGAACAAAGTATTTATACATGTAACATCATTTAGAAAGTTCAACAAAAGAGACCCTGCATTTTTGTCTTGGTAAATCAAATGTGACATTCATTGGAAGGGAAATATGATCAGAAGTGTATACATCATGCATATACATGTACATGTAGTGTATACATGTACCATCTTTTTTTTATAAAAGCAACTAGACAATAATTCAAAATTGTAACTTAATCTCTAATGACAGAAGACTTGTGTGATATTTATAAAAAAAATTACTTGACATGTACATGTGTAATCAAATCAATTGTAATTTTGAGCCCTGTGCATTAAAGGAAATATTTGTCCTGAAAGTTGTCCTGAAACTTGATGAACATGGACCCATCGACCATTGTACACATATGTGTTGCTTTCAGGAGGAGTCCTTTTTTGGCATGACATTTTCGCTGTCTCCTCTTTTTGGGATCCGGCTCATATTCATGGGAAACTGGTCCCCTGTGTTGTTGTTAGTTCACACAGCTGCAATAATGAAAATATACAATACTTTTTTAGAAAATTTTAAACAGAAACAGTTCGATACTGTATTTAGACAATATCTATCCGTGTGCATGTTGTAAGGATTAAACTAAAAGGTTTATACTTGTTACAAATATAAAAAATTAGTTTGTATTGCTGTTTGTATTATCCCCCCATGATGCCAAGCAAATTGTAACTCCACCCTAAGCTTGCAAATCAAAAAAAAGGAGAGAGAAAAGAAAAAAAATTCGGGGGCCTTCCAAAAAACCAAACAAATAAACAAACTTGGAAAAAGGTGAATTTATTTCCAACCGACAAAAATCCAGCAGTTTTCAATCTTCAGGAAATGAACCAAAAATAATTGATATGGTCCGTCACAGTGCTTATAATAAAATGGATGAAATAAACAGGGGAACAAACGACATAAACCAGCCAAACTAGCTCAACTCGCCCATGGAGCTATACGACTTGCCACACTGTGAAACAAGTGTGCAAGGACAATGACCTGATGAAACTGAAACATAAAACATACCTTTGTGGAGGCTTTTGACCTCTGTGTTCTTGGTTTCCTTCACTCATTTTTCTCGCAGAGACAAACTATGTCGACGTTTTTAAAACATTAGTCACTGTTTTTACATTTGCCAAATAGCCAAATCAAGGTATGAAAATTATGGAGGTACAATCCTCCAATGAAAACAACTGGTCGATGACCGTGAGTTCATTGTCGCCGAGTCTAGCGGCACCGGCTGTACAGCCGTCAAATTTCGTTATTTTTAAACTCTTGCGAGGAAAGTGACGGCATAATCACGTGACGACTTCAAGATGACGACATCACCGCTTGATTAAGCGACATAAACAGGGACAAGCGACATCGCCTGTTCACATAACTATGTACTTTGCCATTAACGTTACCATGATTACCAATGGTGTAGGATACTAAGCTACAGGACATATTTCAGACGGTGATTGTTATAGTGGAAATGTTACTTACTGAGTCTAGATGAATTCGTTCTCATGGGGGTCGACATTGATGTATGGTAAATGTCTGATACATGTAGGCCTAACTCGCTGAGGCTGCCTCTCAATCTGCACGTGCCGAGGCTGCCTCTCCATCTGCACGTGCTGAGGCTGCCTCTCCATCTCTACTTGCTGAGGCTGCCTCTCTATCTGCACGTGCTGAGGCTGCCTCTCCATCTCTACTTGCTGAGGCTGCCTCTCAATCTGCACTTGCTGAGGCTGCCTCTCCATCTGCACTTCTTGAAACTGAACAAATACGTTTTTCAAGACCCTTCTTATTTCATCTAGTTTGGCCTGATATCTATGGCACCTCAGAACCACAAACACAGTCAGCAGAATGATAAGAAGTATTGTCCCCCCAAAAAACCAAAATACCACTTTCTCTTCAACTGTATATATTTCCAGGTATTGAAAACAGCTTCAAGATAACTTTAACTTTGTATCTGACAGAACGGCTCCAGGACATGTCATGCATACATGTGTACACCACACGTTTAAAACAGCGCCCTCTATAGTTCAAAGTTTGCCAGGCGCAAATGTTCGTTGTGCGCATCGTGACTGTTTACTGCATTCGCGTTGCACACCCTTCAATGGAACTAGCGGGTGCCACGCAAAGGGCTGGTTTAATTAGACTATAGTTGAGCTGTAGACATTGTAAATTTGTACTGTGTATAGAACCCCAGAAGAAATGGAAGCAAAATTGAGGTATTAATGGGTAAGGGACGGAGAACAGATGAGGGACTCTGCACAGCTTTGTAAGGGTAATAGTCGAGGAACTATTAAAACTGGACATGTTGGATCATCGTTTCTTTGTAAATTCCATGTAGGTTTCATGAACAGGATGTGACATCAGGTTTTCTTTTAAATGTGATCTTTTCCTGTTTCGTTTTCAGTCTTAGGATTCCCCATTTTTTAAACCCCCCCCATGGAAAAAAAAGACTGGCCTCATAAAAGGAAGCGGACGTAAACATGGTTTTTTACTTAATTTTTAAGGGTTGCATGAAATGTGATCTTTTCCTTTCAATCTCTGGGAAAAACATAATCATAGATTGTTTTCTCACCACACCAGGACGGCGCATTTTTTCAAGCTTTTGCTTTTTTAAATTGAGCCCAACTTGGACTCAAGATGTGACATCAGCCCGGCCAGCCTGTTTTTGAAGATGGCCGTCAGCTTACTTTGCCTAAAATGTTACACAATTATTCGATATGGCCATGTTCCCCACACCACGCACCCGCTTTCACTGTAGACTGCCAGGCGCCGGGGGACGACGTTGTGGGTCAAGATCAAAGATTGTATAGCGCCGCTGGGCAACTCTCCACTGAATTGAAACGCGTAATCGCCACGGGCGCCATTTTGGTGTAATATGCGCCACAGTATAATGCGCGCCAAGTACAAAAAATGTACATGCATACTGAACGTTTTCGGGCGGCGCTCCGTGTACGCATGGGTCGTAAAGCACAATGTCGTCGACGTGCATAGCCATCAACCATTTTCTTCTCCACCAGGTCTATGCATCGACAGCAAAAGCAGGTTCAAGAAAAGCGGGGAACTATAATTCTTACGTTTTCCCAAGAACAAAGAAAGGCGAGTAGTAATTTAAAATAGGCAGACAATCGCGCCAAAAATCAACACAATCTAAGCTAGATTGAGCCCCTAAATTAATGACGTTCATATTTGTAACAAACCTCTGACCCATGAATGCATGTACATTGTAATAGGCTTAACATTCTACTAAACACCTAGGCATATGCTGCAAATATTTACTGGCATATAGGATGAAAACTGCACCACCTTCTTTAAGAGTTTCATCAAGCATTCTTTATTTCAGACAGAATGGACAGTTAAAAAACAAAAGTGCAGAAACTGTACAGTTTGTAAATTCAGACTTTTTGCACTTAAGAAAAAACCTGAATTTCACTATGTGCTTACATTTATTCGATTTTTCCATTAGATTACAGATGCCAATTCTTTGTTCAAAACACCCACAGGAAGGATCTTCTGAAGAGAACCCAATGGTGTCTCTACACAAACGTCTGCCTGTGTTCCAATTATTATGAACCCACTTATGTGTCACTTATGGTGCTGTCACATTCCTTTGTTGACTTCTGTACTCTCTGTGAACAGGTATTCAGAACAGAAACAGATCTTCCACAGAATAACCAGTGCAATTTGCCAGCAGACTACAATTACAGCAATCTGAATGTGTGGACTTTTAGTAGTGTTGTATAAAAAGGAACAATGCCGACAACAGGTACTAACTTTTGAGAAAGGAACTTTTATTCTAAACTATTTACAGCTTGTACGAGAGAGAGTGGGAGTACTGCATGCAGAGATGTTGCTTGGAGAGTAGTTGTGATGAGACTGGCTAAGAATGACCAAATGGTAAAAATATGGTTGGGCACACAGGCCAGAAGAACAAGGGTAAATCTAACTAAAATCTAATTACGAAGTAATAAATCCTAGACCAGATGTCTGCCAGAGGAATGTGGTAAGAAGGCCAAAGCAATAAAAGTGGGTCCTTGTGTAGGAGTGCTCTTAAATCAATTAGGAGGCTTGACATTACAGGGTCAAAAGTTTAAGGCTCCTAATCTACTGCTGGGAAAAATGTACATGGAGTCTACTGTAGATGCAAGTGTTCTTATTTTTCCAAGGGGGGAAAACGCTACAGACTAACAATGTCTATGCTCCCACTGTAGCAAGATTTGTTAGCATGCGAATACAGTATGCCCTCAAATTTAAATGCAGGGAATTAAAAGATTTCTATGTCAAGTGGGTGAACAAAAAAGCAAAAATGGTACAAGTAAAAGTACAGTATCCTACGCCTATTTTGGAGGTATGGTAGTACTTCACATGAATTACCCTGTGGCTTCCTGAAGCACACGTGTAAAGGTCAGAACATATCTGCACTGATTTTTGGAAAGCAATTTTCTGACCAGAAAACAAAATTTAACACAAATGATTTAAATACTGATTAATATAACTTTTCCTTCAAACATATTTTCTGAACAGATCTGACAACGCAGGTTATCTTGGTGCTTAAGAAGTTAAGTGAATAACCTTCTTGCCATGTTATCGACAGAAATGTTCCCTCATTGTATCAATACTGGGTGTGGATTAAGTTAACTCATTCCCTCATTGCATTGTTGCGTTCCCTAAATATCAAGTCGATGGTAGCATGAACTTCATTAGTGTCTACGGGATGTGATATTTGGGGTCAACAATTTATTAAAGGGTGGACGTGAAACAAGGGGTTTGGGTGACAGTCAAAGTGTATGGTTGGTTTATTGCTCTCACTTCTCTTCATCAAAGTTCAATGTGGGTTTGAAGACAGGTGTAGCTTAGCATAGTACAACACACAAAAGGCAAAGTTATAGAGAGGCGAAGTGTACATGAGTGTAACTAAATTACGGTTTGGCAGGACCATTGGAAATGCAAGTCAGACGGAGTGGGTTACGGTACGTGTGTGTAGCATCGCACAACTAGGCTACACTCATCGGGCCGGGNCCACCACGGTGACTAGCAAGGGCTGGACGGGGCCAGCGCCGGTATGTACCGACCGCACTGCCGCTCAGACTGCAATGAGGTGAGCGCAATGATAAGATCGCCGCACTGTGTACCATTGGCTCAGCGTAGAGACGGGGAGGACCGGGCTAGTTAGCAGGACATGGGTGGCCAGGGACCCGGGGGTGTCTCGCCCGGCAATCGGTTCGGACGTAGCGGTGACGGGCCGCTACGGCTAATTCGTACAGCTTTCGCATCGGTCCAGGCTGAGCTAGCTGGCCAGTCATATGGTTACATTTCTTCGCCATAAAAATGGTTACTATTGCACTTCTCCCGGTGAGGGTCCAACCGCCGCACTACGTTGGGTTCCGCTCTCGCAATACGGGTTTGGTCCGCAGCACTTGACCGACGAGCTTAGGAAAATCTGCTCTATTTATAGGCCTAGGAATTAATAAAATTTGAGCGTCGCTGAACAGCTCAACCAATGAAAATCTTCGATCTCAAAGGGTCACATGACTTCCTGCTAGAGTCGTATGCAAGAATCTCAGTGTCGTGTGTAGCAATGTAAAATACAGAATAAGAAGTCACGTGTACAAAGTGTACAGCCGGGTGCGTTAAAGTGCTTACCCGGTCATCTGTGGCGAATGATTGACAGTTATAAAGTCTGAGGTTTCTGGACATTAGCATTTCAGGGAACCTTACCACGCCCAACCACGCAGCCACATGGAGGGGAATTTCGACATGCCAAAACTAAGCAGAGAAAACACAAGAATAAAGGAGTGAAGGAACACGCGATCACGCCAGAGTACAGCATGAATAACTTAATGCAAAATTAGCGTCTCTGCTACATGTCTATAATGCATAGCTGAGCTAAATAAGAGACCCTGAGAAATGCAAGGACCGAGAACGAGTAAAACTAGGGGGCGCTAGAATTCCAAGATTTGTGGGTGCGCAACAGTATTCATATTTTACTTTGCTTTTTTTGTAGTTCAGGCTGCCATTTTCAGAAGAGCATAAATTTTCATTTTTTGGCAGGATTTCCTCAGGACAACTCCTTTTGCAATTTTAGGGTAAATATTTTTGGCTTAGGCAACTTTTGGTAACATTTGAGCAAAACACTGAATATGGCGTTTGTATCAATTGAAATCTTTAAATGGATCTTTTTCGAATGATTTATTTGAAGCCACAACATCTCTACAGAGAGTAATACAAATCTTTCAAGAAAACTAATTACATACCTGTTGTTGTTTGTAGACTGATCAATGATCTTCTGCAAAGTTGTATTTAACAGATGAGAAATTTTTTGAATGAAAAAAGCAAACACAGAAATGGTACACCTACAAACTAAATTCTTATGTGCATGTTAACCCTTCAGTGCAGGGTGTAAAACTGGAAAGTGGAAGATTTTTTCTCTAGACAAATTCTACTCTAAAAATATTTACGTGAATATACAGTACTTTACTGCTGATGGACATGCATGATAGAAGTTGGCAGTGGCCACGTAACGTTAAAGGTACAAATTCAAATTCTGGTATACATCATGTACATGTATATAGGCTCTACAGCATTTTTGTATTAATTATTAGGCCTAATCCTATGTGAATATTCATGTGTGAATAACTACTGTTTGCCAAGAAAAAAATGAAAGATGTACACAAGCCAAAAGATCAGGAGCTGTGGTTAAAAAAAGGGTTACGGTCCATCTTCATTTAACATTATATTACTGTGGCAGCCATGAAATATTTTATTATTTAAGAACACAGCTGTTCTTTTAAATTAAAGTTTTATCTCTTTCTAGAAACTTTAACCTTCTGATATTCAAGACATCATTTTGGTTCAGAGGTGTCATGAAATAAAAGAACTCCACTTTTGTAGGGTAATTTAGTCAACATTTTGGGGGAGTGAGTGACTTAAGTTGTGATGAAACGTGCCGTGGGATATCTGCGCCCAGGCGGCCTACGCACGAGAAACATGTATGTACACATAGGGCCTAGGCCGCAACACAGAGAGTGTAACCACACAGAACACACCAAAATTCTCCGATTTCATCTCCAACGGTTTTACGTTGTGATGTTACACATTTCTATTTATGATAAATATAAGTTTCAATCTTAATTGAGGGTAAATATTTACCTTACTGACCTTTTTTTGTGGATAGAGCCTCCCGTCACCATGTCACATGTACAAACAGCTCGCCATTTGCACACCAAATGGCGGAATGTGACCTCCATGAAATTAACACGTGCGAGATGGTCAGTTCCCCATCTTGCGCCGCTGCACGGCGCTATACAATCTTACGTCAAGATGGCGCTGATCAAATCCAAGATGGCACGGTTACGGTCTTTAGGGGTGCCTTCCCCCAAATGGTTGTATTTCTGCGTGCGAGCTCATTAATATTTTGTGATCCCACGGGGTTTTCACAATAAGGCAGGCCATAATCAGGAGGCAGCATAGAAATATTTCTATAAATCTCGAATTTAAGACTGACAGTTTCCAGTTCAGGGTATTTCTTTCACAAAAAGCCCGAATTTGCCAACCTATGTTGGATAGAGGAGGGAGGCTACATTCAGAAATGAACACTTAGTTTTATCGCTATTTTTGGCGTATCTTCATTCAAAGGCGAATAAAAATTTTTTTGTGGCTAACCCCCATGAAATTGAAACGAAAAGTGATCTCCTGGCCATAATATTGAATTTCCAGTGAAAAAACGGAGGCCAACCTCTTCACGAGAGTCAACAGGCGACACTATTTTGGTCCGATTTTGCACTGTTTTGTATGGGCGCGTATTTGGAGTAGTGCAACCTTAGTATAGAAGATGTCAATCTTGACCTTTGACCTTTTGCAAAATTATGATTGGTCGAGAGTCGTTACAAATATGCAAAGTGTTTTAAATGCTTATATGTATACAAGCAATATACATATAGTATCATACAACACTCAAGGCAATTGGATTGCGCCAAGCTTTCGGAGACTAAGCTCCTTCAAGGCAAGCTGTGTGAATTCACAACTCACACAGCCAACCAACTCAGTAAAGCGCAGGCGCACCGTGTCAAATATTTCATGGGAAAGGCTCATTGTGGGAAATGCTATGCCGAAAAGGTTCCCAGTGGCGGATCTGTAGGAAGGGGTTTACTCCCTTGTGCAACCTTAGGCGGCCAAACAAATTTTGGGACAAGCCAAACAAAACAGAAAACTATTTGCAACAAAATTGCCTTCTCGTTTTAGCACCAAAATAGTGCTCCAGAATCCCCCCCGGTAAAAAGCCCTCCCTTGGGCTGCCAAAAATGTGGCGAGCCAAAAATAGAAAAAAAAAATTAAAAATACAAATTGCCTTTCTCGTTAGCCCAAAATTCTTTCATAATGCCTCAGCAAGCCTTCGGCTTGTCCCGCCGGTCCCCCCTCCCGAGGTACAATACATGAAGCTCTCCCATGTGCAGGAGTTCGTGAGTGCCCCGTCATTATTCCTATAGCTCTAGTGCCGCTGGTGATGTTTCACTTCCAGGAAAGTCACCCTTTCGTGCGGTACTTAAGCCCAAGCACAAATGATAAATAGGTCATAATACTCCAGGGCTACATGATGAAACAAATTTAAAACCCACTTTTGATGTAAATTGGTGTCTCATTATACTGTGTTAAATTGTACCCAAGGTACGTGAACTTGATAACCCCAAAGTGATTAATGATGTGATTATAGAATTCGTACAGTATGTAAAAATTTATCTTTCAAAGGATGAATGACATTACTTCAAAACACCCAGAATTTTCTTTTATTAAAATATTTTCTTTACAATATGTTAAAAATAGGAATTTAGAAATATCAAATGACAATCTAGAAGATTTGTGCAAGCTTTAAACGGACTGATGAGAATTACAGGGTGCTTAACAGCAGTACATCCATTGCTGTATTGTCATTTAATGTTTGTCATGTTTCATGTCAATAGGAATTAACACTGTATGATAGGTGCTTCACCACCCCAGTGAAAGCTGGAAAAGATCACTCAGGTGGGACTCGAACCCATGACCTCCTGCTTACTAGTGCAGACCTCTTAACCCTTAGTGCAGTCTTAGTGCAGACGTTGAATCCCGATTTAAACCAGCCAGGGGTCCGAACTAGCCAGCCGACACCATTAGCTCGGTGGTTGACTGGTTAAGACGTCTGCACGAGTAAGCAGGAGGTCATGGGTTGGAGTCCCACCCGAGTGATTTTTTTCCAGCGTTTGCTTGGGTGGTGAAGCACTGAGCATACAATGTTAATTCTGATTGGTGTAGGGCAAATATCACCCCAACACAAAAACATCATGTTTCATCTCATTGTGTGTATTTGTGAAACAACTTACTTGCGCGTAGTTTCTCTGCGAGTACTCGAGTGACTACTTCTCACTACAGCTACTCACCCAGCACTAATTTCAATTCATGAAACTAGATACTCACAAACTAAATTTGAAGTTCATGCATCAAGTATTCCTCAAGATATTGTGCTGACATGATTTCTATTGTTTAAGCCATTGTGACCTTGACCTTTGGGGTCCAAAATCAACAGGCTTCTTCAGACCACCAAGGGGAACTCAAAAACCAAATCTGAAGTGCATACATCAAGTATTTTCAAAGTTATCGTGCTGACAAGATGTTTGCAACAAACGCACGCGCACGCAAACATGTTTTTTGGGCAATCATGGACGTTCCTATTGTCCTCTTTTGTTTGTACTTCAACTTTTTTGGAAGGCCTCCTATATGTTTTGTACACGATTGACAATCATAGACATGGACGGTCTGATTGAAATGAAACAAATAAAAATCTTCCACTTCATATGATAGCTTCTCCAAAAATTCTGCAACAATTCAGTGATATGTATTTGTTCCACAAATTTTGAACTATATATGCATCAACATTTGACATGTTTGATGGATAATTGCTTCCAATTATGAATTTGTAATTTGGGGGGTTATGTCCACTTTATGGAATTGCCCATAGTGCGGCCGTGCGAAGGTTCCGGAAGCTCGCTGTGTGGCCTTTTACTTGCATCAGTGCTCTATACTGAACTAAACATTTAGATGGTTTAAGTGTTTTCACCTGTCTTGTGTGGCCAAACTTTTGTCCAAGCAAGTCTCTATCATCTTTTTACATAGCATGAAAAACTGCACGGAATTCATATGTGATCACCTCCATAACAGACTTGTATTTAATTATCTGCCACATTTGGTTTCAAACAAATGTCATCAACTTGGTGCACATGTGTACATAAGCATTTGGAATACTGAACTTGCTTATACTGAAATAAATGTAGTTGCAAATCTGCGCCTCCACATTGTGTTATGCATACAAATGAAAAGCATGAATACCACCGAGTGGATCATACATGTGCAATTCCAGGACTGGTTAAAGGAGTTCCAGCTCCCTTTAATAATTTGTTACTTGGTGATTTAATTATACTCATGAAAGTGCAATGCATACATGTAAAATGAACAAAAATGTATTTTACTTACGAGGTAGGCCTTCACCTTGAACCCACTCTTTGAAATAATTGACAACTGTACATGAATCCTCTTTTGACCACACCATGCGCTTTTTCTCAAGTTGACAAGCACCTGAAAAAAGACAAATTAAAGGCCATGATTTACCATGCAACCCACAGCGTTCTTTGGAAAGGTTGTAAAATTGTACCAGGATGTCTTTTTTGGGGGGGGTCTTCTTGTTGGGCCCAAACTAGGCCATACCACGCATAGTATAGGCGGTTATGTAATTTGCATTTTTGTTTTTGCTAAAGAAGGATTTTTTGTTATAGTTCAATGGATTTTACCTTCCTAAGCTAGGAATCCATTGGTAACATTTTTTCCATCTCCCGTGTGGCGGACATTTTGGATTTCAAAATGGCTGCCATTTTTATCCTAATTTGCACCATACATGTAACTTTGGATCGGATTGTCATATGAAGTCCATTTTGGTGGCAAACCCTATGTTGATGATACCTGGGAACCCAAGGATATCATTGTTGAGCAGCTACTCCCAATGGATGGCAGCCTAAAATTCATCGGGGACAAATCAGGGAATTTTATTCTCCTAATGTTAACCCCGCCAGCATATAGACTTTCAGAATAATATCAGTTCATAAAAATCCCTGCCAATTCTCTGAGAACTTCTTGGACCCAAACCGAACCTGCAAACATAGACTGTACCTGTGCCACAATTACAGCCCATAGCCTGCTACCAGTATGAACACTTATCCCGTCTGGCCTACAGATTGGGCATTAATAATTATCCCCTTAAGCTCGGATAAGGACAAATGTTGCAAAACATGTAAGTGTGATGTTATCCCAGCTGGTGGTAATTTAAAAAAATCCAAGATCTAGGATTAACAGGTCAGCAATGATTTATTTGCATTCCTAGTTGGATAATGAACATGGGGTTCACCTCCAAACTGACTTGATGTACCAATGAGGACCGAAATTATGGATTATTACGAAATTATTACATGTAAGGTAATGGAGGTCATTTTGAAAGGTCCAAGATGGCAGCCGACAACATGGATTAATAGAATATTTATAATATATTAAGGATTAATAGGTTGAAAATAATATATTTTATAATAAATTTGGATGTCCTCATATCAAAGGCATGCCCAAGAAATTGACTTGATTTGGCATTCAGGTGTAATGTAATTATTAAATGTTAAAAGAAATTCAAAATAGCAGCCATTTTGAAAAATCCATGACAGCTGCCATCCATTTGATTAACCACTTGCTGCCGGTTTCATTATAAATGTTGATGATGCTGTGCTGGGACAATTATCATTTTTTCTGTTTTCAAAATTCTTTAAAAATTCATCATTTTAATAACGGACGTTTACACCCACGGGCGGAAATCTTTAGGCACTACTCAAAATTGACAGCTGACCTTCAATGCCCGAGTATTTCAGCCAGGCCTGCAGCCTTGTAAAAACAGCCCAGATTGTGTGGTGTTACATATCTTTTTTGTTCACGAAACCGTTAGCAGTGAACTGCTGACCTCTATTCAATGGGAACCAGATTAGCGTGCAGCGGCGCTGTTTGGCTGTCACTGCGGTGGTAAAGAGCTTTTGTCCCCGGTAATAATCCGCTCGCTCTAAATGCCCCCAAACCTTGGTACATGGTTTCAGAACAAGGCTGGATTTTCTCTACTATTGAGAGTGAAAAAATGTCAGTAATTCCCAGCAGCCTGGTCTTTTGTCCAGTTTCGGAGTCCGAGCTTAGTGTATAAAGCCTCGGTGCTCGAAAACGAGTCACCCGGAAAGAAGTGATTAACAGGTCAACAGTGATTTCTTTGGGTTCTTTGGTGTAGCAAGCATGGGGTTTGCCACCAAAATGGACTTAAAATGGTCTGACATGGTCTTAATCAGGTCTGAAGTTACAACAGAAAATAAGTCTGAAATGGCGGCCATTTTTAAAAATCCAAGATGGCAGCCATCATCAACATAGGGTTTGCCACCAAAATGGACTTCATATGACAATCAGGTCCAAATTTATGGTACAAATTAGGTTAAAAATGGTGGCCATTTTGAAATCCAAGATGGCCGCCACATGGTCGACGAAAAAAAAAGTTACCAATGGATTTCTGGTAGAGAAAGGTAAACTTTACTGAATTCATTAAAAACATCCTTCTTTAGAAAAAATTGCAAATGTCAAAAATGTGACACAATATCCTTTACTACATTTTTCTAAATTAAAATCAAAATATATGGCTCACGTTCCCCTTTTTGATGAAAAGTGAATTTGTTTTTCAAAATTTCAAGTATTTATGTTTGACTCACCTGACCACCCATTTTGGACAAATTTTGTGATAGGCCTACTGAAATTACATGTAATAATGACCTCTGAGGTTTATAGTAAAGTAATGTACAGCGTGTTAATTCTTTTGCCGTCGTAGTTAATAACAAGAAGGGTAAAATGAAACCAACAAAAGGATAAATATAAACAAAACTACATAAGCCCCCCCCAAACTCTCTGATTTCTGGTCAGTGCGTCCTAGACATGAACGTGTATATGCATTACCGAAATAAGTTTTTTTAATTCGATGTAAAATGGTGCCCAAAACCTGCCAAACTTGAGCTGGAATCTTGATTCTGCGTATTTTAACGTGACGTGATGCCACAAAACATGGTGACATGGTCAACTAAAAGTGAGGAAAGAAGCCTTGTCCCGTGTCACTTTTGGATCCAACTAGTGATAACCAGAAACCAGAGAATAGTTTTTGACCTAAACCCAAATTCACAGGAAGACTCTGGCACACTGAAGACGGCATGAAAGTCAAATGTGAGTTTGTCAAGATAGACACATTGGTTTGTGTCAATGTTTAGAACAAGCCATTTTGCTTGCATAGTTTCGTTTAAAGCAATAAAATTTACTAAGTTCCCAACAATTCTTTTTCACACCATTAGTGTCGTCAATAAATCTAAATAACCCAGCAGATAGGTGCAATATAGGGAAGACTTGTGCACTTTTTGATAAAAACATGAAACTTGGTACACACTCATCTACACGTCAATAGAAACGCATCTGGATACAGGGACATCACAGTTTTAGNCCCTGGTCACTAATGACGGCCATATTCCAAAATGCGCCTTTACCATTACGCTTCTGGCAGAGAAAAAACAGGTATGTAGCTCCCTGCACAGAAACAAAATCCGTCGAAAATTTTAAAAAGTAATTTTTGGGGGTTTCTTTTTAACTTCCATTATGTGTTGAATTTTGTTGACAACTGAGAAGCAGCTTTCCTCTTGCAATAAAAAATGAATCAGACTTTAGAATTTTCTCTGAATTCGTACACAATCATTATAGCCGCACGTTTTAAGTGTGAAAACTTCGCCCTGATTAAGCATTACACACTTTAACAAGTGGGAGTATGGAGTCTGCGTAAGGGCACCGTAGATTCGTGGAGTTCATCCCCACTTTTTTTTAATTTGGAATTCCTATAAGACAGCATTCCCAGATTTGTGGGTGGCATCCATCACAGATACAGTGCAACAGTCTACTTCTACGGTGGCCTCACATAGCCACCACTTCTGACTTTCTAAACACTCTGCCTTGAAGAATCACTGGTTACTATGGCAACAATTTGTCAGGTGTGCCAATAAGCTGCTACCCTTTCTACCTCCACTTGTTAAAGTGTGTATGCTTAATGAAAGTTAAGTTATCCCACTTCAAATATGCGGCTAGTAACAAATTTTATCTGAATATCTATATTCAGACAACATTCCAAACTCAAAGATCATTTTTGATGATTTTATTTCTGTAAAATAGGTTGCCAATTATCGCGTTAATTCCGAGCAAATGGCCATGCATGTCATGTCCCCGACATGGGCTGTTAGGAGTATGAAATTTCCGGCAAGAAGCGTTCGCGAAGTGTACGCTGCACATTTGCAAGCAGGAGACTTCTGCAAAGTTAAAGACAAAAATGATCAGCAATACAATACTCAATGGGCCTAACAATTCACAAAGTGTTTGCAATAATGTCATGAGGAAATGTCGGCATCATTATATGGCGACGCAGAGTATCCATGGTGGCCGGATACAAACAGAAATTTGTCGTCATTACACGCAAAGCGTTCGCGAATGGCACATTCAACTCTCACGAATACTGGCACACTGAGAAGCGTTTCTCACCATATTTTGCAAGACTTTACAAACTCCCTAACTTTGTAGGCATTCGTTTCGGATGCACCGTTTGCGAAGAAATATTTGCTCTAAATCCATCGCAATAAGTGCAAATATCCCCCACTCGTAGCAGAGTCGAGAGAGCAACACCCAGGAATTGAGGGGAGCCCCTGTGTAAGTGCTCATACTCCTCCACAAGTGAACAGTCCTCCAGTCCAATCCCATCATATTGTAACTATTTAGACTGGCTGTTAATTCACACAAAACCATAGTAGACAACTACAAATTGACAGTGTAGCAAAAAGTCCATCCTTCTGCTTGAAATGATATTTTGTTTCAAGAAATTTATTCTACAACATACATTTGGAGCCTTCTACTGTTTGGGTCACCTCATACATGTACATGTTTAATTCTCAGATTTACTCCTTATTTGCTCCTGCATTTCCCTTTCAGCTTGTTTAGTCAGCGGTAAAGCAGGCCTGTCGGATTGCTGGTTTACCAGCTGACTAAAGCCGCGTTCGCACTGGACTTAAAATTGTCAAAAGATACTGTGTGCAGTAGTTAACATTCCACAGCAGTAATTCTTCCGTGCATTCGCACGTTACATTCGCGGCTCACAGAAACTTTAATGGGGCATGTCCTCCAAAAATCTCACGAGGGCGTCATGTAATTGACCTCCGACACAAATTTAACCATGATCCACCAGATGTTGTTAATATTGTAGCGAGCACCGCGTGATCACCCCCTTGTTTACCGCGGGTTGCCATGCAACTGGCGCGCGAACTGGTCGTGGTGCACCGGTGCGGCGCGAAATAAGCTGTGTAAAACACTCTCTGGCTGGCTCTCGACGAAGCAGGACTGCTCTCACGTCTGTGTCCGACCTACACCGCCGCCCCCAAATTGGCTGAGAAAGTTGTAAGTTCCCAAGAAGCAGAGACACAATAAATCATTCAAACCCGTAGAATTGTGTGTTGGTAATTATTTCTTCAGTTATACGTGCCATCTCTGTCCCGTCCTGTCTGTCTACAATCTGCACCGTACCTAATCCAGTGAAACCTTAGGCCGCGTCGAACACGTTACAATATGCATGTGCAGCATCAAACCTAGCATGCCCGCAGAACAAGCTTTCTTTTGCGTTTGTCAGCGTCTATTCGTTCGAAATGCCTATTGGGCAATTCTTGTGTGTTACGCGGCAAGCCAGTCCTCCTCCATGAAAATCGTACTCGTTATCATTGCAACAGATTTCCCTATATTGCATAGATCATTGAAGAAGCAGAAAACTGTAGAAGAGCAATTCCATGGCAAGGTAGACATGACAGTAAAATTTCAAGTTCATGTAGGGGTCCAGCCCTGCCTTAAACTATCAGGGGGTGATTTGTCCACCGGTGAGGGAGGATGATGAAGGGAGATTGAACATGCTGAAATAACTCGACCC
>NW_019091695.1:18932-30324 GCF_001949145.1 Acanthaster planci
CTTGGTTAGTTTCCACGTCGACTGCTCGGCGGAAGCGACAGCCATGATCTTCAGAATGCAAAAAGACTTACTCCGCGTGCGCGTTTCGGCACGTAGGCCACGATGACGTCGCCTTCATAAATTATGTCAATATACTATGCCCCAGATCTCCACAAGTTCCCTGCTTGGACACCATGTGTCCCGAATGGTGATTACAATAAAAATCAAACAATAAATCACTTCACAATCCAAAACAGGAGACGAAAATGGTTACTTTTTTACTTTCCTTAAGTCCAAAAAAAGATTGGGGACACTTGGGTTATCCACAAGAATCCACAATAAGTAAGCAAACTTACATGTATATATAGAATATACAACATGGTATTCCCATTCAGCCAACAAAGAATGGTGCAATGGCAAGGGCGGACCCGGACTCACAAGTGAGCAAATGCCTCCAGCCACTCCCCGTATAACTGAATCTGGAAACAGTACAACAATGTACCACAAGATACAAAACTTTGTATAAAAGAGAACCCCAAAGAGTCCTCACCAACACACAAACTTATGCAGTTATAAAAATTACTTTTTTTTTTACAAAATTTCGCTGGCACACCTGAAAACATGAAAAGTCACAACAATAATGTAAAATACGATATTCAAATAGATTTCAGCCAGCAGCACCATTTATAGCCTTTATACCATATATGCCATTTAAATGATCACATAAAATGATGGCTTATGATTACTAATAGGAAAATTGTTTTTTGTTAATACTTGAAAAGATCTAAATACTACTACATACGCACGCGCAGGGAGAAACACCAGTAAATCTTCAAGGCTTGCAGATAGAGCCCACAAAGACTCTGGCTATCGCAACACCATTAAAAAGATAGCTTCAGTCACAAATCAGAGGACACTAGATACAAAAAAAATTAAGATAAGATCCCTGTTACATGTAGAATTAACAAAAGCATTTAGACTCGATCCTTTACTTTTTCAAGGATCTGTAGCAAAATTAGCAAAGGAATAGGAATGTTACCAATCAACGTGCTTTACTACCTAAGAATGCATCCCTTATGCACTTGCAGTACTTGGTCATGCCATCGGGGGTAAGATGACAACCATCAGCGAGATACTTCGAATAATTCACACGTTTTTGAGGATACATACGCACCTTAGGACACTCTTGCATCCGGCGAGCAATGAGTGCATTGTAACGTTTTACTCTGTGGTTAAATGTAGAAAGAGGCACTTGATTTGGTCGCGTAATACTTGACTTCCGAATAACTGAAAAGAGCACAATACACCTCGGTGAAATGCACGGGCACCCAAAGAATCCAAAAACTGAACTGTCTGATCAACTAGTCTCTGAGGCGTGACCTCCAAACTACACAGGTCATTAGTTCCCATGTCTAAACAAAGTGTATCAATGGTCTTACACTTCATTTTATGAGTGAAGTGCCCCATATTTGAGAGAAGTCTCTCATATGTTAGGCCTGGAAGGCCCTCTATATACACATCACATTCATCACCCACTCCAATATATTCTGCTGGGGACTGGTGGTTTCGACGTGCCTCCCTCAATAATCTGGCTGGGAAGGGATGTCCAAACACAAACAAAAGTGGTCGCGCGGACATGTCCAAATGAAATGAATGAAACGTTAAAAGAGAGAAGAGCAAGTACAAAACTACTTGTAAATTTAATTGTGAACGGGATTGAGGCGGCTTATGCCAGATCCTGCAAAGCAGGCAGCCTCACCTTAATAGTGAATATACACACGGAGCTCAGGGAGCTTGCAGCAAAGGCATCGCTAACACCAAGGCGACTTTTCCAAACAGCGTGTTTTCAGTGATTCGCCAACACAATGGGTAGACCTATCATTAGGTGCGGCTCTCTGCTCTCCTTAACTGGTCAATAAACAAAAGAATAAACATGAGGAAATACCAAAAGAATCAATATACTTCTCAATGAATAACAAGGTTGTCTATGACTTAAATGCTTCCTACATACACTTGCAGAAAACTCTTTGGTAGAAAATACTGGACTATAGTTTGCTAAGTGATAGGGTTAAGCCACCCTTCTGCTGGCTTTTCCTGAAGGCGCTTGGATTTCCGCAACCCAGACTCTTTCTGTTCAGGGTTAGAGCCTTCCTCCAGGTAAACACCCTGAGTGCCAGTTTCCGGAAGTGCATCTCTACCTGACCTGCCTGATATTTTTGTGCTTGGCATTTGAGGATTCTTACAGCTTTCCGTGAGATTACATGTGATGACCCAGTCTGCATCATCTTCCTCAAACAAAGTTTCTGGGATCATTGAGTCCAAGTTGTCATTGACTTCTGGCAAACCACAAAGAGGATCCCCAGAATCTTGCAGAATGGGCTCTTTGCAAGGGTCAATCACTAGCATCCTACGGTTCAGCCACTTGGCATCACCACCCCCAACAGGTCTAACGAGGAATAGATCCTGTGCTTGGTTGGTCTGAGTGACTACATACGGCCGCTCCTGGAATATGTTAGCCAGCTTGTGCCTACCTTTGTGTGCCGTCTGTTTGACCAGTACACGATCACCAACGCAAATGGGACTTGCTCTGGAGCGCTTATCATAATTCCGTTTATTCACCGCTGCAGCCCTACTCAGTCTATCTTTTACCATCTGATGAGTCTGTCTCATGATTTGGGCCTGTTTCTCAACAGCTTGTTCACTCCAATTACTGGTTGTGTTGTGCAGAAGATGGTCTAATGCAACTGCCGGATCATGCCCAAACATGAGAGTGTATGGGGTGTAACCTGTTACTGTATGAGGAGTGTTATTGTAGATGTACACCAAATGTGGAAGCATGTCTGGCCGAAGGTGCCGGCTTTTACCATCCAGAGACTTTATCAGGCCACAAAGAGTTCGATTGAATCTCTCTGATTGGCCATTGCCCTGTGGGTAGTAAGCTGTGGTTTTGGCTTTCTTAATACCATACAGCCTACAAAGCTCTAAAACAAGTCGACTCTCAAAGTTTTGGCCACGATCTGAGTGAATTTCTGCAGGAATGCCATAGCAGCAAAACCAATGATCCCTAAGGACCCGTGCCACAGTGGGCACAGTCTGGTCTCTGCAAGGAACCGCAATAGAGAACTTGGTGAATGAATCCGTCATTAACAACATGTTTTCTACCTTACCGTTCCCAATATCTAACTTCAGAAAATCAATGGCAAGGCGCTCTAGAGGCTGAAATGCCAACAAGTGACGCATGGGCGGACGGACAGTAGGGGTTGGAGCTTCAGAAACAACACAATGAAAGCAGTCATTAATGTGAGCACGAACTGTGCTTGCTATGCCTGGCCAAAAGCAACGTTTCCTCAGAAACAACAGAGTGCGATTGACTCCCTGGTGGCCCCACTGATCGTGTGCAGCTTCAAAAATCATTTAGCGCAGTTTCTTGGGTGTCAGGAGTTGGAGGACATCAGCAACCCCAGGATCTGTTATGTGCGATAGAGGACGCCATTACGCTCAGTGAGTCGTGACCACTCGTTCATCCAACTCCGGACTTCTGCACAAGAGTCAGAATCTGACACCGGCTGACCAGGTGTCCATCTCTGCAGCCAATACTTCCAAACCACTTTCAACTCCTCGTCCTCTTGCTGAAGTAATGCCAACTCGGCGTGGGAGAAGGACGGAAAAATGGCAGGGGAAGAACATTTAGAGTCATCAGGCAACTCATCTTTACCTTTGCTTGAAAAGGCCCCTTCATTGTGTATACCCCGAAGTACCACGGGAACCTCAGCACCCACTACAATAGGCTCTGGCTCACCCAAATCCACATCCTGTGTCTCAGAGATTTCAGTATTCCCGGGATGCCTGCTCAGGGCATCGGCATATTTGTTTGATTTGCCTGACCGGTACCCGATCTCCAGGTCAAATGGTGCAAGCTGTGCCATCCAACGTTGCTCTGTTGCCCCGAGCTTGGCGGTTTGTAGGTGAGCTAATGGATTATGATCTGTCCAAATGATTGTATGGTGACCCAACAAGTATTCCCGAATTTTCCAGAGACTGCCCATTTAAGGGCTAACAGCTCAAGCTTAAAGCTAGACATTTTAGTGTAATTCCTTTCCGCACCACACAAACCCCGACTAGCATAAGCTACAGGGTGGAGCTTGCCAGAATCATCACTTTGGCTACGACAGGCCCCCAGACCCTTTGCAGATGCATCAGTTTCAAGGACAAAATCGTGATCAAAGCAGGGGTAGGCTAACACTGGAGCCTCGCACAGAGCTTTCTTCAATGCATTAAATGCCTGATCTGCAGCAGGGGACCAAGTGAATGGGCAGTTCACCTTCCCTGCGTTTGCTTGTGCCTTAGCAACCAGAGTATGCAGAGGCTCTGCAATTTTGGCAAAGTTGCGAATAAAACGTCTATAGTAAGACGCTAATCCTAAAAAGGATCGTAACTGACCAGCACTAGTAGGAATGGGCCAAGAGCGCACTCGGTCTGTCTTCCCAGGATCGACGGTCACTCCCTCGTGGCTGACTTCATGCCCTAAATATGTCACAGAGGACCTAAACAACTGGCACTTCGTCCCATTCAACTTGAGACCATGCTGCCTAAGGCGACTAAATACCTTGTCAAGCCTTTGGAGATGACCATCGAAGTCTGCTGAATAGACCAACAAATCATCAAGGTATAACATCAACTCAGATAGATTGAGATCCCCAAAGATTAACTCCATGAGGCGTTGGAAGGTGCTAGGGCTATTGATTAAGCCCTGCGGTAGCCTAAGAAACTCATAAAGACCCCAGGAACCCTAAATGCTGTCTTTTCAATACAGTCACTATGCATGGCAACTTGAAAGTAGCCATGGGCCATATCTAATGAGGAAAACAATCTTGCACCACCAAGAGCTTCAAGTGTCTCCTCAATCCTTGGCAAAGGAAATGAGTCCATTGTGGTCTTCGCATTAAGGCACCTTTAATCGATGCAGAGTCTCAATTGGCCATTTTTCTTTCGCACCAAAACAATGGGGCTAGCATATGGACTAGATGAGCGGTGAATAATGCCACGATCAAGAAGATCCTGAAGCAACTGCTTGACCTCATCTACCTGAGTTGGAATTACACGGCGATAGGGAAGATTAACAGGAGCGTCATCGCTCAACCTAATCTCATGGGGAATAAGGTCACAAAACCCTAGGTCATACGAGCCACTAGGAAACACGTTTACATGCTTTTTGACTAATTCAGCGGCTGCTACTGCCTCATCACCACTCAGGTGTTTAAGTGTCAAACCAGGGGGCAATGAGAAAACTGACCCATCTGGGCATGTGAATGACTCATGACTCGAGTCCTACTCCTCCAAAACTTCCCTTGAGTCACTGGCATTCTGGAGAGGCTCGCTCTCAGTACTATTAGGCCTGGTAATCACAGTTGCTTCTTCAGCAACTACACGGTGCACAAAAACATCATACCCATCCTCATTTTGCTCAAGAAATATGTGCTCTTTAGGAGAAACAGCTAGCAAGTTTGCTATCTGAGTACCTGGAGGAATAACTACGAGTTCCTGACTAGTGTTTGACACATATATGTCAGTAAAAGCACCACCTACTTCACCCATGCCCTCTAGCACATGGAACATGACATTTGAATCCTCTTGTACACCAACCTCAATTTCCTTGATGCTTCCAGTATTTGCCAAGCGAAGTGGAACTGACTGAACCAAGAAGTCTGTCTCCTCCAACGAATTAATAACACTTCCCAACTCACAATGTATCCTAGAAACAGTATTGGGGGAACTACACTACGCCCCCTCACGAAAATGTCCACACAAATTGGGTTTGCACATCAATCTGGATTGGCATCACCAGATACGGCATGAGAGTTTCGCACCCACTGAAGGGCCAATTCCCAATCAGGGTCAACACATACAGAACGAGCACCACTTACACTGTGTGCTATTTGCCGCTAAATGTTGCAACCCAATATTACTGGACAATAATCTGATTGAGCAGAACAACTTGGACTGAGGAGTCTCTTTTGACACGAGAAAACCTGCCCTGAACTCTCTGCCAAACACCTCTAATGTGGTATCTATATAGCCCTGTATAGGGATCTCAAGGTCATTTGCCCCCATTAACTTGAGAAGTTTACCCACCGGTTTAAGTTGTTCTTTCGCTCCCTTTATATGCTCACGGTAGAATTTGGCAGAGAGCAAAGACGCTTCAGCCCCTGTGTCCAGTAAGCATCTAACAGGATTCCCATTCACTACAACCTTCGTAGTTGGGCACTTAGCAACAAGTTTCCGGCGTATCTCATTTGGAGAGAGGTGTCTGTCACCTAAAGACGACCCATCCCTTAAGGCATGACACTCCATAGTACTAGCATTCACAGGTATTTGAACACTGCGCAATTCTACAGACTCCTCCCCCGTCACATTGCCCTCTGTGACGGAGGTCACACATTTCCCGATTTGACTGATCATGACTTTTCTCAGTCTCTCCCTCAGTCTTTTTGGATTCCAATGTCTGGCGTTTGAAACAGTTTTCCACCAAGTGCCCTGACTTTTTGCAGAAAGAACACTTAAGTGCACTCCTATCTCTTCTACCAGAGCGCTGCTCTGTCAGTAGGTTTTCCATGCTCTCAGACATGGCAGTCATCTTTGTGCACATTTCAGCTTGTTGTACGACCAGTTTCTGCACAGAGTCTATCAATTTTCTTTGACCTTCAAGTAACTAAGAAATCTGGTTATTCGGATTTGCCTTAGCTTGTTACTTTATATGCTGTGGCTGATTCCAGTTCAGGGGCACTGTGCTCAGTTTCACTTTGCTCATTATCCGGGAACAACTCTAAGGCCAGCTGTGCCAAGGCGTTTCTCCCCTGCACATCTGCAGCGGCCGCCTCAATGAGATCATGAAGCCTAATTAGTGATCGACTGAAATCCGACGAACTTTCACCAGGTAACTGGTTACGGGAATACAGAGCTCGTGTCAATGATTGGACAGTTTCAGGGGGTCCAAATCTTTTTGCCAACAGGGTTTTAAGCTTAAGGAAATCATCTCGGTCATTAGCCAGTGTACAAAGCACATCTTCCTTAGCAGAGCCACCCAAAAAAGTCGAGTGCTTTGCTCAATCTTTCTGCATCACTGAGCCCCACTTGTCTAGCGTAGGTATCTAAATCAGCCAACTATTCACCTAAGGTTTGATCACCCGACTTCTTAGGATGGCCATAGAACTTAGAAAGTCTCACAGTAGTCACTCGCTGATACTTCAAGTTTTGGAAAGCTCCAGCTAGTGTATTTGAAAGAGCTTGGTTGGACTGTAGGATTGCCTCTGCAACCCCTTCAGGCAAGGCTTTAACTCAACAGCGTCGGCGGGGGCGAAGGGAGAAAAAGATCAGGCACAGCAGAACAAATACACGAAAGTTCTCTGCTTAATAAGCACTAAGCACTGCCACATATAACTAAGGACTAATCACTTGTTGCATACATATGTGCAAGCCCAAAAGTGTGTGCATACAAAAGGCACTGACGCAGAAACAGTCACATACTCAAGCACTATTCAAAAGCATACGTGCTAACTACAATTCACCATGGCGGGCAAAGCTGTTACACGTGGCCCCCCAGGAATAAAGCTACAACACCCCACTTGGGGATGTACATGTATGTAAATAGTCGAAAAATTCCCAGCAAACGTGTAAGCACACGAAGAGAGTGTTTGGGAACCAACTTTAAAAGCCCTACACACTTCCGAAGAGGAGGCGCATAAAATAATAGTTACATGTCATAGACTAGTTTGATGTACATATGCCTACATGTAACAATAAAGAATACAGTAAAGGTTTTACATAATCAATTATTTCAGGTCCCTTCAGTCAGTCACGTAGAAAGCCCCTTCATCCTGTCTACGACGCCATTATTTCTCTGTAGTGGTCCAGCCCTGCCTTAAACTATCAGGGGGTGATTCGTCCACCGGTGAGGGAGGATGATGAAGGGAGATTGAACATGCTGAAATAACTCGACCTGAAACTTCTCGTCTTTACAAGTATTGGTGCATCTATTTATTCCATCACAGTGATCACACCAGCTGACCAGTCCCAAAGTAGTAGTGGAAAGGACAGGTTAAGCCCCAGTCGAAAATCCCAAGTGACGAAAGGTTACAAGTATAAAAGAAACCCTGTACAATTGAAAGAATAACGGACGTCTTTAATCATGTAAAGGCTATTGTCCTTAAGTACATGTACATACATGTAACGTTATTCATGCAGGTTCAAGTGTTTGACATATCGTACATAAAGTTTTCTGAAAAGTTATCACTAAATCCTTTATGAAACCCACCTTGACTGTTCAGGGATAATCTATTGAAGTGTGGGTTCCCACCCAAACTGGAAACTCTAGGTTTTCCGGGGTTTTAGCATCAAAACTTGGTTTGTTTCCACGTCGACTGCTTGTTGGAAGCGACAGCCATGATCTTCAGAATGCAAAAAGACTTACTCCGCGTGCGCGTTTCGGCACGTAGGCCACGATGACGTCGCCTTCATAAATTATGTTAATATACTATGCCCCAGATCTCCACATTCATCACACTGCAACAATGTTAGTAATTATGTTTTACCCATACGCTGAAGTTAAAGGAAGTAGAAGAATTACATCAATTGTTGGAATATTTTGCAAAATACAGCTAAAAAACTACTGAGACTTTTTGTATTCATCAAAACTGCTAAAATACATGCTTAACTAAATTTGAATTTAAATTTCTTAAATGGTGAAAATATGCCTAGCACTTTTTTCAATCTGTTTAGAGAAGCAAATTGGGTTTACTTCAATCTCCCAAGAGGAAATTTTGACACCACCTTCCAAAAAATTTCATCATCACACAAAGAGTTAGGCACTTCAGCCATGTAACACGATTTACCTAAACAAGAAATATCTTTCATTCTAAGGAAATCAGTAGAAATAATTTGTTGGCAATGAAGATTTTCTAAATTTAGTACACCTTAATTCTGTTAGCAAAATATTTGCAAAAATAAACACTGACGATGTCGGGCAAAAATAGTATAGCCACGTGGTCCAGCATTTGGATAAAGAAATGCGGAGACAGGGGAATAAATGGTTTTGGAGGGTAGGGCGCAGATAAAAAAAGTAATAGTCCAACGCTGTCCGGCAGAATTAATAACCTTGCACGTGGTCCATGTTTGGGATAAAAAAAAATTGCGGAGACGGGTGGAATAAAATATTTTCGGAAGGTTAACTGCTTGAGAAAAAAATGTGCCATCGCGGCCCCCCCCAACACACAAAGAACAAAATTAAACGATCACACGGTCCAAGTTTTGAATAAAATTCACCCAAAGTCCCACTAAAAAAATCCATTGCGAAATATTAACCTTAACCACTTGCTCCATGTTTGGGATAATGAAATGAGCATATGCAGAGACAAGAGAAGTTCATATTTTGGAGGGTCAGACGCTGGGGGGGGGAAACCAAATGGTCCAACGAAGTCAGTCAAAAATNAGTAGCCACGTGGTCTAGGTTTGGGATAAAAATAAAGTCATAGACCTCGTTTTTACGTTTAAGTAAAATTTACATACCTGAAAAAAGCACATATACATACACAGACTACAGAGATCAAGTTCTGCAAATTATTAAATGTACAAAAATAGCGAAAGTAAGTTTGTAGGTAGCAAAAAATACAAGCAATTTTACGCAAAAGGGTTGTTCAGACGACAATTTGTTTTATTTATTCAATCATTAATTCTTTGGGAGAACTGCCTGAAAATCATAGCAGAGGTATTTATTAACCTGAGCAAAACAAATGACACTGAATCGACCAAGCTAAATAATGGTAAAAGGAATTTAAACATGATGCCTATTTCGCAAAAGAAAGTCTCCAATATACACTTCATTCGGGAAAGCATGGAGAGAAAAGACCAATTCAGAAAATTTGCTCTTACTTGATGTTTGAAGTGATCGTAACTACTGTACATGTAGGAAAAATCGGAACATTATACAACATAGTCTTTGTTCCAAGACGTTACTACAATTTGCGTTTGTGTACTGGTATAGTATACACTTTCTTTAATCAACAGAGGGTGCTGGTGCTAGGCCGTTTGTAGAACAGATGAACCTAGAAGTAACGTCCTTGCTAATTTGACAAGCGGGGGCGTAGCAGAAATATGGTAATCGCGTACTGATCGTTCGCATAAGCAAAGAATGCCGGTACAGTATGCAAATACATAGCCGGTCAATCTAGCCATCACGCAGCCGAGTTTGGTCTGATATACTGGCTGTCAGTGAGCTGACCGTGGCGTGGTAACATGTTCGTTCCAAATATTTCTTGTTGAGTTGATTTCTTGTTGTAGCTCATTTGTAGCTGACAGTGACTGTAAATTTGTACTTGACGGTGACAGATGTCGCATAAATCGTTTTTATCTATCTCGGTATAAAGTCGTAGGCCAATAATACTTAAAAAAATTGAAATTTCCTAAGCTGGTTTGCACGTTATTAACATGTTGCCAAAGCAGGACCGCTCGCAAAAGCTGACGCCCTGCCAAAAGCGAAGTAGTCAAGCAGCTCGATGAGGCTGTCCACACCGGCCGTATACAGCGCGACCCGTCAACCCCATGCCTGTCGCCGCTACTGTCGCCTACTGAAGTGCTACTGAAACACTGTTGCGTTGCCGCTGTCTCACAGAACGTGACCTACGCACGGTGAAAAGGCTAATGTTAATGGCTAGCTTCTAACGTGCTGCACGCACGATTACGTCACTGCGAATATGAAATGAGCTCGGTGATTGGTTCCCCAGGAAAGCGGGGAGAGATTTTACCGAAATGCAAAGAAAAAGTTAAACACCGCCTGCCAGAATCGCCAAGACTTTTGGCACCGGTCTAGGTAGGGTGTCAAATAGCGCCCTCTGGAGTGCTGAAAGTCACAGACCGGGAGCGTGTTGCGCAAATAACGCCAATACAGTCTTGGAACCAAGACTATATATAACACAGAATTCGATCTAAACCGATGAAGCTCTTGGACCTTCTTTCCTTAAAAAAAACCCAAAACAATGTTTTCGACCATGCATCATTCTTGCCGATTTTATCTCCGACTTTGCTGACTCCTTGGGGTATTGGCGCGTGAATACACAGGCCATGCTCATTATTGTTGCATACACAATGGCAGGTAATCGATGACTGGGAATTTACGACCTACAAGCCTGGGTAGTGGGACACTGAAAGACAAAATTTGGGGTCGGTTAGATCAGACACCTTGTTTGTCGTTTTCTATGACTACGGTGAACGAAAGGAAGGAGTTTATGACCAAAGCCTGACCGCAGACTGTTTACTATTCAGATAAGAAGCTGTAGTGAATTCCTGAACAGCTTTAGCGCTGCAGTCTTGCCCTAGCTTTTTTTTAAGAGGTCGGTTAATCCCCCTTTTTGTTCAGACCTGC
>NW_019091695.1:39453-77315 GCF_001949145.1 Acanthaster planci
TTACTGTACTGGTACGGCAAGGACAATGAGTACGTAGGCCTGCATACTTTCCACGACATGATGTTGCTAGGCAACTGAATATCCATGCCGACAGTACATTTTACAGGGACTGCTGATGGTTGATTCACTGCAACTGATTACCACCAGACTTAGAGTATGGGTATTGGAAAAGTAATGACGAAGGTCTTAAGTATACCGACGTGGTGTTAAGAGACAACTGTATATCCATGGTGACAGTGCATTTTAAAGGGGCGACTCATGCATGTCTGTCAAACAGACAATTATTCAAAGAAAAACGCCAAAAACTTCCATTTGTGACCGGCTCTGCAAGAAAGGGTATGAAGTTGGAATTTTTTGTTTCATCTAATGGGTTATTTTATGTGGATTGTTTTGGTATGTTTTACATACCATTGACATCTCCACTCTCAAAAATCGTCATCAGGAATGATGGTTTTGACTAATAAAGATTACAGAAACATGTTTTTGTGTCTATTGTTTTCATGTGTGTCCATTGCTGCCCAAAAGTTTAAGCAGCAGTTTCTCCGTAAGACATTTTCATGTAAATGATATGTATGCAAACTGTGATTATCTTTGGAATGCAAGGTGGTATAGAGCTCCAACATACACTAAATTGAAGCTTACGATACAGCCTTTCTATCTATATGCATCATGCAATTTTGATTTTTTTCTGACTCAATACCCATTTTTGCAGAGCCGGACACATTTTAGATTTCTTTATTTCAATCAATTACGCTCCACTTTTTGTATTCTCAATCAAAAAATGCTGATGCTGAGATTTGGTGTTTTAATTCCCAAACATTAGAAATGCTAGTAAAATGTTTCAGGGGTACTGGGTACCTGTGTGGGATGGGAGACACTCAGTATGTGCTGCTAGTCAACTAGACAACTGAATTTATTCTTAAATGTCGCCTTGGCTAATAATAATAACAATAATGGACATTTATATTGCACCGGTATCCATCATGGGTAGATGCTCATGATGCTTACTGTTATTATCCCTGCTCAGTGGGCCCAATGAAACATTCCAAATACATGTACCATTTCAGCTCCCTGGGGAGTATACAGCTCCATGCTGCCTAATAGGCGCAAAGGGGCTAATTCAATCACAGTAACCATCATAGCCCTCACAGGTGCCCATTTACACCTGGGTGGAGAAAGACAATGTGTGAAAAAGTGCCTTGTCTAAGGGCACATCATAGAGCTACATGTATATTAAATAGACCGATCTAGTAAGCCACACCCCCTGACACATTGACCAATCACAGCACGTAATTTGAGGTCCGACATTTAGTCGCCATTTTGTCCGACAAACTCTCTTCAATTTCCTATACTTTACCGCACACTTTTTGTTGATTTTACACTTGCTTTGCTTGTACACTGTGATGAAAAATGCCCCAAGTTTTCACCACAGTCTCGGTCAAGCGGTGTTCGTATGCTAATTGCATATCGGGTTCCCGATGTCCTGAGAAAAGAGGAAAGGTGGTTTGGGAAAAACTTTCTAAGCCAAAGACGGACAGGGAAAAGTGTTTCCGGTGGCTGCCGGCGTGCGGCTGTTGCAAAGCAACGTGTGTTCACAAAAACAAACGGAAAACAAATGGGCCTACCCCATCTCCTTTGCCGCCTTTAATAGTTATTTTGACTTCCATTAAAGACTTGCAGTTAGGCTATCTAGGCATGAATGTTGTCACTTTTCGCCATGCATCTTCGTTTTGAAACCTGCGTTGTGTGAAAATGTATACAGTGCGTATCGTGAACAGCACTGTATTTTACACTGGACACTGTACTACCCCCACTGAGCACAGAGCAAAAATGCCAAGCATGTGCGTGAGACATCGATTGCACGCGTGTCACCTGGCCGTTGCTATAGTATGTGTGGCTTAATGGATCGGTCTATTACTACAGGGTGTCCAAGAAAAAAACGCAACAGTTAGTAAAATCCTGTTTGTGGGGGAACCTAATATCACACCATATAAAATTAGTTATTGCTAGATTTGTCAGAGCATCAGCTTCATTTTGATACCAATTACATCTTGGTACGGTTCCGGATTGTTGCACAATTATTGTTTGACTGAGGTGACGTCAAATGACAATTGCTGCATTGAAAAATAAATAGTCCGACGCTGCCAGGCAAAATTAATAACAACGTGGTCAAGCTTTTGGATAAAGAAATGCGGAAATGTGAGAAAAATGTATTTGGCGGGTTAAATGCTCGTGGAAAAAAAATATGACGGTATGGGCGGGCCAAAGAAAAATAAATAAAGATCCAACGATCATGCGGTCAAGGTTTTGAATTTAGCTCCCCGAGGTCCCCACTAGAAATAAATATTTTTTTAATAATAATTTGTAATAATAATTGTATATAATTAATTTACATAATTAAAATAATAAATATTTTTGGGAGGGTCGGACAAAAGTAAAAACTAATAGTCCGACACTGTCCGGCCAACCGTATAACAACGTGGTCCAGGGTTTTTGATAAAAAATAATTCAGAGACGGGAGAAATAAATAATTTTAGGCAGATTAAAATGCTCGTGAAAAAAATTGATGTGACGTCGCAGGCGCGGGCCATACACCGAAAAATCAAACGATCATGCAGTCCAGGTTTTGTATACAGCTGGTGTCTTTGTGAGGCCACCGTAGACATAGATTGATGGACTGCATCTGTGATGGATGTCACCCACAAGTGTAGAAATGCTCTCTTAGACCAATATGTTACTATAGCAATGCAGTCTAAGTTCACAAACTGGAGAAAACTGCCCAAATCCACTTCTACGGTGGCTTCACACAGACACAACTCGTGACTTTCAAACGCCTTTTCTTGAAGATGGCATCAGTTAATATGGCAACAATGGACCAGGTATGTCAATATGATGATAACCTCTGTACTCCAGTTTGTTAAAGTGTATTATGCTTAACCAAAGCAAAGTTATCCCACTTCAAACATGCGGCTAGTAACAAATTTTATCCGATTATCTATATTCAGACAGAATTCCACAATAAAAGATCATTTTTTATTGCTAGAGATGAGCTACTGCTTGACCGTCGGGAACCATTGTCTCACAATGGCATTTACAGCCTGGGAAACACAAAAAAGGATTTACATAGGATTTACGCGTGTGTGCCCCACGGGTGACAAATTATTTGCTCTAGCGCAAGTGCGTGGTAGAGCTACGACAAATTAGGTGGGCACCATGTCATTCTATACCGCCCTCTGTCAGATCAGAAATCCCATGGGATACGATCGCGCATGCGCAAACCAGTAGCAAACGTACACTCGCAGAACCAGACAGCAGCAAAATACATTGCTCCACAAAAGTACCGAAAACTTACCGTTTTTCTGCAGGGATTGGAATTAATCCTGCTTCACGTATGGCGAAGAACAATAGTGACCACAGCGCTGCCAATGACGCACAAAAACAAGATTCGACGAAAGTGGGGGAAGACAAGGTTAATCCCGGGTCGAAAGAGAATATGACCAGCAGAAAGATGACGCACTCGTCCACACGTAAACAATTGGCGGCAACCAGCCACCAGTCATCCAAATCTGGTCGGGGCAACACAGAACTCGTCAAAGCATTGAGCCAGCTGGCCAAAACCATGCTGGACCTGAAAGTTGATGTGTGTCCCATTAAACAAACTCAACAGGAATTGGAAAATGAGCATGATCTCCCTCATTCTGCGTTACCTCATCCGGACTATTTTTATCCGCCCCACGACATGGAATGGGAATATGGCGGTGCTGTTTATCCAGTGGAGGAATACGCGGTGGAGGCACTGCGATTCGGGTGACCATGACGGAGGGTCAAAGGACACGAGCACTAGCGCCGTAAACAACATGGCTGACAACGATCACAGTGTCACTGACACAACAGATCGTGGCTCTGGCACTGCCCCCGACTTGGATCCGGTTGTAAGCAAATTTGATGAATATCTGGCGGAGTTTGTGACTCCAAAGGAAGAGACGTGTGAAGCTGTATCTGCGTCATTAGCCAAGGGCGTGAACAAGATGTTTCAGAAAGGTTTGGACTTCGAGCTTTTTCACAAGAAATCAGTGGAAATCAAGCGCCCTGAGAATTGTACCGTGTGCCAGGTTGAAACTGGTGATCTTGTGCACAAGTTGCTGAAACACCAAACCAAAAGATTCGACGAAAGGATGAAATTATCCAAACTTCGGTGTCCAAAGCTGACTGCTGCCTGAAAAACATGTCGATATAAAAAAGGAGGACAGCAGTGCAGTTCTAAGTGCCAGCATCGTCAATGAGTTAACCGCAATTGGCATAACAAGACCCTCCATGTTGGGTCACAGTTTCCACAACATTTGCCTACGCGGCGCCACAGGGAGCTGCAGAAACCAGAACTGTCTTGGTGTTATGATAATCTGTTCTCATCTGATGTAGAGCACAATGCCTACTTATATGGTGGAAACCAGAATATGGAAAAGCAGATAAAGGACATTGGGGAATCCCACAAGACAGTTAGCCAGCTGCGGCCAGGCAAATCTTCCTATACATATACCTGAGGAGCCTATCGCTACCCCCCACTACTACAGGGGAGGATTTTTTCCTCGCAGGCACTATGGCCCTGGTCCTATCCGTAGGAGTAGAGGTGGTCGGCCATACACTCCAAACCCATCATATCCTACAAGTAGCGTTGCCAGTGGTGGTAGACAATCTGGAGGTGGGCAATCTAAAGGTGCACGTCCAGCTTTCACTGCATCTCAAGCCCCGCCTAATGGTGAGATAGGCCCAAATGTTGCTTCTCCTTTGCCAGATAATGTGGCATGCATCAATTAAATCTGAGCACAAATCTATTCCATTTCGTGCTGGTAGATTTGGCCAGTTCATTCACAAATGGAGTAATATTACTTTGGATAGTGACATTTTGCAGACTGTTTCAGGCTGCACAATTGAGTTTACAGATGGATATCTGCCGATTCAGGATACTGCGCCAATTTCTAACTTTAATCAGCAGCAAAGTCAGATTGTAGATGAAGAAATCCAGAACCAAATTAACAAAGGTGTCCTGGAAAAGTCTGTCCATGAAAATGGTGAATTTTTATCCAGCATTTTTCTAGTGCCCAAGAAAAATGGCACGCATAGGCCTTTTCTGGATTTGAAGCAGTTCAACACCAATGTTGAGTATCACCATTTTAAGATGGAGACATTTGATATTGCTCTAAAGTTGATCTTTAAAGGATGCTATATGGCATCGATTCACTTGAAAGATGCATACTATGGTGTTCCAGCGCAGAGAAATTTCAGGAAATTCCTTAAATTTGTCTGGAGAGACTCCCTGCTCCAGTTTACTTGCCTACTTAATGGACTTTTTTGTGCGCCTCGAAAGTATACAAAATTGATGAAACCAGTGTATGCCTTCTTACAAATGGGACATAGTGTCACAGGTTTTCTTGATGACATGCTAATAGTAGCAGGCACTGAAGCAGACTTGCTTTCCTCTGTAACATTTGTTTTGAGAACCCTACTGGAACTGGACTTTGTGATAAACTGGGACAAATCAGTCATGAGGCCATGCAAACAAATAACCCAGCTGGGATTTGTAATCAACTCAGATTCAATGAATGTTACATTGCCCACTGACAAACTTAAACATGTAGTCACCCTATGCAAGGACTTGGCCGACAAACAGAAGGATTCTTTTAGGAGTGTGGCTAAAGTAATAGGTAGCCTTGTTGCCTCCTTTCCTGCTGTGCAGGTGGGCCCACTTAAATACAGAGATTTGGAACAAGCCAAAGATGAAGCATTGAGACTGAGTGCAGGGGATTTTGACTCTCAAATGACTGTCTCTGAAGCCATTAAAGCAGAATTACATTGGTGGGCAGATAATTTACCTTGTCAAGCAAGTCCTATCGTAAGATGCAATGCCGATATAACGCTTACGCCTCAGACGCCTCATTGGAAGGATGGGGTGGTACATGTGGGGATGAGCACTTTGGGGACAGATGGAATGATGCAGAGAAACTATCGCACATAAATTACCTTGAATTGTTGGGGCCTTCTTTGTTCTGAAGACTTGTGCACATAACATCAGTGGAAAAGCTGTGTCGTTGTTGCTGGACACAACAGCCATTGCTTACTTAAATCACATGGGTGGTAGGAAACCCGAACTCAATAATCTGGCCAGAAAGATATGGGAGTGGTGCTTGTCCAAAGGTATTTGTCTTTCTGCCTCCCGTTTGCCTGGAACAAAGAATGACCAGGCTGATTTCGAGAGCAGGCAATTTCAGCGATGGGTGTGAGAGGTCACTGCATGACGAGGTTTTCAACAGACTAGTATTATTTTTTGGTAGTCCAGAGCATGACCTTTTCGCATTAACTTCAAGGTTCAATGCAAAATGCAGTCATTATGTTGCATGGCAGGACCCCGAAGCACTGTTTATTGACGCTTTCTCAAAGTCCTGGTGTGACTTTTATGCACATATTTTGCCTCCTTTCAGCCTAATTGGGCGAGTGCTGCAGAAGCCAAGAACAGACCAAGGGATGGCTCTGATGATTGTACCATGTTGGCCCACCCAACCGTGGTTCCCTGTCTTTCTGAAGATGCTGACAGAGCAACTTTCACTGTTACCCCCAATGGACAAGCTACTGACTCTCAAGTTCAGCAGCAGTCTTCATCCACTGAGAAAGAAGTTGATTCTGATAGCAGGTCGCATATCAGGAAAGCCTCAAGAGAGTCAGCACTTTCAGAGCGAGCTACCCCAATCATCCTCAATGCCTGGAAATGTGGAACTCACAAACAATACTCACTTTACATCCAGATATGGAATGCGTTTTGTTTGCAAGGGCAAAGCGATAGTATTTCAACATCTGTCAATGAAGTAATTGATTTCTTAACCCAATTGTTTGAAGGTCTTAGGTATAGTGCCATTAATACGGCTCGCAGTGCACTTTCACAGTTTGTAATATGCAAAGGGGGTGTTACTACTGGATCTCATCCATGGGTGATCAAGTTTATTAGAGAGGTGTACAACCTCAGGCCTCCTGTGCCTCGTCATCATGATACCTGGGATGCATCCGTCCTCCTCAAGTATTTGAGATTGCTATCGCCAGTAGCGAAATTAACATTAAAAATGTTAACTCTGAAAACAGTGACATTAGCATCGCTTTTAGTAGCGGCTAGGGCTCAAACCCTCAATGTACTTGATCTGACAAACATGACAAAGAAACATCCAAATTCACCTTTCTGGTGAGAATGTCAGATCTTAAGCAAAGTAGGCAAGGATATACCCATCCTGTCCTTGAGTTCAAAGCATGCCCAGTTGATCAAGGCCTTTGTATCTACACTGCACTCTCAGAGTACATTGAAAGAACCCACACTCTTAGGAAAGAGGAGTCAAAATTGTTTTTGTCAGCTACATGAAGCCTCACAAAAAAGTAACAGCAACAATCAGCAATTGGATCAAAACCTCTATTTCCAAGGCGGGGATCGATATTTCCAGATACAAACCCCTCAGTGTTCGATCAGCATCCACATCAAAGGCATTGTCATCTGGGGCATATCTTGAGCAGATCCTCAAAACAGCAGGTCAAAGCAGTGCCAAGACATTTGCCAAATACTACAATGAGGCCATTAAACCCCAGGAAACCATGGGCGAGCGAGTGGTAACTGCTGCTTCATCAAGACATATGTAGTCTTTCTCTTAAGTGTTAAACATGACGGCTACATTCTCCCAGAGTAAATCTAATGGATGATTTTTCAAAGGGCAATAATGCTACATGGTTCAAATTATCTCACAGACTGTGCTGCTTAATATCCATTGGCACTGTTTCAATCTATTCTCAGATTAACCGTACACATATATTATGGAGGTGTTATCCAGATGGTTGCTTGAGTATGCAACAGTTTGTCCTTTAAGGTTACCATGTGAAGGCAATAAACCAAGTTTCAGGGTTGTTGCATGTACATAATGTATTTCTTTGTCATTTTATTTTTATTAATGGGAGGGTAGCATGGGTCAGTACCAGTTACTTTAAAGTCCCATGGAATTCCTGATCCAACAGAGGGCGGAATAGAATGGAAGAGTTGAACGAGACTTACCTTGGAAGTCGATGTTTAACTGTGATTCTATACCACTCTCTGGCCGGATCAAGGGAATTACATCCTCTCCCTCCCACCCTTCACTATCACAGTTTTCCTTATGTGGCGTAGTATTTGCCACTATTAGTCTAAGGGCAGTTTTAGCTGGAACTGTCCCATGTAGTTGTCTTTAAAGTCTGGTTTTGCGCATGCGCGTGCGATCGTATCCCATGTAATTCCTTTGATCCGGCCAGAGAGCAGTGTAGAATCACAGTTAAAGATCGACTTCCAAGGTAAGTCTCGTTCAACTCTTCAATTTTTTTGGCAAAAATTGAACATCCACAGGCTGTGCTAAAATTCTTCTCGTATTTTTCTTAATATAGGTTTCAACCATAAAATTATTAATTAAAATTAACTTAACTTTAAATTCCATTCTTCGGTGTTGCTGTAGGCCTAAGTTTAAAATTCAAAATTAAAAAGATGTTGATACTATGAAGGACAGACTGATACGAAAGGCACTTAAAGACCAACTATAGACTGTTTAAGCCAGCTCAACCCAGGCAGGCTAACTAACTTAAGACTGTCTTACCAATTAGACCCTGCTATTGCAATGGTCTAATTTAGAGATCGTCTGACAGCGAGGGTTTTAAGACTGGCTAATTGGCATAGACCACTTTAAAAACATTTATTGCAATCTGCTCCAGGGACCCAAGATGTCTAGGTTTTACTGCAATCAATCATGCCTTTCATGGCTTTGACATCCTGAAAAACACCAGCTGGTGTTTGGATGAAAAGCATGGGGTTACGCACAATGAAAGTGGCAATGGAAAATATTAAGGTGGTCCATCAGTGTAAATCCAAAATGGTGGCTTCCCACAGGATTAAGTCTACGGTACACACTGTATCTCTGTATTGCCTTGTCCAACACTGTCGACTGGTTGGGCTGGGCTGTAGTCTGTAGCATGCAGTGCGGCTCAAGCACTGTGCAGCAAGTGTAAAAACACATGTTCACAGAACCTATGGGAACAGCGACACCACGCGGCTTACAGTAACTTGCCTACGGATTCCACCAGCCTGACAGCCTTGTTCTCTCCGTAGCTGACTGATGTTTTGTTTTTCTTTACACTGTCACTGGATTTGCAGCGACGATTTTTATGTAAAAGCGTGTATAAATATTCATTAACTGAGTATTCTATGAAGTAACCAATCATCAACCTCCATTTGGAGGTTGGACCATGGCCCACGTACATGTACATTGTGTACGCAATGTGCACTGTACGATTCACCAATGAGAGAATGCTTCCTGTTGCCTCATTCGTAATACTGTAATTGGCTAAAAACAAGGCCTGCTACGGAGGGAACAAGGCTGTCGACGGCCTCCATTGCTGTGGCCACTGTATTTGTAAACTGGCTGTTATTGCACTGATTGCGGCCGGCCCGGAACAAGTCGACAATGTTGAACAAAGCTAATCTCTGTACAAAGCATTTGAGAATTAAGCAGAAAATTGGTTACATTACCTTGAGGCATCAAGCTGGAGGTAGCATCATCTGGTGGCATGTCACTATCCTGACCCTATTCAGGTAACAATTAAAAGAAAACTGGCTGTCAAAGATAGCAACATTCAGGAAAAGTGAAACAATGCAATTTACTTTGTGGTGAGTTCATGGTGAAGTTGACAAGACGCCAAACATTGACAGGGAATTCATAATGCACTANCTACCACTACTATTTCGTGCGAACCTAATCATGAATATGATATCACCACACTGGTAAGTTCTGCATTCAAATCTTGAAATCAGATGTGCTTTTGAGTCCAGTATCTCTTTTTAACAGGCATACAGCCATGATTGTAAAATCCAATCTTTACAAGACTTTGTACAGTGTTTTTTTTTTCAATTTTCAATGGCACAAGTAGAAAAAAAGGAAATCAGCTGATCCAAAAAAACGTTGCATGCCTGTCTTTAGCATATCTATATCTGAGATTTTCCCTGTACCCCCTTCTCTCTTTCATCGGGTTGGTTACTTTCTATGAGCTCAATTTTCTCTTCCTTTTCTGCAATGAAATCAATGTAATCCTGCATAATGTGAGTATTTCACGGTTCGGTTCAGAACAACACCCATGAGGGGTAAGACCGGACCATAACAAAAATCCACGAGCCTTGGTTGGCCCGCATGTGTAAGCACATTTATGGTAATCACGTTTCGCCGCATTAAGACATGCTCACGTATATTACATACATGTATAAATGTATATAGCATGTATATATGTATGTAATACAGGCATATGTATGTGTAGGTGTGCATGTACCATCGCATACAATGAAAGTTTTATGTATCTTATACTTGATGCATGTGTACATGCCCACCATGCACAAGTAAGGAGTCAAGAAATTCAAATTAGGCCTAGGCCTACATGTATTAGACTGTTTATGAACACATACATACAAACTGACTACAAAACAGATACTACATGTAGATGCTGATTAATAAATCATAGATGCAACTGGCATATGCCCCCAAAAATCAGAAAATGACTGGCGTATTGAGTCCAAAAGGGGCTTCAACAGACTGGGCCTACATGTCTGCGCCGCGTAGTGGATCATGCGGTGTCGGCTTTGTACATCCTGTAGCGGACGGTCATACCCCAGACGGCACTTTAGGAGCACTGTAGTAGCTTGCACGTACATGTTTCCATAGAATGCTAGGAAAGGCTAGAGGTCATATTATGTTTATGTTTTTTCCAAGATGGCTGTCACACCCCTCGAGTTGTCCTACTCTTAGGGACAGACCTTTGGTAACTGAGACACGAATATATACACACCTGTTGCTGGAAATTTGTTTTGCCTGTACAATATTTACATTTATTTATAAAAGAACACAAAATGAAGATTGTTCCTTACATTAACATTGTTATTGATTACAATTTAAATGTGGTGATGAGCACCTCAATGTCCCGCCACCATGTTGCTTCTGTTTCTTGCGGTGTAGTCGGCTTCTGAGGCCTGTGGCTGACTCGGAAAGATTCTGCGTCCCGCCGCCGCGGTCCAACCCTTCTGTCACCACCGGTCAACCGACTCCTTCCTCTCAACGTAAAAACCCTGAAAATTACCACCATATTCCCATGTTTCTGGTTTGTCTGGCCAAGTTACATTTAACGCAAAATATTCATTAATGAATGTGTGTCAACTTTCAAGATAACTGTTTCAGTGCCGCAACAACCTCAACTTAAATTACTTAAATCAATAAGGATTTTATGCAATATCTCGGCAAATCTCATTTTCACTGGCTCAAGGTCTGGTTTTGCAAGGAGTAAATGTATGAAATAAATATCCAATATATCATATTCATACATGGCTAACTTACAGGAACTGGTCGTTTCCTGGCTTTCCGTTTCTCAGAACAGTCTAAATGTAGTTTATTCTACTTCCATAAGTAGAAATTATTCATCTCCAGACTAACTCGACTCACGACTAAAAGTCATCGAGGCTGGCCGCTGCCCTCTCCTCGGAATTCAGCAATGAACTGATCACATCACCCCCATATCTTTTCTTTTAAACCCGAAAGAAAAATTCTAGCACTACCACGCCTTATTCCAAAGAACTCAAAATGTTTTGTGTACAGTACCCTTCATAAATATTTATTATTCAAATTAATGCATGAGTGGCTACATCTACCAATAATAACTCAACTGGCACTCAGCCCATCATTCTGGTAAGATTGACTGACTTCAGGAATGTTTGGGTGTGGCGGCTCAGGAAAATAAAATTTTGTTTTACCACTAAATACCACGTTTATCTTTTCAACAATCAGGGCCAAAATTATACGGTATTATTAATTTAAAAGTAATTCCGATTTAATATCACTCTGTGACAATGGCTGAACGTCGAGGAGACGCACAAAAACAGGTCACATCGTTTCCATTATAATCTGCCCCAATCTCGTCAATCTTTTTAGTATTTCCGTTGTCTCGGGATCTAATCGTAACCCGGGATAACCAGCCCGTTACAATTTGGCGTAGTCGACAGGATATCGAGGTCGGAATACCGAAAGTAGATTCACATAACTGGTGGTGTGATTGTATTGAAAACTTTAGATTGGCGACAATCGTTGCTTGTATTCGTCATTTAGTGAGTCTACATTGTTCTGTTTTTTCTGTGCCTGAAAAGGAAAATTGTCTGCATTAGCCAGTACTGTTGTGTAATGTAGATTTACATTGCTAATGCTATCCTTGACTCCCGTTTTTATAGATGCCTGACAATTGACTTTTGACAATGGATCGAGCCACGTACCTAAACCGGTTTACCGCTGAACATATCACTAGGATTTGTGAGTTGAACCACATTGATGCCACAGCCATAAAAACTAAACAAGAGCGTGTCACATGCCTTTCTGATCTTCGTAACCTAGTGAGAGAGACGCCACCTTCGTCAAAACCAAACGTTGAGGCCATTGACCTACTAAATCTTGTGCAGGAGCTAGAGGCAAGCCGACGCAAAGAGACAGAGAAACCTTGTCGAACAGTAGCTGAGTCTGCCAAGACTCCCCCGATAGTTAACCCTAACCCTCCTCGATCCTTCACCTGTTGGAGGATTGAGGAGTGTTAGGGTTAATGTTGGGCCCAAACTCTCTGACTTTCACAAGTTAGGATCTGACGACGACAATACCTCAATACATTCGAGCGTCTCGCCACCGCTGCGAAGAAACCTGAAGAGGACTGGCCAAGACTGCTTGAGCCCTACTTGACTGGCCGTGCCCAAAAGGCTTTCCACTCCCTCAATGACACTGACAAGCAGAACTACGGCCTGGTGGTCAAAGTTATCCACCAACGTTATTTTCTGACCCCCGTAGCCAACCGGCAGAAGTATAAAACTGACTCCAAGAAAACTGACAAAAGTTTGGAGGAATTCACACACTGGTTGGAGTGGAATTTCTTCAAGTGGATCCAGATTCCTGATGACAAGTTTAAGGATGAGGACACTAAGTGAGCATTTAACCTCGTAGTGATGGAACAATTCCTTTCTGGAGTCGGAGACAATCAAATCAGGTTGAAGTTATGAGAGAAAAAGTTCGGGTTGCTTATTAAGGCGGTTGCCAAGGCTGCAGATGAATTTGTCCTTCATTGCCGCTCAAATCAGATACCGGCAGTAACCAAACCCAGTTTCTGACCTGATAAGCCTGTTATCACCTGTTAGGCCCTCACCCACACTTCTGACTACATGTACCACTCATTCAGACTGAAACGTGCGGACTAGTACGAAGAAGCCACAAGAACAGCCATGCCGTAGCACCTTTAATGTAGTGTGTTACCGGTGCCGTCAACTGGGACATAAGGAGTCCGAGTGTACCCAGCCTGCCCCCCAAAAGCTAGACTACACCCGGCAGTCTCCGAAACCCCCTGCAGGTCCAGACGAAGGAAGTTAAATCAAACCAGGTGAATTTCAGCCAATCCAGCCCGGTGAGACCCACCAAAGGCCCATTGTTGGAGCTTTGGATGTTGATAAGCAGGTCATGGCCTTGGTAGATACAGGGTCTACCCTGTCATTGATGACTGACGAACTCTGCAGTAAAATCTTAGCATCCCCACCTCAAGTGCATAACTCAAGCCCATTGATGATGCTTGATGGCACAACAGTGGCCACCCTGGGCAAGTAACGTTGCCTGTTGAGGTTGGTGGAGTTAAGCGATATGTCGTGTTTCACTGCGTTCGTCAACTCCCCTCCGCCATTCTCCTTGGCATGGACTTTATTCAAGATGCCAACTTAACTCTCGACTTTGGACAAACCTGCTTCTGGGCTGATGGACCAGGCCCTCATATAGAGTTCCCTATCCTGGGAATGCCTCAGCCTGAACCCTCGCCTGCAGAAACTGATGATGAGGCATGTGTTAACCTGACACCGTCACGTGGAACAACTGCAACCTTGACAGACCCAGAGAGGACCCAGATAGACAACCTACTCAGTTTGTTCCCTGATGTGATGTCTAACAACCCTGGTCACACTGATCTAGAACAACATCGCATTGACACTGGAGATGCGACTCCTGTTAGATTGCGTCCTTACAAATTGTCTGCGGATCGTCAGCAAGCTCTAAGCAAAGAGCTTGACAACTTGCTGGTAACAGGGAAGATTGAGCCATCTTCTTCTGCCTGGGCTGCCCCGGTTGTGATAGTGCCTAAAAACCTAGAAGTTATCGTCTGTGCATCGACTATCATCGAGTCTGAACTCGGTTACTAAGCTTGATGCATACCTCATACTGACCATCGACTCCATCTTGGAATCGCTACATGGAGCCCAAGTGTTTAGCTCCCTCGATCTCAGATCAGGATATTGGCAGATGAGTGTGGCTCCAGCAGATGTTGAAAAGACTGCCTTCGTTTGTGACGAGGGTCCCTACCAATTCGGAGTACTCCCTTTTGGAGTAGTGAATGGACCTGCCAGTTTCCAACGGCTTATGTACAGAGTCCTTGGACCCCTGATTGGACGCATGTGTTATGTGTACCTGGACGACATTGTTTTATATTCCCCTGAAGTAGTGCAGCACCTAGCCGACCTCTGTGAAGTGTTGACCATGCTCCAAGATGCTGGTCCAACTGTAAACGAAGAGAAGTGAAGTTTTGCAGTTCAGGAGATACCCTACCTAGGACACATCATTAGCCCAGATGGTGTGAGACCGAACCCAGAGAAGGTGTCCGCGATTCTAGCCTACCCAGTGCCTTCCACAGTTAAGCAGCTAGAACGCTTCTTAGGAATGATTTAGTGGTTTCACAAGTTCCCCAATCATGCAACAGTTGCCGAGACTCTTCATAAGCTCCGCAGAAAGAAGCAAACTTGGCACTGGACAGAGGAATGCCAGACTTTGTTTGACTGCCTAAAACACCTGCTAACCAGCCGACCGATCCTTGCCTACCCAACCAGAGATCAGCCATTCGTGGTACATACTGATGCTAGTGATGTGGGTCTAGGTGCCATGCTCCTTCAATCCTGTGGCTCGGTAAAGAATGTAATTGCCTATATCAGTCGTTCTCTCAATGAGGCAGAGAACTACAGTGCCACTGAAAAAGAGTGTCTGGCAGTCATGTGGGCACAGAAGTGGTGACCCCACCTTGAAGGAAGGAAATTCTGTGTGGTGACGGACCACCAGGCACTGTGCTGGCTGTTCCGAAAGTCAAAATTGACAGGATGCTTGGCACGTTGGGTCCTTCGCTTGCAAGATTTTGCATTCGATGTAGTGTATCGCCCTGGCACACAACATAAAGTTCCTGATGCACTGTCGAGGATACCTGGGGTCCTCCATGTCGTCGGAGTTGTTGATACTCTATGCCAAACTGCACATGACACCCCACCACCCCCTGAGGAGACCCCCTGTGCTACCCAGTCTTGTTTCTGTCCTACTGTCAACATTACAGATTGGGTGTAGTGTGACGATTGTACCCAATGGTACCATCAGAAGTGCGAATACATAAGCAAGAAACATGCACAACAAATCCAACGATATTCATGCCCAACTTGTCGAAAGAAGCGTAGAGAAAACCAGAAGGATGTTCAGTGGCAAACCAAAACAGTCCCAGAGAGATCTCCCCAAACTGCATTCACAAGACAGAGTTTGTATGATGCCCAACATCTTGATTCAGATTGTGTCATGCTGGCGTCTTACTTACAAGATGGCACACTGCCAAATGACAGGAAACAGCAAAAAACAGTCCAGCAGCTGTCGTCAGAGTTCCGACTGGACACAAATGGCAACTTGTTGCACTACACCGACAACTAGTGGTGCATCGTAGTGCCAAAATCTTTATGTCGTGACGTTCTGTTAGAGTGTCACTTAAAACCAGCAGCTGGCCACCAGTTACGGACAAAGACACTGCGTCGGTTGAGAGACGTCCATCTTTGGTAGAGAGGAATGTTGAAGGACGTCCGTAGCTTCATTCGCAGTTGCAGACAGTGCCAAATGACTAAGCCAGTCTTCCGTAAACCAGCCAGTTTCATGCTATCAACAAGTTCCTCAGAACCCTGGGAAGTCCTAGGAGTGGATGTGATAGGACCTCTTCCAAAGAGCCACGCAGGACATGAGTATTTGTTGGTGGCAGTCGATTACTATAGCAAGTGGGTCGAAATCTTCCCCATGAAGAAGGTGACTGGAAAGAATGTTGCCTACATCCTTGTACGACAACTATTTAGTCGATATGGCGTGCCTCGATGCTTGCTGTCGGATAACAGTCCACAGTTAATCAGCAGATCTCTTGCCGTAGTTTGTGCTGAATGGGGTGTTTCACAGTCCTTCATTACACCATACCATCCACAGACCAACTGGGTCGAACGTGTCAATAGAAACATTAAGAGCATGCTTCAGGCACACACGACATATGACCATTGCACATGGGACATCCATGTGAGCAAATTTGCCTTTGCCCTGAACACCGCAGAGCACGAGACTACTGGAGTAGCCCCCTCTCGACTAATAATGGGACGTGCCTTGAAGTCACCACTCTCAAACAAATGGGACACGTAAATCCTGGACCTAGCTGCCAAAGACAATGATCAATCCATCGCAAGGTGACTGAGCAGATGGAAGCTGCTCGCAAGGAATGAGNAAACAGTACAATAGGAGACGTCGCCAGCCTAACATCCAAGTCAGTGACCATGTGACGATCAGATCGCGGCCGATCTCGGATGCCCAGAGCCATTTCTGTGCGAAGTTGGCTCCCCTCTGGACTGGACCTTATGCAGTGACAGACACTCCTACACCAGCTAACCTCAAGCTTGTGGACCTAATCAACCCATCAACAGAGATCATCGCACACATGGACCAAGTCAAACTGTGTCCTCACTGACTTTATCACGAACTCTTTGTTCCTGAACTCTTAGGTTCTGGACTTGTGGTGCCTTGTTGTACCATTTGTAAATAAGTTTTCTAGCTGTGCTAGATATTGTTTGAGTTTCCAGCATTTTTCAGGCACTGAACCAAAATGTACCTACCAGTATCCAAAAAAGGAAAATAGACAACAGCTTGAAATTCTTGCTTTCATTTTTTTTGGGGGGGGAACTTATATTGGCCAAGGAAAACTCCAATGACTGTTGGAGGAAATATTGGTTAAAAAAAAAACAAAACTGTGTTTAAGCACCAACTCAATAGCACTGCAAAAATGAGTGCTCATGTTTCCATTTGAAAGAGTGACTTTCGGCATTTGTTTGTGTTACTTTATACAGTAGAATACACACTGTAGCAGTGCATAACTTTTTTTGAAAATTCTTTATATATGGCCAACTATGAAAAAGGCAGCTCTCGATGTTTTACAGGTGGTTGTGTATACAAATAGCCAGATTAACCACATGGAGTATTAGTTTCTTGCAGCTCTCCCTTTTACAACAGCTCCCCCATTTAATCCATCATGGAATGAAGAAAAATACTTTTTATCATCAATAATCATCGATATCACCAGACTCAACGAAAAAAATTCCTCCCGATCTGGACTAGCGACGGTGCGGCCGCAGCGTAGGACTAACTGTTACCTGGAAAATGATCACTTTACGATCTCCGTTTCCACTTTTTGGGTTTTCTAGCCATGAAAATCTCCACAGATATTTGGCACCTCATCAATCAAAAGATCCCCATCTTAGTCAATTATCTGTTAATTATGCCAAATTATTAAGAGTAACGTACTGCCTAACGTCTTACGAATCGACCCCAACTTGACACAAGCGACAGCATGAACACGTGCGCGTGTCAGTGTTGGTTTTTTTCTTTCATACATACATTCTGGACTGTTGCACGCATTCCCGTTCATGGGTACAAATACTTAATACTTCCCATTCTGCCATTACTTTCAATACTACTACTTCCAATGTATGCCCGTTGTTTTTTAGGGTTGCAGTGAGGTAGTAACACACGTTTATGTACTTTTCGCCAACCAACTCAGCATTTTTTAAAAATCCGGAAATCTGGAGAAATCTCACCCCTAGACTCGATTCAAGGCTTTCATTGATCTGTAAGAGTACTGATTTTACTGCTGTAAGAAATTACTCCCCTCTTTGTACTCTTTGTTTGATTTTTGACATTTCCCATGCCATGTACCTGTAGTGCATCCCATGTAAGGGAATGTCTGCTCTCACATCACACTGTTGTAAAAATCCATACCCTTGAAGGATATCCTTTACCCACAATTCTGTACAGTTCATAAAATTGTATGAATCTCTTCAAAGTTCGATAAGCCAAATCCCAAACTTTCCTGTAGATATGCAACAAAATGTCATAAGTAAAAAGCTCTGAAAAATGTGCGTTGTTGCTGTTCCTATTTACTAAAATCTGATTAGTTCATTTATAATGACACATCCATTCTCCCTAATAATGTAAAAAGCTTCATTAGCTTTGATATTATGGGGCCATCCATAAAGTACGTAAGCAGGAAATACCAACTTTTTAGATCCCGCCCCAACCCTTTGTATGTACTGCATATGCATGGGCTAAGTCCCCCCCCCCTTATACGCATACGCACTCGGATACAATGTATATACAAATTATGTATTGTACATGCTATACATGCACAATAGGCCTGTACGTACCTGTACATGTATCATGTTAAATTGTACGTTAGAATATTAAGAATAGAATGAAGCATTGCACATATAATATGTATATTTTTTTAAGCAGAATTTTATTATGTGTTATGGGCGATTGTGTATACGAACTAGTTCGCAACATTTCGGAATATAAATTTGCAGTAAATAATAACAAGCAACAAGTATGATCACAGCGACGCACTGGCAACGCATAATGATTTCTATGATCGCATGAACTGTTAAACAGCAAGAAAATCACACGCGGCAAATAAAATATCGATCGTCATCTTGAATACGAAAGTTGTTTGGAAAGAAAAAAGAACCCTAGGACGTGTTGAAAAATCTAGCCACTCTAGAAACTTTTAGATAAAGTTGTCATGAGAGTTAAATTGAAGTCTCCCTTTATCATTTATTCTTTATTCACCCCAAACACATGCGTGTGTCCATTGTCACAATGGAACCATTTTGTCACTGCGGCCATGCAGTTTACAGTTTTTCTTAATCGTTTTAACACGATTACGGCGACCTTATATCTATATATCAAATAAATTGACCGATTCCTATAACCAAATATTCATGCCAGAAGGAAATATTGTGCAAACGCATTCACTACCTTTTAATATTACACGCTTTCAACAAATCACTAACTCCCAATGACCAATAATAAAAAACGGAAGAAAATATGACAACGTACATGTTTCACGCATCTTCTCTTGTATTCAATTTCATTCCAACAACAAAAACACAAAAATAGTCAAACACTCTCAACCCAATTTTATTTCTGAGGGACAAGGGTTTGAAAATAGAAAAGTAGTTTTCACAACTACTTATGGAGCATCCATGTGGTGATTTCTATCGGGCCACAACAGTTCATCAACGTCAAAGATAATGTTTTCTCTGGCTAGGCACTTGTTGAAAAAGCATCCCGCATGGTGGATCCAGGACTGACATGCCTCTTTGTCCACGTCTTTGCATGCTTCCTCCATAGCTTGGAGAAGAGCGACTCTCACATATGGGCTGCAATCATATACCTTTCAGTGCCCGGTGGAAAAAACTCCTCGACTGGGTTAAGGAAAGGAGTATACAGTGGCAGAAAAATCATGGTGAATCGGGCATGAGTTTCAAACCATTCAAACACAATGGCCACAAGGTGGAATCTGACATTGTCCCACACAATGGCAAACGGAGGCCCTTGATTGTCAAGACCTCTCTCTTCTAGCAGTATCAGAGTATCTTGCAAGCTGTCCAAGAGGGCGATCAGTCTTTTTGAGTTGTATAGACCTAGTGCACCATTATGGGCGATGACGCCATTTCTAGAAATTGCCGCACACATGGTGATATTTCCCCCATGTTGACCAGGTACATTTACGATGCCCCGCTGTCCGACATTACGGCCTCGTTGTTGTCCCTTGGTGAGGCTGAAACCAGCTTCATCTACGTAGATTTATTTGACTATTTCCGCTCATGTATTCAGATCCAGTATACTCCGAATCGAAAAAGAGATACAAATGTAACAGGAAATCGGGTCGTGTATATTTATCTATGTGTCAATGGACTCACTTGAACGTATCGGTAGTGCTGCTCCTTCACTCTCACGCTGTTTCGCTCGTAAGCCACTCTGTTGAAGACATAGCAAATCCTTTGAGCAGAGACCATCATGCAGTGCACTTCTCCACATCTGGCATTAAATCTCCACCACAACCTAACAACATCCAAGCTTACCTCAGATGCAAAATTGCCGATTTCAAGCATATGGAGACTTTATTACACCTCACTCCTTGGTCAGCATTTCTAGTTGTAAGTAACCCTGAGGCATCATGGGAAGGTTTCTTGGACATTTTAGATGCGACAATTCGGGACTGCATACCAAGAAAGCAAAGCCGTCGACTAAAGTCCCCCTGCATCACCGATGAGTTGAAACGGCTCACTCGTCGCAAACATTTTCTCTTTTCCAAGGTCAAGTCATCCAGTTCCAGTGAACCGTGGCAAGAGTTCAAACATGTACGCAATAAATGAAAAACGCTTCGAAATTGGCCTACTGGAAATATGTCAGTAAACTTTTCACTACACCCGACAGCAAGCAAAGTTTCTGGCGCTTTGTTCGAGAACAGAAAAAATCTCAGTGCCCAGCATCGTTCCAGAAAGATCAAACATTCCTCCATAAACATGCAGACATCTGCCAAGCTTTCAATGAACACTTCATCTCAGTCCATTCTCCACCAGCTTTGCCCCCAGAAACCCTACCCCCTTGCCAATACCCAATCCCAGAACTTCCCCAAGTTCAAATCAGTCTTGGATGGCTCCAGAAAACCTTGCTGACCCTAACTCAGAAGGCCCCCTGGCCCAGATGGCATCTCACCGACATCACTTCGTGCTACAGCTTGCTCATTGGCTCTGCCCCTTCTACGAGTGATGAATTGGTCTCTCGCTAACCGTGCCTATCAACAGACTAGAAGCTTTCCCAGATTACTCCTGTGTTCAAGTCCGGGAAACGCTGCAACATTACAAATTATCATCCAGTGGCCCTAACATCCATCATTTGTAAAGTTTGGGAAAGGGCCGTGGTTGGTAACATCAATGAAAAAATGTCATCCCTCTGTCTTAGTAACCCAAACCAGCTTGGCTTGACTTCGCGTGAATCCTGTGTCACGCAATTGACAAACGCCATTCACAACTGGGCAAGCATTTTGGATGCATCATATCCGCCCCGCATTGATGTAATCTTTTTGGATTTCAGCAAGGCGTTTGATGTAATACCTCATCATTACATCCTCCTCGATAAACTGGCTCGTCTGTGTAATATTCGTGGACAGACCTGGTTGAAGTCATTTCTTCTGAACAGGAAGCAGCGAGTTTTGTATAAGGGTTCATTTTCCGACTGGGCCCCTGTCACTTCCCTAGTTTCCCAGGGCAGCTAGTGTTCTTGGACCTCTACTCTTAAACATCTTCATCAATGATCCAACAACCTGGTCTCAAATTCCTTGCTGTTTCCCGATGATGCTGTCATCTATCAGCACATCAACTCACCCAGTGACGAGCACGCTTTTCAATCAGATCTGACCCAGCTGGAAAGATGGAGTCAGACAAATGCAATGAAACTGAACACTCGCAAAACCAGTTTTGTTTTACAAGTTTTACACATGACCCGCTCCAGGAAACGGGTACCACTTCCTCAGTATCTTCTCAATGTCTCTCCACTCAGTACCACTACCGCTTACAAATACCTGGAATCACCATAACTAACACTCTCACTTGGAATAACTCCATATATGCAGTAATATCCAAAGCCAACAGGACTTTATGATTCATCTGGCAAGTGACAGGAGGAACATCAACGTCAACCTTAGCTTCCCTCTACATGTCGCTAGTGTTGCCAGTTATCAAATACGGCCTCCCAGCATGGACCCTATATACCCATATAGCAATCTCCAAAATTGAGAAAATCCACAGACAGGTTAGCCGCATGTGCTTACGGCAGAGTAGAGGAGAAATGGAATACAAGGAGAGGCTTCATACTCTGGGATGGACATCGCTAGAAAGTAGGAGACAAAAGCACACCATTACATTTGTTACAAAATGCCACTTTGGTTTGGTGGAACTTGTTCTCTTACATGCAAGAACTGTAAATTTTCAGTGTGCCGTCATCTTCATTTCTGCTCCGTGGTCATTTATTCGCCATTTTACTTGCCATCTTTTTGTTTATTCTAATGTATTATAGTCAATTTAGAATGTTTTAATTTCCAATGCATCTAGCTTTAGTTCCAATTATCAGTTGTATAGTTAATGAGTTGAAAATTTAACAAAATGAACTATTGGGAACTTCTATCATTTGATTGGTGTTGAAGGGGGTTAGCATACAGAATAAAGCATGGTACAAAACATACTCATGGGGGTATAAATTTATTTTTTCAATTGCTCTTGACGCTAATTATATGTTTGTGTTTATTTTGTGTAGCATTTTGAGTTTGGATAGACAAGTCTCCAGACTACAGTGTTTCAGTATAGTTTTGTTTATCCTGGCCAGCTTTAAATGCTTTGTTTATTGTCAATCCCACCCACCAATCCATTCCCTCCCCTCTTGCCTTCCTCCCCCTTTGTTATTTTATTTCTATGTTTTCCCAGTATTACTGTATTTGTTGTTTGTTGATGGCCAAATAAATAATAATAATAGTAACAAAAGTGACTTGTTTCATTTGAATTTGATGTCTCTCCAAGAAATGATCAATGGTTCTCAAACTAACTCTTGGGATATCTGCAAATAAGTCACAATTCTCAACAATCCTTGTCTGAATTTCCCTCAGACAGATGATGTTGTTTTCGAGAACCATATTCACTGTTGCCTCCTCCTGTTGTTCAGTGAAGAGCTGTCTTCGGCCACCAGAATGTGGTCAACTCTCGGATCAGTACATATTCAAATGAATGAAATACACATTATGGGAAAACTACAACAGAATTGTAAAGTAAAATGCATCAGCCTCATTCCAGTAATGTTGCGGTGAGGTAATTTCTCGACAATGCAATATGCATGTAGCGTGTTTACATATCTCCAGCTTACCGATTCTCAGTTTGAAATACCCGAATAATTGATGCTACAGACGACTTGGAGACATTGGGTTGCATCCGTTCTCCGGCTTGCCTCTGTGTGAGCCCATGATTTATGAGCTTCAGCTCGGCCACGTCGTTCTTGTTCCATTTTACATAATATTCTGTGACACGATCTTAGGTGGTTCTTTATATCCAATGCTCAATGAACAATTTCATTAGGCCATTTGCATAAGAACACGCCCTGTGAATGATTTCAGTAGACCAGTGGTTTCTTTCAATTTGAACACAGTATGCATTATGTGAGAGAACAATGCATTGATATGAAAACTGTGTGGTATTCACAGTGCCAACGTTTAATGATATGCAACAATTTGCTAGAGCAATGAAATCTGTTCAAATGTAACAACAGAAATACTTCAATTTCCGCACAAGGCACGCAGAGATGTGAATTACACTCAATACTGATTACCGTAAATTTTCTTGTACATGCAGTTACAGCATTAAAGCGATTGAGGAAAGACGGTAATACACTCTAAAGACTTTTCCTATCTCCGAAGAGAACATATTGAAGGTTTCTAATCCGTAAAAGCTGGACTCAATAGCTATCAATTTTGAGAAAATGTGTGGATTTTATGGCAAAATTATTACAAGCACATTTTGGGTTTGCTTACGGTACGCATTGGCTTGAACACCCCGTGTACGCATAACGTACGCAAGGTCCCCAACTCCCCTTCCTCCATGCATACGTACATTATGGACAGCCTCTATTAACTACATGTACTGTATTTACTGTCTCTGATGTAAGCAGGTATGAGAATTTTCAGGGTTTTTTTCAACTTCAGTTGTTTTTGTTTTGTTTACCACAGGACCATCACAAATACAAAGAGCTGGATTTGGTCTGAAGCATGAAGAACATGGATGCAACCCAAAGCCTTTTTTAAAAGCTTGGATTACTTTCTGTTTCAGACTAAATCCAGCACTTTGTATTTGTAATGGTCCTGTGGAAAAAAACCCCTGAAATTGAAAAAAAAAGAACATTTTCGTGCCTGTTAAGGGAAAACAGTTAATTAAGACAGTTTCAAACTGTAACGGCACTAAGCCCATCAAAACCCAAAGGTACGTTTGATTGGAATCTGTTTAAATTGGTACTGGACAATCAAACTGAACAGACAGTTTTTAGCATACTCACCAGCATTAGGGTATAATTCTTAATTAATCACACTAAGGTAAAGGGGTCAAGGGAATAAGGGCCAGCTTTAAAGTTATTTTAAAACTCCCTACATGATGGGCCCTTGATTAGTAGAAACTGGCAAACTGTCTTGGATATTTAGGAATGAGATTTTTTTTAAATACATACAGAATGAAATATTAGTAACCATAGAATGGCTATTCAAGGTGCTCAGTCAAGCGTAACTACATAAACCAAAGCTCTACAAGATAGATCCGGTGATTGCTTCGGGGAGAGGAGAATGGAGATTACCGGTAACTACCGGTACTAACGCAGACAAACAATATAAATATATAGTTTGTAAATGAAGGCTATTCAGCTGAATTATATTCACGTACCTTTGTCCATTTGATGCAGCCGTTCCCCGATTTTTGTTATTTCTTGCTCTGCAAGAGGTGTCTGGTAAATGTTAGAATTAACCAGGCTGGAGTGTCCCAAATGTTTGTAAAACAAATGTCGTTCCCCCTCTGGTATATCCATTGACGCATAGAGTGTACTTGCACGATGTCTCATTTTAGTTGCAGTCAACTGTCCTGGAGCCTCCAGTTGGTCCAACAAGGAGCAAATATTCTGTATGGCATACCAGCCATTTATGTGACTGTCACTGTTTTGCGTGCAAGGGAAGACATAGGGATTGTCTTCTTTGACAGTGGCTACTTTTCTTGATTTCTGGTCTGTCAGTACCTTCATTGCTCTGATGCTGTCTTTGGGTATTATTACAGGTACAAGGTGATTATTACCTTTACCCGACTGGAAAGTTAGTTTGTTATCAACAAAAACCCTCCTCTCTGCTTCACTGAGTGTCTCTTGATATTCTGTGTTGAGCCAAGCATCATTTACCGCATCTTCCCACTCTGTCAGTAGCAGTCTTGCAGGCTCACCTCCCCTTCTTCCGTTAAACAAGGTTATCCTACTCGCCGTCAAATTCCGCAGTTTAACATATTCCTGAACTGAGGAAATTCTGCTGCTGGTCAATTTCTTGAATAATGAAGTCCCTCAGCTTTTTCACACCGTTCTCCAGGGGTAAGTTGTCTCGCTTCCTGAGCTTTGTTCGTCGATTTCTGTTCAAGAAGTAGGTAGCATCTCCAAATACGAAATCATGATTCAAGTTTAAGACTTCAACGAATTTCTGGACCTCTGATGCTTTATTATCTTCTCCTTGAATCAGGTAGGTGCCTTGCAGGATCTTTGCCATGTTCTTCAGGAGATAGAACATTGCACACTTTAGCCCTGCTTTGATTGTGTCTTGACTTTTCGCAGTAAAAATACTGGTGGCCTCTTGCAGTGATGGAAAATTTGCCCTGTCGATCATATCAGCAGCTGATTTTGTGTCGGAGTTGCTGTAGTCAGTTGATTGGAAGACCAAGTAAAGTCCTCCAAGACGTCTCATGTCCGCCATCACAGACTTTTTGACTTCCACCTCTTTATCCTTTTTCCTTTCTAGTTTCTCGTACAGCCGTTGACCTACAAGAACGATTGCAGAATCACTCTGGCATATTTTTCCGACAGTGTCACCATGAAATCTCGACAGAATGTTCTGCTTGAAATCCTCAGCAACTGCAAAAGAATATGGTCTGAGGATATTAGTTGGTAGTGCTGTTGGAGAAATGGCTGACTCCTTGGAACAGTGCATTTTGTGGCTCCAAAAATAGTGCCTACTGAAGAAGCCATTACAGTTTTCACACAGCACTATGTCCGTCTTATTTTTCTGGGACCTTTGAATTATCACTCTTGTCGGCAATCATCAGTTTTCATTAATTGTTCTCTATTGAATTTGAATATTCCTTGTAATCTCATCTTATTGATGGCCCTGTCTCTCTCTCTCTCTCTGAGGAAACCTCTTTAGTCGTTTGACGTCATCTTCCTCTTTATGGCAGCACAATATATGGCGATTCAGTCTGGATTGAAAAATCCCACAGAAAACACATGGTCTCTTTGGTTTTCTCTTTTTTCCTGAAAGTGCAACAAACAATATGAATGAATTACAATTTTTCAGAAATGCTTCCGCCAGTGAAAAGAAAAAATTGGCAAAAACACAGTGCACATGAAACAACACTGCCCTACATATATATATTAGGGATAGCATTTACATTTTTTTGAGGATTTTTAGGAACCGAGTAACCTTTCCATGACAACACCGGGTACCCAGGTACCCAATTTTTTCTTAGCACTTTTTAAATAGCAGTTCCGGCAGCAGATCCAGACCATATTCTGGAAAGAGAGGCCTTTTTTCCAACACATGAAACAACATATTACTTTAGAACACACCTCTTGCTTGTTCTTTGTTCCGATTGGCTAAAACGCTGTCACGTGAGTCACTAACTTGGGCTTTAGCCCGAGAGGACGTCAAACAGTGCTATGATCCCTGGACAACGTCAAAATGGATCGATAGTGCAAGTGCGCCCTCTAGCGGTTGCCATTATCATTTACCCAGCTGGCTCAACATGGCGACGGACGTATCGGAAAATAATGAAACGAATTACCCTCGATTTACCCTTCTAACTGAGGAAGAAATTGAAGAGATAATTCTTGGCAAGGACTCGCAAAGGACAAAACAGGTGATTAACTACTCTGTGAACGTTCTGAAGTCGTACTGTGAAACGGTAGACACAACAATCAGCTTTTTTGGAGTGAGGTGTGTTCTAAAACACAAATGGACTGCCATAATTCGGTCAATAATGCACGTCTATGCACCCCTCCGGCCTGTGACTGACCAGAAGAGGGTCCTATTTCCCTTGGCCTTGGGAAATAGGACCCTCTTCTGGTCACTCACAGTCCCTCGGGGTTGCATAGACATGCACTATTGACCTCATTGCCAGTTCATAAGTGTACACTAATGTTGGTTTTGGGAATGGCAAAATTAAATCATGGATGAATTTCGGGACTGTTACTTTTCAGTGGCTGGTGTATTTTCAGCATTTTGTATTCATCATGCTGACATTTTGTGTGCACGTTGTTTCTATTTATTTAATTTACTTTCCTGGCTACCCGGTACCAAAAAAGGGAACCAGGTTTTATCATCGGCGGGTGGGTAACCGGCCCATCCCGCTACATATACCGCAATTACAAAAATGTGTACAGTGTATTTGTACTATTTGTTACAGTGTTCCATATTTCTTTTGTAGGATGGTCAATTGGTCAGAGTGTTGAGTTCAATGCGATATTGCCAGGTTGAGTTCAATGTGATATTGAATTTTGTGATATGGTATGGTATATGTTATTATAGGGAATGTAGATCCAAATGAATTTATTTAATACATCTGACATAATGATTTTCACAACAATAAAAAGACAGTTTCCACTTAAATCAATTTTTATATTGCAATTTAAGCACATTTTCACATTTTCATGGGGCAAATGAGACATGAAAGCTTCATGGTGAAAGTACCGGTAACAAGATCAATAATATATTTTGCAGGAGCACCATGAGGTAATGTCTTTCTGGAGTTGTGTGGAAGGAAAGAAATTGGGCTGATTCTCATCAGCGGTTGGGTCAAATTTGCATCCCCGGGTCTTTTTTTTAATATTTAGTAAACAAATTATAAAACCTATGGATGCCAATTCTGCCTGTAGAAATGTCAATTTTATACTTTATAATGTTATCCCAATGTTCAAAAACAGTGAGGAATGAATGATGATGGTGATGCTGGCAGTGCTTTCCCTGCCTATTCAATTTTGAGGCAACCCGCTTCATGATTTTTTGAGACCACCTCTGGTTTTTTCCAACCACTATCACCGCCTCACATGAAAAAAAAGTGGAATAAACACTAGAGGTTCTACATGTAGGTCTGTTTGAAACATAACATAGGGCTTTTTCACAGTTCAAAAAGCAATTTAGCATGTTTCATCGGAGAGGTATGGCAAAAAATATTTGAAAAATCAAAAAAAAAATCAGGCCTTCATGACTTCACGACAATGACGTTGTTAATTTTTCCAGGTAAAATGCATCTATTTCCAAAATGTACACAAACTATTGCCTGACAAACCTAATACAACAAGAATTCTGTATTTATCGAAGTACATTATCGAGATATGGTGAAGACCTCAAAAAAATATAAAATTACCGGTATGTATAAAATCGTACAATGATATCACCTCCATGTTTATCTGTAACACTTGGTCTAATCAAATAACAGGTTTCATCCCGATCGGACCGACCACTCTATAGATACAGGGCTTTAAAATATGTGGATTTGTGGTAATGTCACATGACCCATGATGTCATCAAACCAATACTTAGCAGTGCACATTATTTTATTGTAGCCTTAGTCTGTACCAAGCATGAAGGCACTCGAATCAATACAAGTGTCAAATTACATGTGCATAATTAAATTTTACATTTTCGAAAAATCATTAAAAAATCAACCAATGACGTCATCGTGACGTCATTTCAGATTCTGTGTAATTGGACTATCATCTACCTACCCACTGAGTTTCATGACAATCAAACATGCCCTCATGTGTGTTTTTAAAAAAATCGCCTTTTGGTAACGTCATCATCACGTCACACAATTTAATTTTGCATTTATCTGCAAAAAGAATTTTGAAATTATCATGTTGCGTTAGTGAGATACGGTGAAAGCCATTAAAAATTCAAAATTCCATGGTGTTCAGTCATGCATGGCAGGAGGAATACCATCAAGATATCATTAGAAAGAATACTGCTTCTACCTTTCGGAGATCCTTCTACATTATAATCATATCTCATGGTTTGGGTATAATAACCCCTTTCCTCAGGGTTTAGTCTTTTCTGGGACACCCTGTAGTCTATTGTTGATTTAGGTCCTAGTATTCTTTTATGCCAAAAATGCTTCAGTTCAGGATCATTCCACCTCAGTTCACCAAATGAGTTAAAACCTCACCCCATCAGATTTATATAAAATTTGGTATATAGGTAAGTCATGGCCAAAAAACCAGAAATTCAAATTTCATCTTCATCAGACCAACAGTTTTTGAGATTCACAATTCCGATTGTTCACTTTTTGCAAAAGAGGGCATGGCTACCAAATTTCAAGTTTCTCTAATTTAGCTACCTCTGGTCCGAGTAAAAAAAAGAAGGTATTTCTGAAAAGGGCAGATCACAGGAAATCTAAATCTGGCAATTTTTTTCTGCTTCGATTTACTTTTGAGTTGGATAACCTTTTGACCTATATTTTGACCATAAATTGCCACTGTGGAACACGAGCAACCTCATTGACACCATTATGAAAAATGTACGCATGTGTGCCAACTAAATCATCTGCAAAACTGGATGGGTTTTCTACTATAATCATGTTCATGCAAATCCTGTTTCATGCAATGTTGAGTTGGCATATACAGGGTGTCTGTGGGTCCTTAAAAAGTCTTAAATTCAATTTTCTGAATGTAAGGCCTTGATAAGCATTAAAAAGGCTTAAATTTGGTTTTCAAAAGTCTTAAAAAAATCCTTTAGCAAATCATTTCCTCACCACACTCATATCCTCAATAAAATGATATCGTGATGTGAAAAGATTTTGTAATTGGGTCGTGAATTTTCCTGTAGGCCTATACTGTAACGTAAGCCTAGGCCTACCGCCATGTTACGCTGAGCTAAGTTCCTCGGTCCACGAGTGCTACGCACTGTAGGTATCCCTTGTAGATTTGTATGTACACATACGTGAAGGAAACGAAGGGTCCGATTTTCACACGAGTCAGATTTTCATGTCACACCGTCTGCCTGAAACAGGCCCTAAGAGTTACAACTCAAATCCCTGTATAAAGAGTCAGAGAACCACACAAGATAATGCCGCCATGCGCGATCACTGATATGCACAATCATGCGATGCAGTTACGTAATCTATCCACATAAGGTGAATCGGCACAGAAATAGCGGATAGAGGGCACTACCTATACTAGGGCCGCTTAACATCGCCACATCACTGAGTCTGTGTGAAGATTGCGTGGCCACACAGATTGACTGTTCGTACTCAGATTCGATACGTATGAATCAAGCCAGGTAGACCTACATGTACATGTACATGTGTACCGCCTGACCGCATGGACGTACTTGCGTGCGTGTCGACTTACATGATAGTACTTTCCGGAGTTTTCTGCTGCAGTCAATCGAGTCACCGCTATGGGCAAGTGCAAATTTAATGAAAAATGACAGTAGGTCTGCCAACTGGTTGAAACCAGTAGTCGGAAACACTTATGAGGCCCGCTGCATGGTCTGCAAGAAAAACTTCAAACTAGGAACGATGGGGAAATTAGTGGTGGAGTCACATATGCGATGTAAAAAACATGTAACTGCAATAAGGGAGCAACGACAGACGGCACCAATCACTCAATATTGCTAAGCCATGTCAGTAGGCCCTCTGAAAGAAAAGAATGAACATTAAGAAAGTGTGACACCGGCATTCAACAGAACCAGCCAGCTCTTCTGCAGTAAACGACCTCAGGGGAATGCTTGGTTCATCACCCACTCTCAAGGCAGAAGTACAGTGGTGTTTATATACTGCCACAAAACACCAGTCCTATAATGCTAATGAAGGTATTGGAGAAGTATTTTGTGCAATGTTCCCTGACTCTGACATAGCAAGAAACTTCACATACGGTAAGGATAAAACATTGTATGTACTCCACTTTGGCTTAGCACAGCATTTCAAGCAAGAGCTGATAGCTCACATCAATAAAGCCAAGACATTTGTGATGATGTTTGATGAAAGTTTGAATCAATCACCAAAGACAAAGCAGCTGGACCTTCATGTTTGTTTCTGGAACAACAATCTAGTCCAGTCCAGGTACCTGGGGTCACAGTTTATGGGGCATTCCACAGCTGAAGACCTACTGAAACATATCAAAGTAAGTACATTGTTAACAGTAGTGCTAATGTTAGGCCTACTACTAGAACTAGAGGAAAATTTGGAGGTATAAAAAAATTAAATAATAAAGACTTGTGAATTTATATTTTGAGATAAATTGTAGAGCAGTTGTTGCGAAATTGAAGTTTTATAGGAAAGTAGAATAAACAAAATGAAATCAACCGATGAATTGGTACAGGCCTACATGATGTAGACCTAGCTCGAACATCTAGCGTTCCAGGACAGACATGGTGAGGGTCACCCTATAATACCAGGAATTACTAATACCAAAATGTAGATGTAGGCCCCATCAAAGGAATTTTGATACAAGTTTTTAAGTTCAGTCACATGTATGACTGGGATTCACCCGTATCTCTGCACCTTTTTCTTTTTTTGGGGGGGGGGGGAGTGTGAGGGATTGTTTGGTTGCATGTGTGACATCTTGATTGACATCAAGACATGACTGTGTCTGAACCCAAAGCCTAGGGTGAGAATTAGGTATTAACACATTGCAAATACTATACAGGTGTACATGTTCATGCCAACATGGTCTTTATTGGGGATAGGGTTTTCTTTGCAGGGTTTTTGCCCATCCTGTGATCATTCATTTACGTCTTTATTAGGCCAAGTAAATTAAACTTTAGGTTTCCCGTCCAGATTTTTGTGGAAAAGGAGGAGGCGGGGCTTCTTATTTTTTATTTTATGTTTTTCTTTATTTTTCCAAAATGGCTGCTGTTTCAGATATCCGGCAATCTACATCACCTTCGCTCTTGAAGGACACACAGAAGTCATTTCTTGCACAGTTTTAAACAAAAAATCACAGGTATCTCAAATGTGGAGAATTTCCCGACTTTTGGTGGATTTTTTGCACTTTTTAGTAAAAATAAAAAATTAAAAATCCATGCGGTGCCAAAAAAAGGAAGTGCGCAGGGACGGGAAACCTAAATCTTTTTTTTTTACTTCACCTTATTTGATTGTGAATTGGCAAGAGTTCCATATGGGGATGCCACTAAATGTCTTTATAGTGACTTCAGAATTTAGTTACTTTATCGAGTGAGGAAGATGTAAGTTTTCTTAGCATACTCCAATCTCATAAGGTTTGTACACAGGTTGTCAAGTGACATCCCTGTATGAAATTCTTTCTTAATTAGCTACTACCAAGGTACAAACCCATTTTACAATTTTTTTTTTCATCCCCAGGACTGCGTGGACAAACTAGACATGCAGAACCTCCTGTCAGCTAGTCTCCACGGATGGACCCAAAGTGAATTGGAAGTTCTACAATCATCTCGAGCACGAGCAAGCAGATCAGTATGGTACTCGGCTAGTGTTGACGTAGGGAGCTGTGGCCTTCACACCGTTCATAATGCATTCAAGTCTGGTTTCTCTGTGTGGCATCTGGATAAACTTCTCAGGGCAATGCACCACCTCTTTCACAACGTGCCAGCAAGGAGAGAAGATTTCACTACTGTCACCAAGTCATCTTCTCTTTCCACTACCATTCTGTGGCCACAGGTGGATTGAAAACCTTCCTGTAGCACAGCGAGCTATAGATGTTTGGCCAGCACTTCTCAAGTATGTGGATGCTGTTAGGAGGAAAGTGCTCCCAAATCCTGGAACAGCATCATGAGACAATCGAAACAGCCCAGAAAGACCACTTCATCTTGGCAAAACTGCACTTCTTCATGGCTGTGTCAAGGACTTTCGACCCGTTTCTGACCAAGTACCAAACTGATGAACATCTGATGCCATTCCTTGGAAATGATTTGGCTGAACTGATGAAGGTAAGATATTAATGTCTGTAGCATCAAATTGTCCACGACCTAACCGATCTTAACCAATTCGGTGTGGATATATTTCCTATTCACAGTTAACTCGCCACGCAAGGCTTGGCAACATTTCTTTTCATGCAATGACTCATCATCCGCATCGATCTGGTTAAATATAATGTACTTTTATTTAGGAAAGATTTCCATATGCCATTTTCACTTATTTTCCTCGAAAGTGACTTACAACTCCTTAGAAAGTAATTACATGCCATCACAGTCAATTTGAGCAGTGAGAAAATTTAAGCATTTTCGTAAACACACAGAATTTTTCAGACCAGTCTCATAGGGTTTGTACGCAGGGTGCTGAGTGAAAGTAGCATGTAAATCTTTCCCAGTGGACACTAATATTAATGCAGTAAGAAGGTTTGCATATTATTTTCAGACTCTTTTGAGACGGTTTTTCAAGAAGGAGCTGCTGAAGAACATCTCTAGCCTGCAGCTGACCAAACTAGATGTTGCAGACGAGAAGAAGTGGGTTCGTCCAAATGATGCTGACATAGGCTTGGGAGTTGAAACTGTCATCAAGGTAGTACAATAAATTTCAAAATCCTTTTACCCAAAGAATGGTTGAATCGTGCATTTATTTTTACTGATTTCATTCATTATTGATCTTGGACATTCTTTTTAGGAACTCTAGTGCAAACCAAACAGTGTAAGCGAGCTGTCTATCCTGGTGTTTAGGAAGAATTGCATAAAGGGTATTTGTAACATAGTCAAGAAAGTGCAGGAGAAGAGCCCCCTGAAGTATTCCTATGTCAGACGGATGGCATGCTTGAACCCCAATGGTACAGTACGTTGCATTTGAAAGTTAACACTGCGAAAAGGAATGGGAAAAAAAGCAAAAGGAATTCGCATTCGCATTCTGCATTTTGACCACAACTTTTCCCCCCTTGCAAATTCACAGTGAATGGGATGCGAAAGGGGCGAACGACGTGCGAAAACAGTGCGAAAATCGTACAAAAACAATGCAAATCTTTTGTGAAAACGGCATGAAACATTTGCGAAAACATTGAGAGAAAAAAAAGTGTGCAAAAACAGTGTGAAAATTTTGCAAAAGCGGTGCGAAAGGTTCCGAAAATCACGCGGAAACTTGCAAAAACGAGAAGCATTGTGCAGCGAAAATGCTCAACACCTGCAACACGCGTACGACTATTATGCAGTGAAGAGTCCACTATGCAGGCTGCGCTTTGCTTGTGGCCAGTTGGGACCAACTCTCCACGTGGTGTGCTGCTGTGGTCTAGTAGCGATTTCCTCGGCCGAGCCGTCGGGTCCATGCAGCGTGATCGCGGGGATGTGCTCACCACGGCGAGCCGCGCCCGCATGACCCAGTTGTTTTCTTGGATTACCATAAATAAACACTGGTCAATGTTGGAGAATAAATTTCTAAAAAGTTGTCTGGATGTTGAGTGATTAAACGGGAGTCCCTAATTCATGAAGTCACGAAGCACCTGAAATGTGTGTATTACAACAAACTTAACTTGCTCTGCTGTGGCGACATGGGTTATTTGCCCACTTGTTATTCTCGTGGTGTAGTTTGACACACAAAAAAATTAACAATGAAATACTACATGCAGTACAGGTTTCTTTCGATCGACAAATAAAATCAACTGCTTTAATTGTACGTGTATCTTCATGTAGCAAATCTCGTCTTTTCGCCGATTGTGTTCAGAGTGACTTATCGGGTCTGTTTTCACTTGGGTTTCTGAAGACATGTTACTTTCTGTGGTCACATGGTAATTGGAAAAAGTCAGCGATTAGACTGTCCATGAATGGGCTTGCAGTAGCAGTCGGGATGTCACGGTAGGTGTAGATGCAGTTTTTTGCTTTGCAATGCGGTGTGGCATCATGCACGAGGTCTCGTGGCGGTTTTTGAAGAGATTTGGTAATACTTTTTGATCGGCGGCACAAAAACGTTGAGATAACCGGATACAAGGCATATATTCTCAAATCACGGTACATACATCTGCCAATACATGTAAACGTAATTCATATACATGGCAACATGTGGATACATGTACATGTGCTCACAAGCGGTGCACATGTTGGGCATCCATCCAAGTGGGTTAAATGCTTATAAGACATGTTAGAGAGCGCTACATAACGGCAATCTACTGTAATTCAGCTGTTCGGCTTTCAGTGCTTGTATCCAACCTCCACCACAGCCAGCTTTGATTTCACCTGTTGCACTGCATTTTGCTCAAAACCGAGAAACATACTACGTTGAAATTTTAATGCTGTCTTCCTCAAGTAATCTGAATATTCCTGAGAATTGAAGAACTTTTCTCTCAGACTGATTTTCCTCCACTTTCCATATTCAGAGATGCGCATGTTTGAAACCACAGAGAACAAAAACTTCCTGACGTCTACAGGTACATGCACAAATACTACTAAATGAAGAAAGCTTGCAAAATTATTTCCCCAGTACCAGAGAAAATCTGTGAAAACATTTTCCCACTTAAGAGAAAAAGTGTGAGAATCTTTTCTCACTTGTGGGAAAAAGCGTGAAAATCTTTTCCCACTTGGGGGAAAATCTGTGAAAATATTTTCCCACTTGTGTGAAAAGGTGTGAAAATATTTTCCCACTTTTGGCACACTTTTCCACAATTTGTGAAATGAAAAGGAATTCCCTGGGAAGAGAAAAAATGTGACAAATTTTTCCCATTTTGGTGTTAACTTTCAAACGCAATGTACTGTATGTACAAGGAGCCACTTGTGCACCAAAAGGATGAAATACCTTGTACATAGATTTCTTCAGGACAAACAGTTGGCAGGAGGGGTTTCAGCCGGTAAGAACAAGCCCAGTTAATATATTGAAATAAAAAGGGATACAGGACTCTTTAAATAGAGATGTACATGTAATAATTGATGATTTAAATACATTCAATCCATTTTATTAAAGGGGACGTGGTACTCCAAAAATTCGAGAAGATGCTCTCACTTGAGAGTAGGACTGAGCACTTCCAGTCATTCCAGCCCCCAAAGAAGAGACTGGATGAGTTCCTGCATGAAGTTGTCAGTCAACCGCACCCTGAGCTGTGGGCATTATGTGTGAAGCTCCTCCTTCTGTCTAATGGACAAGCAACTCTTGAGTGTGGCTTCTCCATCAATAAGTGGAGACATGTAACACGCAAGAAGAGACTGTTGAAGTCCAGAGATTAGTACGTGATCAAGTCACACAATGTGGTGGGGTTCTGAAAGTCCCTCTGAGTAAGAACTCCTTGCTGCGGCTTCAGCCCGATCAAAATACTGGGTCATCTGGACAATGAGAGGAAGAAGAAAGAGGATGCTGTGCAAGCGCAGAAAAGGAAAGCTGCTGAGGAAGACTTCCAGGAAATGAAGAAGAAAAATTCTTATTGATGTGTGTACCAGCCTCCAAAGTGATGAAGATAAGTCGTTGAACAGGTGGAGGGCAAATCCGCAACTGCATGTCAAAAATCAATAATAAATCACATGATGAGGTCATCATGACGTCATTACAATGGTGATATCTTTGTATTGGGGTAGTTGCCTGGTGTCACTTTTGTGAAGATCGACACTTCATAAATGACCAAAATTAAGGCTTTTAATCTGTGTACAAAGTCAATGGGAAAATTAAATAATAATTCATCTGATGACGTCATCATGACGGCATTTCAAATGTTGTGTAATTGGACTACTATCTACCTACACACCAAGTTTCTTGACTATCGAACCTTTCCTTATGTGTGTTTTGCAAAATTACCTTTTTAATGACGTCATCATGGCGTCACACAATTTTCCAAATTTCATGCATTTACATATTGGCCAACAAACCTAATACAAAAAGAATTTTGAATTTATCATATTTGGTTAGTGAGATATGGCAAAAGCCCTTAAAAGTTCAAAATTATGTATAAAATCACATGACGGCATCATGATGACGTCACACCAATTTTTATCTATAACACATCCCTGGCTAACAACATATCAAGTTTCAACCCAATTGGACAAACCGTTTTGTAGATATACGGCTTTGAAATATGCAACTTGGTGATGATGTCATCATGACATCACGCTTCACAACACATCTTTGCTGTAAGGACTATCACTATGCCAACTTTGAATGATGTCCGGCAAAGATTTATGGCAAAAGTGCCGCAAAGGACAACCATGACAAAGAAGAAGACCCCCCAAAAAAATTATAACAAAAGCAAAAGCTTTTCACAAAATTTTGCAAAAAACCCCCAAAAATTCAAAGGTAAAACTTTTAAAATACCCTGTTGAAAATTGAGGTACTGTTTTAAACAACAGAAAAATAAGTTTCCGATTCTGATGAATTAATTGTTGAAGAATCATACCTAACTAATAATATACCTATGGTTCACGGCTGTTCACAATGCCCCATTTGATGACAAAATGTTTTGCACGTGTGCGAGATTTATCAAGGGGTCACTGCTTGATGATTAATACAAAAGTCATGACCCAGTTGCAAAGTGTTGCAGCTGTGGCATAAAAAACAACAGGAAAATAACAATTTGAATTCAACATTACTGATCCCATTCGAGCGATTACAATTCATGCATACTTCTTTGGTTAGATTATAAAGAACAGGTTGTAAGCGGCTCCCTTTCCTTGAGAAATTTGGGTCAAATCACAACCCGCAAATCTCATGCGCTGGGCGGAAAAGTCATTTTACATGACTTTAAAAGTGTCTATTTTGACCGATTGTGAATTTTGTTAAAGGTAGAAATGTCACTGGCATATAAAATGAATTTGGATCTATGTACTGATACTATATGGACTATATGTTTTCAAGCTTTGAAAAAAAAATGACAAAAAGACAAAGTTTCTGGAAAGTACTGCTTTGAGGA
>NW_019091695.1:93354-140109 GCF_001949145.1 Acanthaster planci
TGCAAAAGCCGAATTTGACCATATGTTGGAATTAGGAATTATTCGCCCATCAGATAGTCAGTGGTCTTCACCATTGCACATGGCGCCCAAAAAATCAGGTGATTGGAGGCCTTGTGGCGATTATCGTGCCTTAAACAATATCACAGTACCTGATAGATACCCTATTCCGCATATCCATGATTTTTCGACGAATTTACATGGTAAGACTATCTTTAGCAAAATTGATCTAGTTAAAGCTTACCATCAAATACCTATTGCACCGGAAGACATTCCTAAAATAGCCATCATGACACCTTTTGGCCTCTTTGAATATATTCGGATGCCCTTTGGTTTAAGGAATGCAGCCCAAACTTTCCAGAGATTCATCGACCAAGTCTTGCATGGTCTTGACTTCGTTTACGCATATATCGATGATTTGCTGATAGCGAGTGATGATGCAGAACAACATGAGCAACATCTAAAGCTACTTTTTGACCGCCTTCGCGAATATGGTGTCGTTGTCAATCCTAGCAAGTGTGAGTTCGGTGTTTCTAGCCTTTAATTTCAAGGCAGATGATGGAGGTACCGTAAGTCAACCATTAGGTGCATGTGTACACGTTAATCCATATGAATATGTTAAATAAGCATGTGGAGGTGAACTTCCTATTGTAAGTGCAGCATGTTCATTTGAAGGGAAAATGCCAATGGTCCAAGGAATTGTTGGAGATCACATAGTAAAAGTATTGAGAGATACTAGTTGTAGTACTGCCGTGGTACAACACAACTTAGTTGAGGAAAGTCAGTTGTTGCTATGTGTTTCCTGTGCGATTTTTCAGTCCAAACTGAGTCGCCATAATTATATTGTGCTGCCATAAAGAGGAACATGATGTCAAACAACTGAAGGTTTCCTCAGAGAGAGAAAGATAGACACAAAGGGCCATAAAGAAGATGGGATTACGGGGAATATTCAAGTTCAAGGACAATCTTCTTTAACCCTAACTCCCCACTGTCTCTCACTAAGTACTGGACCATTTTGCCCGTCACTTTCTTGCATCAACACTGCCCCAATTCCCTTAGCAGAAGCGTCAGTCCTCAATATAGGTCAACTCAGGATTAGGCAAAAGCAAAATTGGTGATGTTACCAATCTTGACTTAAGTATTACAAAAGCATGTTATTGTGCTTCACTCCATTCTACTTGATTAGACTTGCCCTTCTTTACCAAGTCAGATATTGGGGCTGCAACTGCAGAGAGATTTGGAATAAATCTGGAGTAATATCCAACCAAACCCAGAAATGACCGTACTTTTTTTTTGGTTTTTGGTCTCTGAGCTTTCGTGATTGCCTCAAGTCTGGCGGACATTGGCTTCAACACCCCCTCTCCGACAACATGGCCTAAAATTTCCAGTGAAGTGTATGCGATAAAGCATTTACTTGGCCTGACACTTAACCAACTTCACATAAGCGTTCTAAAACTGCCTTTACATCCTTCAAGTGGTTTTCAAATGTGTTTGAAAATATCAAACAATCATCTATGTAATTCACCACATTGTCAACACCCTCTAGCAAAGAATGTATCATACGGGTGAAGACCGCTGGAGCACTGACCATGCCAAACTAGCCTGCACTGGCATGTTCTTGCATACTGTACTTACTACTGCAGACCTATTCAGTGCGAAGTAAATACTTTTGTATCTACTCCTGCAATTTCCAACACCAGCCTTGTCCACATGGATAAAGTATCTCTAGAAATTGGCTGGTATGGTTTCTTGTATGTGATCATACGCCTTGCCTTGCCTATCTCTGTTCGCTTCAGATACTCTTTCAGGTAGGTAACTATGCACAATCTCCTATCTGGTGCATAGGCAGGAATTTCCACTGTTCTCCTGTTGGCTCCAGAACGTCTTTTTCGATTGCAAAAAAAGCCAATAATTGGCAACTTCATTGAATCCTCGTCACTCATTCTATAAAGGTAGGCCTACATGAAACTAAGTAAATGGAAATAAATCTGTAACTGCATTTCTGACTTTGATGAAAACTTGTTTTCACTGTCATAGACTCTGTAAACATGGTAAAGAAACATACAATATGGTCAGTCGGTCAGGATAATTTTTCCTCACCAACAAAACAATTATTCATAATTCTCAAAAGTAAACTTTGATAATTGAAAAATTTGTGAAGATCATCCACGCAGCCACATGCTCAACATTCGCGATTCATAACGCTGATCCAAAGCAATGGGCACCAATCACCACAGCCGCACTGTCGGCACTGGCCGTTAATCGTGCCGCACACACCTCACAGTTCCTCTGTTGTATCAGAGTAAGCATTGTGCGGTATGCGTGTAGCGGACATGCAACAAAACCATGTGCCATGGCCAAATATTTTGCAAAAAAACAACAACATTGACTCAATCACAGTGGTGGGAACAAGTGAATACACAGTGATGGCACTGGCTAGCTGCACTGGATTACACATGGCCCATGCTATCACTGGTAGCCTGAGTCAAATTCCCATACACTTTCATTTATGCGACATGTGTGAGAAGCTGAAGCGTCAGATGGAGCCCAGGTAACAAACATGTAAGAATTGCGGAGCAAGGCTAGTAATAAATGGACAATTCGTTTGTTCAGTTTTTGAAAATTTATAAAGAGCCAATTTTCTTTTGCCCCAAAATTTCAGAAATCCAGTTTTTCTAAACTGTACTAATCCAGTTTTTTTCTAAACATTTTAAAACTTGGAATAAATACGATAAAATCGTACTGGTTGGCAGGTCCGTCTTACGCCCTGTGGGCAGCGCTGAACTGTCCAGCAGCCTGCCCAATAGTCCGTCCCAGCTGTCATTGGTGCTCAGCACTACGCCGGGCAGACATGGGTGGCTCGGGCTGACCTGATTTTGGGGAGGGTACACTGAGAGCCGTGGTGATAGATTTCGAACCATGCTTGGCCTAAGCATCCTCATTAGGCTTACCCCTGGCACAGGAATTCTGTTTTGGGCCCATATAGGCAACCTTGCAAGGGGGAGCAAAATGGGTGTTCCTTCAGGATCGGGCAGCGAAGGAGACCGAGGTGACCCTGACCAGCCGGCAGAACTGCCAACTCCCACAGCCGGCAGTGGTTGCGGGTGCTGTTACATAGACTGTAGATGAGCCACCATTGGCCCAACTGAGTCTCCCGGGAACTTGGTCTGTCCTGGAAGAGAGCCGCTCTCACCAGTTATTGACAGACCAGTTCTCCCCAAAACCTTCCATTTATCCAAATGATGACATAGAAGAACATGGAGATGAGGACAACTCTACATAATTTTTTTTACAAGCAATTCTCTTACTTGAAATTATTTTCAGCAAAAACAGGCAGAAAAGCATCGCGAAATACGAAGCTTATTTTATACATATCCAACCCAACCTGCCCCTAAGAGAAAACAGGATGCTCACGAGGCATGCACACCGTGGGGCACTATGAGTACAACACAGAGAGGGCTCTTGTGTCAAAACTCTTGGCAAAAATACCTGTGGGTCTAAAAAATTATGCATATGTAGACTGCTCTACAGATAAGTTGAGTGAAGTAGACTTCAGTTTCTTGTGGCACATGGAGGCACATTCTGAAAATTTTGTAAAGCCCTCAAAACACAAACGGTTTCTTTTGCATGATTAATGTCAATTCATGTTCAGAACCAAGTAATTACTGAAATATTTATATCTCATTCTAAGGGAAATAGAAACATTTCATCAACTTACCTTCAATTATTTCATAGGTATCTAGTGGTTCCTTTTTGTAGTGCGACAATGAATCTATCAACCAGAAAGCTGATATGACTGTATTGTGTCTGACTACTTTCTTCACATCTGCAAAGAAATCAAAGGCACTATTTTCCATTTTGATGACACGCTGGCAGCAATGTTTCTTGGAAAATGAAAACTTATTTAAGATGATTTACATATTTCACACAACAGCCTCTCATCTCAGGCTGAACTCAACTCAGTGGATTCAGCATCTGAGTTTAGGAAGCATTGCGGCACGTCGTAACTCGAGTTACAAGACCTCACACATCATAACTTGTGAGGCATCGTGCCAACCATTTGCCAAAGGAATTTTTCGGGGTTTAGCTGATCCCAATTCCAATTGAGAACAGCTCTTGCTTTTCTAAAAGTTTTTTTCCCCTTTTTATCCTTTTTCTTTTTCCACTTTTTCATTCTACAAGGCATTTTGGCAATTATTTTACATCCGATCAATTTCAAACTTCGCATACTCTTTAACCATCATCTGAAGATGTATGCTGAAACTTTTTGTAATCGTGACGTCATCAGGGGTCACGTGACCTCAATTCAAAAGTTCATTCTTTAAACTCTAATAACTGTTGAACTACTGAACCGATTGATTTCAAATTTTGTATGTATACAGTCAGGGATGTGTTATAGATGAAATTTGACACCTTGACCTCATGTGACCTCTACTTCCGGTTTTACCGGAAGTTGTAATTTAAAAGAAAAATCGTCATATCTCATAAACTACAGTTTCGATTGGGTTGATAATGTACAGTATTCAAAAGGTCTATGGACAGATATTTACAATGCGTTATTATGAAATTGTACTTTATTGTTTGCCAGTTATAACGTCATCAATATCAATTCTTTACAGTCTAATAACTAGTAAACTATTGAACCCACTGAACTCAAATTTCATATGTACATAGTCAGGGATGTGTTATAGATGAAAATTGACACCTTGACCTCATGTGACGTTTACTCACGGTTTGACCGGAAGTTGTATTTTAAAAGAAAAATCATCATATCTCATGAACTATAGTTCCAATCGGGTTGAAAATTTAAAACATTCAAAAGGTCTATGGACAGATATTAATAATGCATTATTATCAAATTGTACTTTATTGTTTTCCAGTTATGACGTCATAAATATTCATTCTTTACAGTCTAATAACTAGTAAACTATTGGACCGATTGAACTCAAATTTTATATGTACATAGTCAGGAATGTGTTATAAATGACATTTGATAGGTTGACCTCATGTGACCTCTACTTCATAGCCAATTGAATTGTATTTTTTTACCACATTATCATACATCATGCATAAATTTTGCAGCTGATGGGGTTCATAGTTTATGAAGAGTGAAAGGTTTGCTTTTATTGCACAGACCACTTTCAGAATTACGTTCAGTGCAATCAATTTCAAACTTTGGTTAGTGATTGACCATCATTGAAGACAATAAAAAAAAATTGGGAACAGCTGTACGGTTGTTTACATTACAACCACATTCCTCTAGTTTTTCTTTTTTAAGTCATAGGGTATCTTCAGGGGGCAAACACCACCAGAAAATTCAAAACCAACGTTATTTTAACTCAAGTGTTTTATTCAATTAGTCTTGAACACATCAAGTGTTCACCACCAGTTCTTCTCAGAACCTCACCCTCATAGAGGAGAATTTTCCTTCTTGTACATGGTGTAACTTCAAGCCTTGCCTAATGTAGTACTTTCCACTATGCATACATGTACATGCAGAGCTGCCAACATTGCAATCTATAAATGCAGAAGATTCCTGCACAGCGTAGCGAGCAGAGCCAGCAAAGCTCTAGCGGGTCATGGGGTTCTGGGGACAACGCACCAGGATGATCCTGGATTTTAGCATTTCTGGACAATTGAAAAGGCCACGGCCAAGGCTACCCAACCCCATTTTGTTTAGAGAACATAAAGTAAACCTGTATGTCTTGCGAAGTACAAAAGTATAATACACAATGGCAGGTTTCTAGCCAGGGTAAAATTATAGGGGGGCATTTGGCATGCAAATACTACTACTACAAGCGCGTGCCAAGCGTGAAGCCTTTCGGCCTGGGGTCCGGGGCCTGCTTAAGGGCTCTGGAAATTTTTGCATTCTAGATGCAATTTCTGGCCCCTTTGCACTTAGTTTTTTTGGTTGGCAGTTTTTTTCAAAAATATATAAGCCATTAACTGCATTTAAAAATTTCATTATCGGGCCTACCTGTGGTGAAATAACTTAGAACAAAACCTAGGCCTATGTTAGTATCTTCTGCCTGTGCTGAAAACATCAAGTGTTGACTTCAAATAATTTGTAGGTTGTTCCAATGATTCCCAGACAGGGACAGGTGATACTGAGAAATTGTCAAATTTTGTCAAACAGCACATCATCAAATAAACAAACTTTGGCAATTCTACACACTGAATTCGAGTTTCAGCACTGCATAGTCTTCGCAACTTTAAAACCAAACCATGCCGAGTTAAAATGAAAGCCTAAACAGAATACAAATATTAGCAAAAACATGCTCCACAACAAAGCTATAAGAAAAACACAGGTTATAACCATTTTTCATACCATTTAGGGTCAACAATGGAAAATTGAAGTTGAGAAATGACCAGGAATTGCTGCCGGATGGACCGCAAGCGCAAGCATGATATGGCCTAATAAAAAGTGCAACCGTACTGTACCACGCGCTGGCCCGCGGCATGCATTTCTCGACCGACCGGTGATTGCCCAAAAAAGGATCACATCGAGCGCTGGCCGCCCGGGTCTTCAGGAGGGCCCCAAAGTCTTGTTTTGTGGCAAAAGTTGATGAGTGGTTTTGTCATATAAAGGAAGAAGTCCTTAATTCTCAGCGAAACCTAAAAGCTAGCAGTCAACACGATGTAGACATTCTGGACTTGGTCTGTACTATTTATTTTGTAAGGGGTGATTTATCTCTCTGTTTTGAGTTTTACGTCGTTTCTTGAATACTTTACGGAAATAAAATTGTAATGGGACGTAGAAACAAAGAATATTAACTAAACAAGTATTTTGAATTCCAAAAAACTATTCAATGTCTTGCTTTTGTTTTAAATAGCAAAAATGTTAGGAATTTTTATTCCAAAGAATGTACATCCCATATTACCACAATTAGTGTGATCTCACTGCGAACGTGGCACCGGGCGTACTTGTGCACAGTGCTGAACTACATGTACGGAGCTATTAAGTGACTGCCTATGCATTTGCATGCTGAATACGGAGTGCGTACGTACGGTGGGTTGGACAGTCCCATACATGTATACCATTTGTTTCAAAGCTCTGTGCCGCATACTTGAAGGTACACAACACGACTATCACCAACAAATTTTTACAATGACGGTTTTTTACTCAGTCTGTCTTTTTTTTTTAGCCAGATAGCTTCGAATTTGGAAGATTGCATCCATTTTGCGGAATGATGGAAGATTACTGTAAAAAAACGGAAGTCTTCTGCAAAATGCGGAAGAGTTGGCAGCTCCGATACATGTAGCTTCAAGTCTTATCTGCCAGAAAATTCATTTCCAGAAAATGGTACACGTAAGAAAAATGAAGGGGGAGGCAAAGTGGGCAAAGGGAAAATACTACCCCCCCTTGTGGCGTCACCACTGATAGCAGTTGACGTTTATCAAACCTTTTGGAAGAGAAGAGAATGGCGATTGATCCTTCAATATTATTGTTGCCTTGTCAATCTGGTCAAGTTCAACCATATCAGCTCCCAGTTTCTTCAGTATCCACCTCATATCATCTGTTTGAAGAAAGAAATTTAGGAAGTTTTAATTCTCAAAACTTCTTCCTTTTTCTATTTATAACTGCTTTAATAGGTTGTTTATTTCTCCTGTTGTTTTCACCATCATGAATTTAACATTGACAAAAATCACCAAGGCAAGGTTTCCATGTTCATGTGTACCAGTGATGAATTCCTTCAAGGGTATCACACACTTGTTTGGGATGTTTTTGCAAATGTTATTTCTTGTATTCTTCCAATCTTGACATTAATCTGTACTAGATGCTTAGTACAATTTTTCGCCTCAGAAATGCTTTTCATGGATGACTCCGGTGAGACTTAAAACCACTTGTTGCAGACACCTACAACCACCAATATAATACTTGCATAGTTGTCCAACTAAAAGTGGTCAGTGAAGTGCATGTTTTAGGGCTACATGTATGTGTACATGTATGCACATCATTCTCCAAATTATGAACATCTGTCGTTAAAAAAAATTATCACTTTACAATCTCACATGACTCATTCCAACAGCATTTTAATGATAATACAGTTACAATAAAGTGCATTTATAAAGCGTGTTTTTCCTAAGGTTGGAATGCGCTACTCCAGAAAGCAAGAAAACAAAACATGGTGAGGAATACCTAAATGAAGTTCACTTAATCAGAAAACAGATATGATTTTAGTTCACACTTAAACTGATGGATGGATTTGCAATGATGAATATTGAGAGGGAGTGAATTCCAGCATCTAGGCCAAGCTACAGAGAAAGCTTTGTCACTTGCACGTTTGAATGTGCAAGGTACTTTTAAGTGGTGCTGTGAGCAGAGGCCACTATGGTTAGGGGTGCTGAGGTCTAGCACATCTGTAACGTACAGTACTTCGGATGTTTATTTGATGCCTTGTATACATTCATTGCTGTCTTGTAGATGATGCGTTTGTGAACAGGTAACCAGTGTATTTGTTGAAGAAATGGTGATGCATAACAGTGTTTGGGTTGAGTGGGAATGATAAAGCAGCCTGACATTGTTTCATCCCACTGAGGGGAGAGTTACAATATGCTAGTCATGACAAGACTAAAGCTCTCACTGCAGCGTGACACGTGTCAGAGTCGATGTACATGTATTTGCAAATTCGTGATATGTTTCTTAGGTGAAAGTTGATTGATTAGAATATAAAACTGTCGCTGTCGGGATAACCATTTTATAAAGTTTTTCCCAATATTTCTTTCTTGCTGGAGATGCCGCTTTTGACGTTTACTACCCTATTGTGTCCTGGTCCTTGCAGCCGGGGGGGGGGTTAATTCAGGAATTCCATACTCTATGCTGGGCAACGTAAATCAGGAAAATATACTCCAAATCAATGTTAAACTTGCACTTTGTGTAGACTCTTCTCGGCATTTTCTAGTGTACGTTAAGGGTAATATGTACGCGCTCCGGGGAAGCCTGGGCGCCCACGCCCCGCGCACCATGTGCCCTGCACCACACGCAGGAACGTTTCAGCTGGCTGGACGCATACGATAAATTCGGGCGCGTGTCACCCTGTGCTGGCTGGCGCGGCACGGGGCGCAGGCGTCCTCCGCAAGGTGCGTGTACATTCCTTTCACAACAAGTTGATCTCCATGTACACGTTATTACTGGTAACGTACACTAGAAATTGCTGAGAAGAATCTACACAAAGTACAAGTTTAACTTTGGTTTAGTACACTTTCCTAATTTACGCCGCCTAGCATAAAATATGGAATTCCTGACCCCCGCCCGGCTGCATAGACCAGGACACAATAGGGTACTTAACATCAAAAGTGACTTCTTCAACAAGGTAAAAATATTGGAAAAAATGTTTTAAAAAATGGTTCTCCCTGTGTTGACTTCAGGACGTTAGTCGTAGTGCAATGAAGGCGTCGTCCAACCTGGGCTAAGGTTTCACCCTGTTAAGCCATGTTCACACTGGACTTAAAATTGTCAAAAGGTACTTAACATTCCACAGTGGTAATCTTCCGTGTGTCCAAATGTTGCATTCAGGGCTCGTGGAAAGTCCAGGCCCCACGTAAAGTTTGCCCGGGGCATATCCTCCCAAAATCTAATGACGGCGTCCTGTGATTGACCTCTGACACAAATTTACCCACAATCCATCGGATGTGGTTGTGTACAGCACGCCAAACTTAGTGTGCCCCGGCCGCAGCACAGAACAAGCTTTCTTTGCGTTAACGTTCAGTGTCTATTCCTCTGTCTCATCGTTTGCTAGAATTCGCCACACGAATTCACTCTTTACGAGTCCATCGCGCATTGTCTTTTTGGTGGGTTTGTAAGCAGTGTGATCGGCAGTAGAATTTATCTTCCGCCATTTGCATTCTGCTTGTCAGCGTGCATGTTTTGCGTTGTCTACTGAGCCATTATACAGGGACAACTTTGGCTTACAGTGTCAGAGTTTCTTTGTGGTTATCCAAGGTGCGTGTGAATTAAGGGCATCAATGACAAATTTGTCAATATTGCGGCCATCATAGTGAACATCCTTAAGTTGGGTGGACAGATCGTCTGCCAGTGCTTCTTGGTTGATATTACGGAAGTTAGGTGTACGGCATAATGTCGACATTTTTGAAAGTTCGGGCTTGCTTGGAGCGTGCCTGAGATGACACCATGGTCAGATATGCCGTTCATGTCAACACTGTATGAAGTAAGCAGTCCATCTTCATCACTTCTTGTGATGAGCCAGTCTTGGGTGTGACCGTGTGTCTGAGTTGGTTTGGACACGTTGTACAAGCCCATAAGCATAAAGCAATGATCACACATGGGCTACTTCCTGTTTTTCTGGGCAGTCAAAGTGGATATTAAATTCATCAACAAATGAATAGTTTTCCAGGGAGGACATTTGCAACCTCGAGCAATTGTCAAAGTTGACCAGGAATGAGGATGTCTTCAACTGATTTTTGTCAGAGGGTGGTGGTCGGTGTATGATAACATAGTAAATGCTCCTCTTGCTGTCTGAGATGACTGAATATTCAAACGTGCTGACGTCAAACATTACAGGGATAGTTCTAAAATTCAATTGTGACTGGCAGACTGTGGCAATGTCCCGTGTCGATCTGCAAGATGAGGGATATTAAAGAACGTGTAGCCAGTTGGAGTAACTTCATTGACCTGATCATCCACACCAAGCCATGTTTCTGTTAGGAACATGATGTCAATGTCATTGGAGAGTACGTAATCACATACAAGCAATGATTTATTGCACACAGAGTGTGTGTTCCATAGAGGAACATGTAGAACATTGGTGACATGTGTTGCTTTACATTGAGATTTATGATTAATTACATGACATCTAGCATGCCAACCTCAAAAAAGGACTCCTCCAAGTTCTTCAAGCGGTATGTTTCAGGGGCAGAAAGTTGGTTGAATGGTGTCCAGGTGCAAGAGAGACAGATGTGGTATGTTGGGAGCCTTGGGAAAAGCCTGGGTCAGACATGTTGCAGTTGGTGGCAACACTCCTACTCACTCGGTTGCTCCAGGACAAGGTCAGGGGGACATAATAAATCTACCAGACTTACAGTCAGGAATAAATAACCAGCATCGTAAAATTTCTCAATCAAACCTGAGTGATCAGGTCCAAGATACTTCCAAAGATGATGACAATTAGTGGTATATAACTGCAGAAAATAAGCACTTTTCTGGAACAGTTTTTGTTGGGATGGCAGCAGCTAATACATTGCCCTCAAGATGTTAAAAGGCCATAACAAACAAGGCAATGTATCTCTGTCCTGCAGTTGAATATTGAGGGCCGCACAAAAGCCAAAGTCAATGTCATTGAACATCTCCTGCATATACAAAGTTAAATTTCTCCTCCAAGAGACACACATTTCGGACAGCTCTAGAAGACAGAAGATCCCTGGTTTTACCTCATCTGCACATACTGCAAGCAGCATCTATGGGATTGCCACCTTTGTCAGGAACACAGCTAAATGTTCACCTTTAGGTACTTCCTCCACCTAACCACAATATGGAATAGACAGCCACCCAATTCGAGGGGACTATTATTGTGAATGTTTAAAAGCCACCGACATCCCAACTCCCTGTTTTCGATGCTCTTTGACTTTAAACAGCCATAATACCACTTGGGGATGCAGGGCCACTAATTCAAATGGCAGTGCATTGGAGGACTGGTCATCAACAGCTGGTTTGCTTCTGCTTTTCTATCCAAACAGCTAGACAGCTTCCTTTCAGGTAGATGGAATACCACCTCAAATCCTGACCTTGTTATTGCTAACCTGAGAGGCCCGCCCCACACCGAATAGTTCTGGACCCCTTTCCAAAGTCCCAACACAGACCTTTTCTGATCCACCAATACTTCATGTCAGAGGTGGGAGTATATCGACGATCTTAGCCTAGGGGATATAATCAAGCCTAATAGCACATCATTATTAACCTAACAGTCCTAATTCCTCCAAATCCTCATGCTGGTTTTGGAAAATTTTGGAGGAATCGTGCAATCAGGCAGAAGTTGAACTAACATCAGGGAGAATTTTCAATTTTACATTCAGCACAATAGAGAAAAAGTTCCATAGTCATTTGGAGTGGTAAATCAAAACGTAGAAAGATGTGTATATTTTAAGGAAACTTTCTGCAGAATCATGGGAGAGTTGGCAGCTCTGGAATAAGGATGAACGGTGATTGAACGAAAGGATAATTTTGGCAGCGGATTCAGGATGAACGGTGATTGAACCAATGAGGATTCTGCAAGATTCAGGATGAATGGTACATGTAAATGATGGAAAGAAGGATTTCAGAGAAATCAGGATGAATGGTGTTTAAACAAAACAGGATTTTGGAGAACTTGTGTGTGGGTTGGTGGAGTGTACATACACTGCATTTTACATATTTAGAGTTACTGGTAAGGTTGTACTGGTACTCAATTTGCAGTACTTATGAGGGCATGTAATAGCAGCTAGTACTAATTGCACAGTGGTAGTGCCTATACACATGTACATGAATGTACACTTATGTATGCTCTGGTTTTACCGATCGAGGATTGAACTACATGTACGATGGAGAACAATAGTGTGTGAGCCGAAACAAAGAATCCTCAAAAGATGGTTTCCTTTGTTTGCGCTTGCCATCTAAAGACGGCTGCACGCTAAGTTAATGGGGTTAAGTTACAGTACAGGAACAAAAGAAAGCACAATAGGTTGTCCTCGAAAGTAGAAAAAACAACATACATGCTCTGGTACACTACATAGGCCCTATTGGTCACACATTACTTTTTTGAAGGCAAGGATTATTATTACTTAAATATGACTGTATCAGATGATTATATGAGCCATCCTCCTCCCTTCCCATCCTCTTTCACGCACAATAATTGTACTGGTAGAAGCATTTTGGAGGATTTTGTAGGTGGGCACCACTTGTTTTCATATAAGTGCAAAATTTTGGAGGATTTTGGAAGATTTTGGATGAAGGCTATTTTTGGGGTATACTCAGGTTGCAGGATTTTAAAAGATTCAGGATGGTGCCTGGCAAAAAGATCTAGGGGGCTAGGGTTAATGCAAAATAATCTAAATTAACAGCATTGTTGGTCACAAAAAAAAACTTACTCTTAAACCTTTTAAGTGTTAGGCCATGCAGTTTAGTTCTATGAAAACATCTCCTCCACTCCCTCCTTGGTAAATGGTGGTACTATTTTAGAAGTTGTAACCGAGACAAAATTGTACTTGAATATGTGGCTCCCAAATGGCATTCAAATCTTCTACACAAGTTGTCAACCTCGATCGAGTCAGTACAAAAACGAGCATGTAAATTATTTTTTGGGGGGGGTTCCAGATATTGTGATTCTGATAAGGCATTATTAGAATGTAACATATCAAACTTAACCTGCGGGAGAGAGGAACTCTTCGTTTGCCAAATCCTGTATGAATTCAGAGCGTCTTAGTTGTTGGTTTCAAAGCAATAAAAGTATTCATAGCATGTCCCTGAGAAATAAAAGATCTTTGCAAGAAATAAAAGCCAGGCTTAAGAGATATAATAAAAGTAATATAATAATAATGTAATACCACATTTGACAAGGCCTCTAAAAAAGTACAATTATGCCTAAAGGTTAGGAATAGAATATAGAATTTAACATGTCTTTGTGTAATTTGTGGAGTCCCTTTCGTGGAATGAAAATGTTTTGTAATTCACATGACTATTTTGTTTCCTTTGTTCTGTTCCCTTTCTTATGCTAATACTATGAGGGATTTTAAATGTTTAAATAGGTTTTGGATTTGGTGAAATTGTATATAATTTTCAGCTTTTTTAAATTGTGTCTTTATGTTTTTAATAATTGTACGTTTGTATTTTTACAAAAAATGTAAATATCATGCAATTCAGCCTCCCAGCTGCGATATGATATATTTTGCAATAAATAGAAAATTAAAAAGTTAAAACTCATTTCAGGCAACCCATTCAAATCAACACCAACCAAACCTAAACTTCCGCAAGGCCAAACTGGGAACAGTTTGCTAAAGTGGCAGAAAACAAATCAAGAATCTCTACACCAGACCCAGTCAACCTTGATGATGCCTATGCAGCTTTCTGCAAACTTCTTGTGAAAGCAGCAAAAAACTCATTCCACGAGGCTTTCGTCCACTTTACATCCCAACTTGGGATGCAAAAAAGAAGATACGCTTAAGAGGAGTTCCAGAATGCAGATTAGGGGGACGATGCATCCACAAAGGCAATGGATCTGACAGACTGCCTGGGAGGAAACAGTTCAAGGAATAGATTTCAATCACTCAAGCAAGACTGCTTGGAAAACGTCTAACAGGCAGCTGCACTAAGCCTAAAAATGCCCCGTAACAGCCAACTTAATCACTGAACAACTTTTCTCAAATGGTCAGTTTAATGCAGACAAGAACCACACCCAATCAGTGAAACAAGAAACCACCAGTTTATGGAAAGCTCCAGGTGTGGATGGATTACTGTCTCCACCATTCTTTTCAGATGAGCTAGAATCAGCCATGGGCCAACTGAAGAGTGGGAAAAACCAGCATTTCATTTGCAACACCCTTGCGAACCAAAGCTTCGTCCTCAAGACTGGCGACGGACAGACCAGCAGATTGAGTCACCTTCAGTACGGCCTACTTTCTCCTGTGCACTTTAACCTACACATCACTGACATCCTCAAAACAACATCACACCAGTATGGCTAAGCGGATGACTTCACACTTTTTTTGTGATAAATCATTGAACAACGAAGAGGACATACTTTCAGCAGACATGACCCGATTGGCATCATACTTCAAGACTTGGCAGCCATGCATAGCTGGGGTTTACATCCATCCAATTGGTGTCCTGCCAACGTGGTGCACTGAGAATGCACAGCATATTCTTATTGACTGCCCGGATCTCCATCCACCTGAGGATGCGTAACTAACACACCCAAACTCACACCTCCCAACATTACATACATCCTGTGGACATTTCTTTGAATTTGTGAAGTTAAGGTTAAAATCCACATTTCTCAAAGTGGGAACAGTCTTTTGAGCTGAAATTGGGAATATGGTCCCTTGAAGTCATTCTCTTTATTTTACGACGATGACCCTACCCGATTTTCCCTCCTTCACCCTCTATCAGAAACTGCAAAACGTTCTGTGGACGTGTGCAAGTCCACAAAGCATTCAGACTTCCTGCATCTTGTGGATCTCCATTGTTCTGTTCTCAGGTCCAAAGGGCGTATGTAACGCCTACTCACAAACTCTGAGCTGGTTACAGTGATTAAGGGACATAACGCAATTGCTGTTTTGCCTCTTACACAACAGGAAGAACAACAGGAAAAACCAAAGGAAACCTTTCGGTCCTGGCAAAGTGGATCTTGCAAGTAAAAATAAGGTATAATCTCTGGGATTGGGTAATGCAATGTGGTAAAATATCAATAAGAAACACAAAGCATCATAATACCAAGTATCACAAGAATTGGGAAAGTATGTTCATGCATTAGTATCATGACAGGGTACTGGAAGGAAAGGGGATTGGGGTGCGGCTTTACGTTTAATTTGCTAAATGTTTAAACAAAAAATCCATGGGCATTTAAATGTTTGAACATAGTGCATGTACGTGGAAGCACATTGCTTTTGCTTGAAGTACATCGGTGCATGCAGTTTTTCCATCATGTTCAAAAATACGTAAGTACCTAAACAAACTTTTGAAGTGTTCTCATTTCATGTGAATAAAACAGCTCAAAAAGTTATGGTTTTCATTGAGTTGCCAAATGTCAGGGAATCAGGAATGAACCCACTGCCACAAGTGACTCGACACTTCATTTGTTTGATACACATGCATTTACATGTACCTGTCCAAATTCCCATGACCTTGGTGAAGAAAACGTATGGAGAATTCATCAAAAGTACCAATGATTGGATTTACACATGTATACATACATATAGCACTAGGTATAGTACTACCTCTACAAAAATTACCTTGTTGAAGTCTACGAGTGCAGCAGGTGCACTCCAAAGAAAATTCTTACTGCAATGATTGTAATGGATCACATTTTGTGCAAGGCATAAATGGTGTTTTGCCATTTAAAAGTATGCTTGAAATGACATGCACGTGACATGAACTGTGTGAGCGTACGAACAAGGTTTGCAGACTACATGCGCCACGCACACCACAGGGTGAACAAGTGCAATGAAATAACATTTTAGCATTTGAACAGGCACAAAACTCAAAGGTAAATTTGCCAACTGTCATTCTAGGCTGTGAAAACATCAGTACCTAAAAGGGAAAATATTCATCATCATGTCTAGTTTTAGTATTTAGGGTGCTGCGGTTGTCACTGGGATAGGCAACACCTGACTCCAGCCTTCCATGCCACCCTGTCCAGTGGAGCGAATAGGCCTTTATGTACAAAAACACCCAGGCCTAAGTAACTCGAACTGCCCACTCCGCTGCATTCGCTTTCCTCAAAGTTTTTGTGTGGAAAATACAAAGAAACCACCACCAAAAAGTGTAAACAGAACGCAGGTCTTAAGTTAAAAGTCATTTCTGACATGCACAATTTGTCTCTTCACGTCGGAACAATAGCAAGCACGCTACAAATGATGATTGACTGAACACACATAAACCACCAGCCCCATGACTGCAAAATCTGACTTGAAGTGCGCCTTCATTGTGATGAAAAAAGTCATCGGACATCTGGAAATCCGGCCACCCTAGTGCGCATGCAATCCACACATTTGCAAGGTGCTGCATTGTGCTACAGAATTAGAAATAGGTCCAGCGCACAACAGGTCATGTGCACACAATGCGAAGAAATAAGATTTGCCACATGTACACAAAGGTACAGAGTTTGACTGATGTACATGTAGGCTTAGGCTTACTTTTACTTGTAGGTTTTATTTATCAACCAATTGAAAACAAAAATCCTCTGTAAAAATGACCATTTCTATGAGCAAAAACTTGTAGGATCTAAGAACAAAATAACCAGAGTTTCATTTCAAAAAGTCATCATAGGGAGCTTTACAGAGACCGTGCGCAAGTGTACAAGTATGTTGTGATGTACATCGTAATTATGACTCCAGTGCAACAGAAATCGGGACCTTCTCCTAACACGAATTTCGGATAACTCTAATTTTTGTCCCGTTCCCCAGAGATTTGAGGTATCAAAATTTTACTGTATTTATTAATTGAAGTGTCAAGAAAAAACACAAAAACTTGGCATTCTAAACACAGTGTTCATGTTTTGTCTCTATTACATCCAATTAACACACTTTTTATCACATTTTTGCTGAAATTCAACTATCATTATTGAATTTTTTTTTAATTAATCTCATACCCAAAGATGGATATCATATGAAATTACTGACATGAAAAGATGGTATAAATACAAATATATGGGCATATTGAACACAGTGTAATGACCCAGTTACTAAAATATCAAGTATTTCTATCAATGTTTACAACTTCTGTTTTAACGCACTTCTCTGGTACCAAATTGTGAAGTTTGAAATACTTTTCTGTTCACCATACCTTTGTTTATTCCAGGCAATGCATCCAGGTAAACAAAGGTCATGTCACACAACAAGGGCTTTTGTCGCAAACGGGATCTTCGTGGGCCACTACGATGGTTTTTGAAGGTACATGTATCGCTACATGTATCATCACCTCGTATTTCAAATGTCTCCTCTGGAAGTAGTTCGTTTGATTGCAGGCATGCCTCAATCCCTGTGAACAATAGTAATTTGGAAAACACTTAGATGCCACGAGGTGACATGGAAAGGTGGGCATTATTAGTGTCTGCCAACTTCCTCCATAATGCTCTCTTTAAGGTGGCTTTCTAGCCTAGTGACTGTGATATCAGTTTTAAAACACAAGTCTTGATTAACCCAGAACATTAAGAAAAAGAAAAAGTTCTGTGTAGAAGTCTTTAACCCCCTTGTGTGCATATATAGTGCACCCTGTCACCATAATTTAAAAGCCCTTTACCCTCTTTATTAGGTGACATTCTGATAACAAGAACCAAACTCCAGGTTTTAACTTTCCAGGATTCTGGAATATACACTGTATCTCCTCCCACAAAAATGTGGCATTTGACCCTTTCCCATAACTTTTCAATAGCAAGAGCATCAGGTGTACCTACATGTATTTTTTCGAAATATTTTAAGCCAGGAAAGAAGTTACTTTAATATTTGGTTACTGATCATATATTCAAATTTCAGTTGATAATCGAATATTCCAATATTTGCTATTATTCAAGAAAGCTCTATTCTAGTTGTTATAGCCAATTCCAGAATCCAAACTAAAACAATATGTTACCAGCTACAAAGAGCCTCACTTCATTGTAGCCTTAGGCGAATCCAACATTTCTGAAATCTATTCCGATTCTATCTTAATCAATTCATAAAATAACAGTAATTTAACAAGCATGAAAAATGCCAACAAGGGGCTACAAACAGTGTTTTGTATTTATAGAATGTACTTTATCATTTAATATTTACATGAGTATTGCATTTGGGCAGGGAACATAAAAATAAACTATAAAATAATAATTTTTGAATTTTTTTTCCAACGGAAAACAGGCAAAATCAAACTCAGAGTTCACCTATCAACAGACAACAATTGAGAACAGTCAGAAGGTTATGCTGACATACACGTAGTTGCTATATTTTGGTGTGTCTAAGCTTCATGGTACCGGTAAGATCAACATTTTGCAGCCCAATAATTGTTGCTTTGATCGCTGATAAATGAATATACATGTACCACTGCATTCCCAAATGCCCATGAAGTACCTGAGCACTGCCAGTGCATTGCCATTCAAAAAATGGATGCATCGCTTTGAAGCATGTGAGCCTATGCTCTAAAGCTTTTGAACTACAGGGGTAGCTTAAAACAGGGGTGTGAGTGATCAATGATGAAAACAGCTGAGCGAGGCATGAAAAAGCTGAACTGCAGAAATCGCCTATACTTTCTACACAACTGAGGGGAAAAAAGCTGAAATGCAAATCAAAAAAATGCTGAAATCAGCTGAAAAGATGAGATTTCACACCGGTTAACAGTTGAAACATTTGTAGCAACAAAATTTACAGGAAATGATATTTGGATTTTCCCTGTCATTTTCTTCAGCTGATAACATTTTGAAAGATAATGTTCATTTAACCAATATTATCAAAACATAATTAGACAAACTTGCCAATCAAATGATGGCATGGTCTTTCAGTCAGTGCATGCTCAACCAAAGGTCAATTTTCTATTTTCTACATTTTCTGTTAATTCCTAATTTTTTTTAACTGTTTAAGTGCTTCTATAGCAATGATTTTTTTTTCACCTGGTATACATTATATATGTGGATTTGCTTCCGAAAATTGGCAGCGATTCCTCATAACTAGTTGGCAGATTGCCAAGTACAGGATTTGACTACACAGGTTTTTGACGCATGATAGGAAAAAAATAAGCAGCACAAGCTCTTCTGTGGTCTAAAAACAAAATACACATATCTGACTTTGTGATGTTTAATATCCTGTGGGGCTGTCAAAGGACGGTTTCATCACAGATTTTCATCAGTTTGTCGCTGATGATGCACTGGCATGCTTCTGAAGTGTTTAGGGTTCTTCCTTTAAAGAATGAAACTTTTTTGAAGATGTGCCAGAAGTAGTCAGTCTTCAACTTTGTAGGAAGACTGGAATGAACACTTGGGAAATTTAAATTTGCTATATCAGAGAATTGATTCCGCAAAAAAAGTGGAATAAAGAGAAGCGATTTCAAGTTTGGCATTGCCTAAGCTCACTTAGATGTCTCTCATGCCAATTGCAATAGTTCAGTCTATGTGTGTAATTTTCCATTTCCAGAAAATTTTGCTATGATGCAACATGTAGGCCTACATGTACTTCATAAGCATACATGTATCCACAAGAAACTGCATGTTAGTTTCTGTAAGAAATATGCTGTTAATTTACAATATTTAAAGTTAAATCAAATTGTTTAAAAAAACCAAAAGAAATACAATGTAACAATATTGCTGCTGTGAAGTACATATCACACTGTTAATTCGAACTACCCGATACATGTGTTGAGACTAAATGTACAATGTAAACCAACACTTTCAGGTATTCAGCTCTAAGTAAAGAAGCATCATTAAAGAAAAACATACAAACTGTTTTCATTCGATATTTGGTTTTGCTCTTCGTGAATGTTGTTTTGAGAGATCATTTGGAAATCACTTGGGTGGGACTCAAACCCAGAACCTCCTACATTCTGGTGTCTTAACAATCGATCAACTGAGCTGGTCGGAGTCTGTTGGCTGGTTCAAATCTGATACAGTGGCGGGTACTGCAGCTAAGCAAATTGTTTAAATCATTAACAGTAACATTACTTACATTGATAACTGACGATAAATAAACCAGCTGCAAGGCCCATGAGATATTTTAATGTCCTGGGGCATACCAGGTCGCCATCTACACCATAGAAATAACAAAAACAAATTTCCATTTATAAACAGTTTACTCTGATCCAGTGTTGGATCCGAGACAACACAAGACCAATGAGACCATCACAAGTCAAGCAGTCTCAATTCAAGTCACAATCTATTAGGGATGGGCCAGATACCTGGGTACCCGCCCTCCGATGTTAAAACCCGGTTCCATTTTTGGTACCAGGTACCTGTAAGGGTATTTAAATTATTAGAAATAACATGCATAAGTACAAAATGTGAGCATGATGAATATAAAATTGCTGTAACAGTAACAGTCCCAAATTCATCCATGATTTAAGTGCCGTTCAGAAAACCACCATTAGAATGTTGTTTCATGTGTTGAAAAAAGGCCTCTCTTTCCAGAATACGGTCTGGGTCTGCTGCCAGAACTGCGATTTAAAAAACGTAAACAAAAATACGGGTACCAGGGTACCCGGTTCCTAAAAAAAATGTAAATGCCCACCCCTACATGTACAATCTGTTCAAATGAACTGCAACAAAGGCATTTCTCTGTCATTGTTGTGCCTAATGCTTGTGATTTGTCTTGTGACTGGTCTTGTGACTGGTTTTATGACTGGTCTTGTGCCTGTTTGGTTTTGTGATGGTCTCAACTACAACACTGCTCTGATCCAACTTAACAACATAAAACTGCCGAACTGTTCCACCAGCAGTACCAAATATGGCATCATACTTTGAACATACTTTTACTTAGAACACACCTCTTGCTTCTTTGTTCCGATTGGCTAAAAAGCTGTCACGTGTGAGTCACTAAAATGGGCTAGCGCGTGAGATGACGTAAAACATTGCTATAGTCCATGGGATGACGTCAAAATATCGAATAGTCCAAAGTGCGCCCTCTAGAGCTTGTATTATCATTCATCCAGCTGGCTCAACATGGCGACGGACGTATGTGAAAATTCCTTTGTTTTGGAGTGAGGTGTGTTCTAAAACACATATGGACTGCCTAATTCGGTCAATATTCAGCCTCGGGAAATAGGACCCTCTTCTGGTCACTCACAGTCCCTCGGGTTGCATATACATCCACTATTGAACTCAATGCCAGTCCATACATGTATGTATGTGTGTACTAGTTATTGACGTTAGTCTCCAACCATCAACCATACATGCATTACATATCTACAGTTGATGGGACGAAACCGTCAGATAGTAAGGGTGGTCATAAGTAGAAGGGCACAAGGTGATATGTGCACGCATGTAAGTGTAAGTAAGTGTACAAGTACGTGAATAAATGCATACATTCTTTTTGAGATACCCCAGTACCACCAAATAGTGTATTGCTGAAATTTACTATGATCTTGCTTGATAAAAACAGCATAAATATTGCTTCTTAACCCTGTGCTATTGAACTACATTATCTCTGAGAGATAACCTTGCCCCTTCGACTTCTTGATACAAACAGCATAAAAGATGTCTTGGGAGCGCGTGACATGTGGGCAAAATGCAAAGTACCTGCAGCGCAGACACGGTGGTGCTCAAATACATGTACATGTATGAACTAAGGTCCAATAGGTGTAAATGGTTTGGCTAGGTTGTCAGATTTCTAAGACATCTTCAGCTGATTTGCTGTGTACGTGGAGAATGTGTACGTTCATACGTATATATATTTTGTTTTAAAAATTAAGACCTGCAAATTGATGACAGTATGTGGTATGGTGCATACTGATACTATGCCTCTGACCGATTTACCAGGTGATTTTTCACCAATCTCTCCAAGCAATATCCTTTAGACAAAAACAGAATGATAAGGAATTCTTTTTCAAAGGAATAGCATGTCTACAACTTCAAAATTAGTGAAAATCAGTGTAAATGTTTTCCCCCGGAACATTTGTATCAAATGTGGTATCCCCTTTGGGTGATCACTTCCCAGGTTGTTTGTTTTGTGCATTTGGGGCATGATCCCTGGCTACATGTACAGTGTATATGACAGCCCAACTTTTATGGCTCCAACACCCTACCTGTGCAAAGAAAAATTGACCCAGCACAGGGAACACCACCAGCATAGGGCTGGATAGCTCAGTAGGAAGAGCACCAATACAGTAATCCACAGGCCGCAGGTTTGATTCCTGCTCCTGTCAATTTTCTTTTCCATGTTCAAATTGATTTAATAGCACCTAGTCAGTTTCCCTAAATGATTAGTGTTTCCATCTCAACGAAAATTCGGTGCTCCCCAAATTATTGTGAAAATACGTCACGGAATACAACATCTTTTCATGGATTTGCAAAAATTAGATTAACAGGCAGAGACAATGTAGCACAGGACAAGTGCATGCAGTTGTGTGAACCTGTACATGTGTACAAGTTATATGTTCACTGTCAGTTTCAAAACTACACTGCATTTGTAATGTGGGTTTTGCACATTGTAGTGTTTCTTTGTCTTAAATTTGTAAAGTCAGGTAATGCAAAATATGCGATGTGATTGGCTACTTTTTATAAACAGCGACAGGTCAATTGGTATGAAGCTGATGGACGGAATTGAGTAGTGATGGTATATTATACAAATATGGACTGGCAATGAGGTTAATAGTGGACGTATATGCAACCTGAGGGACTGTGAGTGACCAGAAGAGTGACCCTCTTCTGGTCACAGGCCCGAAGGATGCATATACGTCCACTATTGACCAAATTAGGCAGTCCATATGTGTTTTAGAGTCAATCGGGGACCTTTATGTCCTCTATTGTTCAGGGTCCCCAATTGAATGCAGAAACAAACTGATACACCCCCACACCCTCCAACACCACCCCCTTCCTTAACCATCATCATTGCCATTGCCACCCCCACACCACCCCTACCCATGCCCATCCCCACCCATACAAACATCCCCAATTAACCATAACCCCAAACTTCAAAGAAAAACTTTAAAGAAAAAGCAGACGGCTGGATGGACGGACATACGGCCCCGACAGCCCGACGGACGGACGGACAGTGGGACGGACATCAGTATTACATAGGCTTGCATCTGCTTCACAGCTCGCCAAAAACAAATGTATTTGACACAGGTGTATGTATGTTTCCAGTGTGGCTGATCGATCCATACAAATTCTCACCACTAACTGACATATACAGTAAACGAGTTTCCCACTGTTTGGACAAGCTTTACATTGGTACATTGGTTTGCCTTTCATCAAAATGGATTTTAAGTTGTGGTATGATGCACAAAATCAACAACTAATTTCAGTAAAGGTTCAGCTCACAGACAACTTCATAAGTGATCGATGGCTTTAGTGGCCCTTGGTCCCCTACGTGGTTGCATGCAATTCGAAAGAATCCTCACAGGTTTGGTGGTTCATTTGTCTAACTCGTCGAATTTTCTGAGGTTTTGGTGATGATATCCTTCAATTGTTTCCAAAATACAACTTTTTTAAAGTGGATCATTACTGGTTTTTATCAAATGGGAACACAACCTGCAGTTCTATTTTGGTTGTAAGTAACAGTTGCAATAAAATGCCAGATCTTAATCAGGAATCGAAATATCCACTGGACTGGACCGAGTCAAGTGGTTTGAATGTCAGTCTTCAAAATTTTTCAGGAAACTAGTCTGGTGGTCTGGTGATCTTTTTCACACATCGGGTAAATGCCACATCACTAAAAGTCCTTTTGTTTTCCTAAATGCAGCAAAACGAAATGTCTCAATTTCTGGAATGCCCACTTTGTGGGCGTGAATTTAAAAACAGTAATTTCTAACCTCTCCCTAACAAAGTCTGCAAAAGGAAAATACAAATTGGAACTGCACCTTCACTAGTAAAAACTCTTATTTTTGTTCTGTTGAGACAATTGTTAAGTACATGTATACATGTACATGTAAAAGACATTTTCACATTTGAAGAACAAAGTTGCCTTGTAAGCTTTTTATTTTGCCACAATGATATCAATAAACAGTGGCAAAGACTGACTTCTACCGGTTTCACACAGTGCTCTTACCTGGGTAATGTCGAACGAAAAAATTAACCCCAAGATCACCCGGGTATCTTGGAGCGTTCGCACAACTCTTCTCGGAGTTAGATATTCTCCAGGTTAACTGCCTCAAAACATTTAAACTGGGTAATTTCTAACCCTGCTCTGGAGGTGGGTTAACCCACCAATCTCGGGGTTAACAACGGCCTTGATACGATTCTCCGGGTTGACTTTGAATGTGTGAACGCTCGCCTAATAATCCAACCTGGGTATGTTCGCCCCTGGTTTGTCGAGCTGTCTGCGTACTCTCTGATCTGCACTAAAGATCATATAACGCTGCACGGCATGATGTTATGTCTCAACGCGCCAATTGGGATGCAATGACGTAACTATCTTCCATAGCAGGTACCCTTTTGCAGCGGGTTTACGTCCGTCTGGTAATTTGTGTTATTTGTTTACCGCACAATAAATTGCAGGGCACCAGTCTTGACCGCAACGATAATGTGTACATGATATATCGGGTGCATTCCACCAAATCCTTGCATTTCTGCACGCAAGCTCATTAATATTCTGTGATCCCACGGAATTTTTACAATAAGATAGGCCATAATCAGGAGGCAGCATAGAAATATTTCAATAAATCCTGAATTTGGGACTGATAGTTGCCAGTTCGGGGCATTTCTTTCACAAAAAGCCCCAAATTGTGGACCTATTTTGGATAGCGGCAGGAGGTTACATTCAGAAATGAGCGCTTAGTTTTACTGCTATTTGGGGGTATCTTCGTTCAAAGGCAAATAAAAACAAATTTCATGGCTAACTTCCATAAAATTAAAACGAAAAGTGATCTTCTGGCCATAATCTTGAATTTCCAGTGAAAAAAACGGACGCCAACCTCTGCACGAGAGTCAACAGGCAGCACTACTTTGGTCCGATTTTGCACTGTTTTCTATGGGCACGTATTTGGTGAAGTGCAATTCCAAGTGACTGAGTGCAATGCATTGTGGGAGGGCAAAGGTCAAGCGATGCTATTCTCCGGTTTCGCGTTTGCAATCGCTGTGTGAAAGCTGCCGATCATTTACCTGGGTACGCACCAAAGCGGGTAAGATGAATTGCGGAGTTAAGCATGTTGTGTGAAACCAATTCTCCGGGTTATTTTTTACGCGGGTGTGGACAACTACCCGGGTAATTATGTACCCGGGTAATAAGAGCACTGTGTGAAACCAGTATTTATTGTTTTCATCAGGAAATTTGGGGTTTAAGTGGGCAAAAAGGGTGTGACTGCACAATACCCTGTTGTACACATCAATGCACCTGGCACCTGATTGAGGGTTGGGGTAATTGCAACTGGGCCAAAACAAGACCTGCATCAGAAGAATGCATTTTTCAGCACCATAAACCTTTTCGAAATTCAAAACTTGGTACATGTACATGTATATGTATAGAGACATGCTTTAGTGCACCATCTTTGGTGTGGAGAAAAATGAACATCCCAGGCTGAAACGTCACCACCATTAAGGCAAAAACCCGTTTTTCACAATAGCCCATTGTGCATAATTTTCTTGGCTTTTCCGGATGTTGTGGAAAAGCCTTCCTTTTTGTTCACATTTTGTTTTTTTCTTCTTAATGACAGTGTACATGTTCTTTCTAGGTTCCACTTTTGCCATTAAACTTTGTTGTACAATGTACATCATTCAAAGTTGGCACAGTGACAGTTCTCAAAGCGTAGATGTATGCATTTTTCAAAGCATATATCTACAAAACGGTCACTTCGATTGGATTGAAACTTGGTATGTGGTTGGACTGGGATGTGTTATAGATAAAAATTGAGGTAACATCATCACGACAACATCGTGCAATTTCCTATGTAATTTTGAAATTTTGGTTACTTTTACACTGTCTCACTAATGAAATATGATGAATTCAAAATTCCTTTTGTAATACCCAATACGCACATGCATGCGCACAAAATGTGGAAAAATGCACGACTCATGATCATCGATGACGTCATTAAAAGTGCCATTTTTTAAAACAAACATTAGACAATGTTCGATTGTCATGAAACTTGGTGGGTAAGTAGATGACAATCGGTTGACTTTTTATGATTTTTTCAAAATTACTCAAAATTTGTGAAGTTCTGTGAGTACTTGCTACTCTCGTGATTTATTATTAAATTTTTAATATTTAAAACCCCACTGACTTTGAACACAAACCCTAATTAGCATAAACCCTGACAGTTTGAGGGCACTAACGAGTATAATATTTAATTCAAAAAGTTAGAGTGGCCTGATATTTCGTCTTGAGGCCAACACTTATACAGAGGCTAATGACAAGAAGACAAGAAACAAATGTTTAAATACCAAGAGACAGTCAAAGGGGACAAAGAAATTGATAGAAATGCGGAAAATCCCCATGTCCTGTTGCAGAAAGGCATAGCAGCTCTAGTTTTACCATAGGTCTTGTGAACTACTTTGAGGTCTAGTGGCATGCTACATGTATGTTACTAGCCCAGCTGTCTTATTGATTTTTACTTGAAATCAAACCCCTGTTGAATTACTTTTTCTCAGATCAAGCAAGAATGTAGCTCTACATGTTAAATATACATACATTATGAATACCAAATGCAATCCAAAGTGATATTCAAGAGAAATATAGGAATTCCAACATTTACCTGCACACAAAACTACGTGAGTAGTCAGTTCATCAATTGTTGACCCATACAGGAAGCCGTTTGTATTGGCAAAGACCTTCAATCTATCCTGAATACCAAACAACCAAATATCAGAATCATGAAAACATCCAAATAAAACATGCGTGCATTAATACATTGGTTTCAAACCGTTTAAAACCATATCCATATTTTACATTTAATACAAACTCACACGTTGGCGTCTGTTTAGACCAGATGAAACCAGTGATGTGTATGTTCCTCCCTGAAATGAAAATAAGACATAACCAAAAAAAGCCCAAATTGCACCTGCATGTTTAAACTGAATTATGGGTATCAACTTGCAACAGGGCAACATGTACATACATGTATACAGTGTAGGAATATTTCTGCCCAAATCGATATTTAGCCACATGTCAACATCCTGGGTACTTAAAATATAAAGCATTAATGTTCCAATTTTTGGACAAAAAAGGAACAAAACAATAGCTAGTCTTAAGTGGGCATGGTGGACTTATGCAACTATATAGTTGCCAATACATGTACATGTACATGTATTATAAAACAAAAAAGGTACACTGTACCAGTATCCACTTCAGCGAAGAGTCAATGAGTTGGTAAAAAAACATAAGTTATAGTCTACCATTGACATTGTGCATGTAGACCTACACAAAATTTTAATGTGTATTTGAGTGTTAATCATAGTCCAGTATGTTCTTTATTGAACTTGGCACAGGCATGAAGTAACAAAAATTGGTGGACATGAAAGGTGTTTTGAAGTCTTATTTCATGTAATGAAAGAAACCTCTGATGTTGGTGGGGTTCTGTTTGACATCTCTTCTCCATCAGTGTCCTAAGCTAAAATTAACAAGAATTTAGAGGCAAAACTGATTATCAGAAGAATTTTTGGCACCCAGAGCAGATGTAATATATATTTTCCACTTAAGACACAAATATTACTTCCTGCACATGTAACTTTTTATGGCTGCTGGGCACAATGCACACAGCACATTCTGACATTTCTAATGTTGTTTGAAATAAATCAACCATCACTTGTCAAACTTGTCACAAACTAATGTACAAATACAGTCCACTCTCCTTATTACAAGGTCCCTGGGACATGGCTGGAACGCATAGGCCACATGCTCTTGTTCATGTTCACGGCAATGAATTTTTATCAAAAAAAGTTTGATGATGTTTTCCATGCAATTATTATGTACATACATAATAAATAAAGTCACAAAAGTACGTAAGAGTAAACCTTGTATGATAATCGACAAGAAAACAAAACAAAGTGGCCGACCTTTAACCAAACAATGGGGTGTTCTGATCAGAAAAACTCAGAACTATTTGAGAATGATAATTATTTCGCATACAGTACCGCTCACCGTTAATATGCCCCGACCGGGGACAATTAATCCCATCGTGAATATGCACAGTGAACGTCCTCTGCTTAAGAATGATTTAGACCATAAAAGACTCTGGAATTAGGTACCAAGTCTTTACGCGATTGAGTGCCATGGTGCATGTTGTGATGTTTACCTTGAATGGTCGAGCAGTGGCGTGTTTTATGGCGGATGGAGGCCGCTTCTTATCTGAGCTTAAAAGCTTTGTCAACTGACTTGTGCTGATAAAGTGGCTCCAATTGGAACGACCGCGTAGCCCAGAAGCGCTTTGAAGGTTGCCGTCAAGCAATGTATGCATGGAGTGAGTGGGGTTTTGCTTGCAAATTTAACTGACTGAACAGAAGACGTGCATTTTCATCAAATGCAATTTGAGTGTACTACTAGTCATCTCAAACAAACGATGGTAACATTGTATTAAAAGGAAATTACCAAAATTACCCTATTCCCACAAAACGTGGACTTTACAGACGAGCATTGTATTTCAGCCAAAACCATACACCGTCCCATTCCCCCGCCCTATAATGTAAGCGTCAAACCAACCTTGTTGTCCAATTACAAAGCTGGTTTCAAAAATTCTTCATTGCCATTGATTTTTAAGCTGCGACTTCGTCCAGAGCACCGCCAAATTATCCACCAGCCACCCCAGCAACCAGATTATCGTCCAATGCCGATTTCCAGTTTTAGAAGTCTTCACTGTCATTGGTTTCATTCATAGAGCATGCCGTCGTCAGTGAACGTAACACCCTATAGCTGCACATGTTTTCAATGACAGGAGATCACCTTCCAATCCCGAAACCCAGTTCTACAAGACTTCATGAGGCAAAGGCGGCAAACTCATAACTTCCTCTGGCCGTAATCTCCAAAAAAGATATACATTATATTACAATTGAGGGTCTGCGTCAATCAACAAAGCTCTACCCAAGAATAAATTAGAGAGGACAGGTAATTTTTTTGCCCTAGGTGAATTTATTTGCCTCTTGGTCTCTAACCCTAACTCGTCTATTAAGAAATCTTTTCCATCCTCCATGCTCTACACAAGTTCATGTCTGAAAAACATGATATATCATTTTCCCCAATAAATATCCCGGTGACTTCATTAATACTTCTAAACATTGGGGCTAGTTGTCTAGATGAAGTAAATGATGAAATGAAAATAGTCTATTATGATGATAAGATAAAGAGATTATTGCATCACCGAAGAAAAAACTGGAAGCACCATTACGTACCCGTACGTAGATAGCCCAATCGGCAGCGGCAAATCCTCATTGACTTGAGGAGACAACCGACTGGCAGGCCGACCGACAGCAACGTCTCAGTACACCCAAACACTCTTTACTTAAATCCATCAAGCTCTGTACACCAGTCCTTCATTTCTAGAAAATCAAGGAGAGCTATAAATTGCTCTCCTCAAATTTCCCAGGAGAGCAAATCGCTCTCCTTAAAATAAACGTACCATTTAAGTACAAAAACGGAGTAAATTGAAATGATAGTCCACTTGCTGATACCATTTGTTTTCATGGTTATCTTCTGTCTTAATAACCAGTTCACAGGGCAACTTTGACTAGTTTTATATAAAATTAGGCATAAATTACATGTACTTTGTTTAAAACATAATTTGGTTTCTGTTTAATTTTCCATATAAGCGTTTCCAGTAAAAAGAATGCCCCTAATATAAATTTATTTATCTGACAAGTTTCTTCCTGTTTTGTTTTACTAGTGTTCACTTAGGCAATAAATGATAGGGCCGAAATAAATAATATTTCTGTTTCCGGTAACATCCAGCTGACAAAATGGGATGAAAGGAAGGCCAAAAAATTAGTTTTGAAAAAACTTTACTAAAGTTTAGTGGTAAGTAAAAAAAGTCGGAAAAAACTTTTTATTTTATTTAAATTTCCAAGATTTTGACAGAGGCGGGTGCGGTAAGGGCAAAAATAAATTTTATTTTTTTGTCAATTTTCGGGAGCGGCGGGTTTGCTAACCAAGCAATAAAAAAATGTTTGGGTAATTCGGCCGAAAAATTATTTTCCGGTTACCTGACTGACTCTATTTTTAAAGTCACGAGCCTTACATATTTATTGTCAATTTCCCCGCCTCCCCCCCCAAAAAATATGATAACTATAAATATAAAATATATTGCTGTCTTTCTGTCTTCACCAAAAAACTCTCAGCAACCCTTTTTCATAAAGAAATGCTTGTATTTATTTGTTTTCTAACTTACATGCGCTAATTGTTCAAAAGAAACCTCCATTGTTTTACAAATTTGCTTTGCCGGCCGAATCGCGATAACAACTTCAATAATAACTACGTGTGTATTATCAGGCTAACTCAATGCAGTGATGACTGGTTCCCGGCGCCGCGCCGCGCCGCACATTTTATATGAAAATGCGGTTACCAGTCAGTGCATGGCTGTTCACATGGCTCGGCCTAGGCAGGCCGCTCTATGCTATCAACTGGTCAGATTCGACATCGTAAAAATACCTACATGGTAGGCTTTTGCAGGTTAACTCCCAGAGCTTTATCTCTCTTGTCCGTGTATGTAGTTTTGGTGTTTCAGAATTCAACTTCATATCGCACTTCTTGTAATTGAAGCCTGCTTTCCCCATTATATTTCTAACGTTAAACGAGGTCTGTTATGAATAGTGCATGAATAGCGCATCATGCAAGGAGTTTTGACCAGTTTCCCATTTTGACAAGTGTTATGCATAATGGTGCATACAACATGAATGTTTCATTATTTATCGAACGTACATGTAATATACAGACAAATATTAAGGTAGGTTTTATTCACTTTTTTGTGGCCATAAGCTTTCGTAAATCACCATAAAAGTCCTGAAAAAATTGCGACCATCATAGGCCTAATCGGGAGCAAAACCATTTTTCGGCCTTACAATGGAACACCCACCATGTTCAACCACCATCGATTAAAAAAAAAATGTACATGTGATATAGCTCTTCAAATCTGAACTTTTATCCAACAATTTCACTCTGAAACTGAAAGCCGCTAGAAACTGAATTCAAGATCAGTAAAAGGAAGTCATCGCGAACTAACTGGAGACGCACACTGCGTTGTTTTTGTCATAAAATCAACTCATCAACTGATGTTTATTGCTTACCGCGGATCGTGATTTGTTTACGGTGAGTGGTACTGTACATACTAGCCTTATGACTGAGAACGTACTCCTGTGCCTCTGTGTTCAAACACCCTTCAACTATGATTAAGAAGCCTCCAGCCATGTTTAAACAACTGTTTAACCCCTTAAGTGCAGGGAGACGTCATATGATGGAATGAACAGGCAATACACCCGCTTGCATCACATCCCGCGCTTCCTGTATATACGCTGTTTTACAGGGTTAGTTTGATAGCACGGGTTTTTGATAGCAGGGCAAAGTTTGGCGAATCTTCTGCCCTCTTTGTGAGCCAAAAACCCCATTGTTATTGACTGAATAGGCTCTTTGCTCAGCAATATTCAGTGAATGGGATTATGCAGCTCTGCTCACACATGGTACATGTGCATGTCTGTTAGCTATATGCATACATGTGTTACCGTACGTACACGTATATTGTATGTGTACATGTATATCGAGTCAGGGTGCACTCACAATCTATGCTGCCGTGCCGCACGGGCGCTCTATGCTTATTACCGCAAAGTGGTACGTCATCAAAAATGCTTTCTGTCACCAATGGGTTAAACACATCCATGTAAAAGGCTTGCCACCAATAGCTATAGCGAAAATCCCTCTGCATTTCTGAATGTACACGGCTGTCAACATTACTAAACGTGAATTACAATACTCTTACCATTTGTCTAGGATGGGTTGTCTGAGCTGGCAGGGTCGCCCGAGCTGGAAGGGTCGCTACAGCCCGCACCGTCGACTCGGCGTGCAGGGTCGTCTCAGCTGGCACAGTCGTTTCAGCTGGCAGGGTCGCCTTAGGCGACATGGTCGTCTCACCCAATATGGTTGTCTCAGCCGGCACTGTCTCCAGCACAGTTGCCTCAACTGGCACGGTCATCTCAGTTGACACGGTCACCTCAGTCAGCATGGTCGTCTCAACCGGCATGGTCAGCTCAGTCGGCACTGTTGTCTCAGTCGGCACTCTTGTATCAGCCAGCACTGTCGACTCAGCTGGCATGGTCACTTCAGTCAGCATGGTCGTCTCAACGGGCATGGTTAGCTCAGTCGGCACTGTTGTCTCAGCCGGCATAGTCGCCTCAGCCGGCACTGTCGACTCAGCTGGCATGGTCACCTCAGTCAGCATGGTCATCTCAACCGGCATGGTCAACTCAGCTGGCACTGTTGTCTCAGCAGGCATGGTCGTCTGATCCAGCAGGATGGTCTCAGCTGGCACAATAATGGTCTTTGCTGGCCGTACCTTGTTTTTCTGTCGCTGCTTGTTCTGTGGTAGTGACACAAGTAAAAACAACAGTGTTGATGAAGTTGAGACCATGCACAAGACCAGTTTGTTTCAGGCACAAGCTACAGGCATAAACCAATACTAAGGGATGTCTTCATTACAGTTTATTTTTGATAGCTTGATACTTGAATTAAGACCGAAGGTCTTGTGATGATTTTGTGCTACATGTAGTTTAGCAGTGTCTTGTGCTGATCACCTTAGTGCTTTCAAGCCTTATCATGACCCACTCTCCAAAATCCTCCTGATAGTTTTGCAGAATTATTGAGGATTGAGCATGAATTGTATTTCAAGAGAGACAGGTCTTTTGAACGCAAATGGTTTGGGTTTTTAACCCATTAGCACTTTCATGTACATACTGTCACTTTATGGCTGATTACTCACTGGAGAGAAATGTGAAAAATACACCAACCCCAAATAAATAAAAAATACTGCTCTTTCTGTTCATTTTTGTGTGTGGCAAGTTGTTTTTAATCTTGTACAGTATGAATTCCCCTTTCCTGTCAATAACTGTTTTTGGGTGTACGTCGTCATATCGCTGGCCTTTGACCTTTCAAAATTGAAAAATCACTCAAATATAGGGAAAAAGTATACTTTGCACTTGAAAGGAGTATCACTCTGTCCATGTTGCATAGAATAGTTGACGAAATGAGATGCATACAATTATATTAATTATGTGTGGGCACTTCACCATAATTCTTGACACGTAAATGAATCAAATTTGAAAATTACGGCGAAGAATTAGCAGCACAATGTACGCCTAATGAGGTGTTATTAGCATGCATTGTAAAAACGACAGGCTCATCCTTGTGACTGTGGGGAGTTCGAGACTTTCATTATACTGGTAAAATGTCCAACTAAACATTACAGTTACTACCTGTGACACTTCAGTATCACTCCAAAGCCTCTAAATCTTCAGTATTGGAATCCAATTGATCGATTTCTTGCAATTCTTCTTGTAATTTCGGTGTCGGAACCGGCATGATCAGTGTCCAACTAACGTCTTCATACAGCGAGTGCTGTGAGTACACATGCGCGTTGAGGAGCTAGGGAGTTTCAACTTCTTCAAAAGGTCATAACTACATTTTTTCAATAGCAACGGCAGTGTTTTTTTTTCTTCAATAAAAGAAGAACTCCCCAGCTACATGCCAATATGAATATAGAGGGCGCTATTCATATGGTTCTATGCAATACAGCCTGATAAAAAGACGTGCGATTTTGGAGCGGTTTCGGGCGCAACAGTGAGTAATAGGCCGGGCGGTTTCAGGCGCATCAGGGACTAAAGGGTTAACCATGTAAACCCAACACAATCTTCCTGAATCCTCCTTGCAGTACAGAGCGTTCAAGTAAAAGGTCAAACAGCGAGCTTCTGGAACCCTCGTGCAGTGACACTACGGTGATTTTACAGGGTTGAAAATCTACTGTCTATTATTTTTGACAGACGTAAATACAAACTTTCAGATCCCACAAAATAGAATCATAAGAACAGGCATGCAACTCTTCAATTTGAAAAAAAGAGGAAAATATTTTTGCATAGGTCAACCAAATTGTGAGCACGCAGTGCGAAGTCAATTCGGCAAAAATTTTGACTTTTACATGCTCTGTGGTGCATGCTTAAGCATGTTTTGGCAGTTGAAGTGAAATTTGTGTGAATATTTCAAACATTTTACAACATACTTTATATTAAAAACTCAGCAATCACAAGAAGATCAAGAAGAAAATCAATCTAAAAAATTACTAAAAATTTGTATACACAGTTTAATCAATATATATTTTTTATTAAAAAAAATCTGTATCTTACTTTGGAGGCAGTAATTTGTTTTTCGTAGCTTTTTGATACTTTGCAGTGATCGGTCAGCATTACATGATTATGGGTCCACATCCATATTACTGTCACAGAAATCTATTTCTTTTTGCATACCAAGTGCCACGTCTGGCCTATCCAGTTTTCGGACACCTTCGGCTAGAGGAACTTCATCATCCACTTTTTTCCAGCTCCACTTCCAAGCATTTTATGCCTTTATCAATGCTTTTGATATTTTGTCCCTATTTGCGTTCGATGTTGATATTTTGACACATGTGTGATTGACATTCTCGATGCACGTTGATGTTTTTCAACGTTTGCGGCATGGCATCGCATCGTGGTATAGCATCCATGTAACAGTGTGTTTATTAATGTCAGGAAAAAATGTGGCACCAGTCTATTAGCTTGTCGTTGACAGAGAGCGCTTGCACGTACGGTGCTAAGTATGTGTTCTGCACTTTTTAATGCACTTAATGCGTGCACAAAACACGGAGCCGGACGATGTTTTTCTGGCTTTTGCGCGGCTGGCGCACTCGCTTGTACTAAAAATGCGGAACTGGCGTCGCATCGCAGACAGAAACATGCCCAAAACACAGACTTTTTTTATGTGTGGACAGAATTTTCAAAAACCGCAGAACCGCGGAAAAGTTGCATGCCTGTAAGAATTTAATCTTGCTATTTTATAGTGGGGAAGAACTGATAAAATGGGGAAATTTCTTTTGTAACTTTTCACTTGTCCCCATGTCAATCGCTGGCTTGGCCTATTCTTTATGCATTGCCCTCGTGCATGAGAACAAGAATGTAGACCTGCCTGCAACATTCCACCTTTTGGGGGATAGGTTATAGACATGATGGAACGTACTTCAGCCGATACTGCAACGAGACCCACGTTTGCAGTACACGTGGAAAATATTGCATCGCCCAACAGGCACATTTTTACTGCATGTAGTTTAGAAATGCCGGAAGTGAGATGTCAGACTTTGTTTACGTTATTACGCTTTCCACTTGAGTGATTTATAATTTGTTTGATAAATTAATACGAAGACTATTTTAGTCAGTCTTGAGCTCCAAACAAGTGAAAAGTCATTGAAACTGTTTGCAGCTTCACATGTGATATTTCCTATCCTAGAGTTCCGGAAGCCTGCCACCAGGGGGTCAACCTCCAGCAACAGGGGTCTACGGGATTAGGGTCGATAGAGTTGACAATCCACTGCGTGGTGTTTACTACAATTTAACTAATTAAATTTGGGTTATAATATTGTGCCACCTCAATTTTAAAAACCAAAGTTTTCAAGCCTTTCTCCTGTATTATGTTTACATGCATTATACGAACCTGTTTACGCCAAGGCAAGTTGCTCTGCCCGTAGTTGTATCGTATCTCATCACCTTTTCTGATAGAGGAATTGGCTACGATGATTAAGTGTGGCTTTTCATTAACGACTATCTTTTGCACTTTGGCATTAGGACGTATCCAGTCATCATTGATTAATCTCCCTCTGAAGTCTCCAGATGTTGCATCAATACTGTAAAAATTCACAAAAGGATATATTAAGAGACATGAGATATTTCAGGTTTTAAATCACGGTCCAGAAAAGTTGTTTCTTTTCTATTTGGAGAATTTATCCCTAATCATATTAACCCTAATCACCTCATTTTTTATTAGAAGGCTGACTGAACCCATCAAATTCCAACACCCTTTAGCTGCTCCATCGGTTATACATGTATGCACGCAACTCGCTGGACTAGTACACAGCCCAACAAACTCCAACAGGCAGTCAACTGTTAGGTTTTGGCTGAGTGGGGGTACTTGGTCATATACTGGCACTATAGTACTGCTCACATTAAATGCAAAACGACGTCTAGATCAACTCATACATTGAGTGTATGTATAAGGTAGATTAAGCACGGTACTGGATAAGATGGGGATTAAACATGATGCATCTGTTGGTGAATGTAAATGAAGGGTTCCAGCCTTAGGCCCCCCCCCAAAAAAAAATTGTTGGATTGACGAAATGGGTCATTGGTTGCTATTTTTTTATTTCCAATCTAATGCAGTGCAGTCATTTTTAGTACGCATAAACACATAAAAACAAAAACAGAAGCCAAAAAAAATTCTAAGGTCGGTGATAATTATTAGGGGCGGTCAGTTACTTTGTTTTTTTAGAAAAAGCCATAAAATCGCTAGGGTCAGCAATTTTTTTTAGGGCAGATCGGGTTAGTCAATACAACTTTTTTTAGGCCTTAATTGAAACCTATTATACATGTACCAGTACTTACCACATCCTCTTGTCTTTGTGGATGAAGTAAAAAATGTAGTCTTGGTTAGAAAGCTTCTCTCCTTCACTTCCGATCAAAAGATTCCCACGGTACTCAACAATGAATTCCCCTGGGAAAAAGGGCTTTTCTGCAAATAGCCCTTTTCCTGTGAATTACAAAAAAAGATCAGTAGGGAAAATAAAAGTGTGTTTTTACTCATAAATGCCCAAGACAGTTTCCCCGTTCCTATTGGTCCAGAGCCCATCACATGCCCAATATTACATGTAAACGATTGATAAAGACACAGCTGGAGGTAGAAGTGTTTAATACTGGCTGGCAACAAAGGTGGCCCCTAAACGAGGACAAAGTTGTTTAATACGTCCTCATGTGCTGAATAACGGCACAACTTTGGAAAGTATGTTTTCATTAATCGAAGAAGCTTAATTGTTGCCTGAAAGCAAGTGGGTTATGAAGTTAATGCGAATTTGGGTAAGAGAATAATTCTGTAAAATAATTTTTGATTGATGCATAATTTACACCCATCAAAGACTTATCAACAAATTATTTTGTTGTTGGCCATTACTAAAAAATGATGCAAAAATTACCGTCTGCTAAAATGTTTATCGTTTGACACACACTGGCATCATTTGCATCAACTGTTTAATGTCCAGATACAAATTCTCTCTAAATTATCAAAGTAACAAAGTAACTTTCGTTGTTGAAGTTCATCAATTTCAGCTTGAACTAAAAATATTTTTACAAAGCAGTGTTGTATCAGGAAAAGTAAAAAAAAAGTTTAGTGTCCTTCGTCTCTTGAAAAAAGGGAGGAGGTTTTTTTTAACCACACCCGTCGGGCCTCTTTTTCAAGATGACCGCCAGCTTTTTTGTTTAAATGGGCCCCACTTGGAATCAGGATAGGCTGGTATCAGCTTTTTAAGAGCTGATCTTTTCCTCCCAATCTTTGGAAAAGCGTTGTACTGGTAGTTTTCTTTGTTTTATAACTTGAAAAAGAATGGAGGGCACAAAAAAGGAAGCGGGCGGGGACACTAAACACTATTACTCTTTACTATTATTGTCATTGAGAAAGTACAGTTTTGTGTAAACAATTGCAAACTGGGTTTCTCTTTCTTGTTGCACAACCCCCTGGATTGATAATGACCATTAGGTCTGGTTCGCATTCACATTCATGTTCCCACTGATGACCCTTAGGCTTGGGTCATTATCAACATCCAGACTCCAGCCTGGTCTTAAATATAGTGATTACGAATGGCAAACCACATACCATATTTATTCTCTTATTGAAAATCCTGTCACAAGTAGTTCCACATTTTCCCTTACAGTTATAAACACGGAGTCTGTTTTACATTATAAATGAAGTGTACCGATACATGACTAGTCAAATATTTTCAGAGGGCTAATATGTATTTTATTGAGGGCTAGTACATGTAGATATATTTTAAAGGAATATTGCTCCACTAACCCTTGTCAAAGTTTTGTGATGTTGGATGGCAACCAATGAGAGAAAAACGGCTTGTATTCAACCTTCAAATGGTGTTGTAGTTACAGTGTCTTATAAAATACTGTAAGTTCTTTATTTTGTAAATAGGATAGTTTGCACAGAGGCTGAGACGTGGTCCAAGATCCACTGAATGTACTGGTAACGTCTCATCAATTCCGTACACTATGTGCATGCAGCCGCTTTTAGACAAGGATTAACTATTCAGAATAATGAATGTTTTGCATCGGGGTAATATACATCAATATTACTTTTTTGCTCTTCACTGACGTGAATTAACACGCACTGTATGCTTTACCACCTACTGTATGCTTTACCACCTGAGTGAAAGCTGGAAAATTCACTTGGGTGAGACTTGAACCCACAACCTCCAGCTTACTAGTGCAGAAGTCTAAACCACTCGACCACCTAGCTAATGGTGTCAGCTGGCCGGTCCGATTATGATGTACATTGCGGTGGGTACTGCGATGGGTATTCATACATGTACATATTATAATGAAGGGTTTGCATGGGGGTGACATACAGGGTGTCTCCCCCCAAAAAATGCAGCAAGCAGAGAAAGGGGCCCTGTGTCCTTGAAATATTGCATATTGGATTCTGGTGCTTGTATAATGTTTAACCTGGGATATTCAGCTTCCAAATACTGTTTATTTCATCTGTTTTACTTCTGTAAAACCAAAGATCACACATTGAATACAAACACTCGAAAACCAATTTGTGCCACTTTCATTGCAGTAGGATATGAACAGGTGCCTTTTGTTTGTCATGTCCTAACAATGTAAGAATGGCAAGTAATGAATAAAATAATAGTACATAATTAGTACGTAATAAATGAACGTAAGATCAAATGGAGTAAAAAGGAAAAGAAAACGAGATATGTGTTTGTGGGCAAATACAGAGCTGTTTAGCTTTTAAGTGGAAAGCTCTGTATTCAAGGTCAGAGTTCGAGTTTCATAAGAAATGGAATCATTACTTCAGATTTTGAGTATTACTACACATTGGTGTTTTACTTGTCAAAAGAATTTTCGTGTCTACAATTTTCTGTTCTTGAGATATAAATACAAAATCCAAAGATCGATTAAATCATATAAAATCATGCGATGACGTCATCAACACATGACTGCAACTTTGGCTAAACCTCTTTCTAAAATACTTGTGTCCCAAGTTTCAATTGTTCATTAGTTATAAACAAAAAGTGCAAAAGACTAACAACTTTAATTATCGGACGGACGCTAGAGGGCAGCAGAACACTTTCATGGTGTCAGCACAAACGCAGTGCATGGGTTGCCAGTCGCACGTGATTGGAAAAAAAAATTGGCAAATTTGTTGACATCACACTTCCCGTTTGGACTTTAGTCGAGTGCCGTGCAATCACGAAATGTGCAACAATGTGCGTAATACAATAGGACTCGGAGGCCTATGCGTGATTTATGTCTGTGGTGGCATGAGATATGAATAAAAGTTGTAAAAATTTAGTAAATCATATGAATAACGTAATGACGTCAGGAGCATGTGACTAAAATGCATCTTTTATTGTTGCAAACATATTGTTTGCTTTGTTGTATTGTATAAAATACATGTCACATGTTCACGATTAGTTGTTTTAATCTCCCGTAACACAAGACAGTATATAAAATTATTAATTACATTGTTTGCTTAGATGATTACAATCCCTTAGGCCAAACCAAAAAGCTTGCATTACAGTAATCAAACCTACATGGATTCTTCGGCACTGAAATTGCCAACCTTTAACTATTTATTGCAATATTTGTATTGTTTGTAAATAAATACAAAATGGAATAAAACTGACTATTCCTGCGAGTTATACTGTATGTCAATTCCACAAAGGGTGTGACACAAATGTAAATGCAGCCTAAAGGAACACTTGAAATGTATAATTGATTTCCATATGCTACTTTAACTTATTTTCCTCTAAAGTGACTAACACCCTCTAGAAAGTAATTACAGGTCATAAAAGTCAATGTGAGCAAATATAAGAAAATCTAAGCAATTTCTTAACAAAATACTGAGAATTTGTCAGACCATTCTCATAGAGTTTGTACACAGGGTGTTGAGTGAAAGTAGTATCGAAATCTTTCCCATTAATCTTAAATAACCGAGTGCAACCGTGCTTGTCATGTGTGACCATCATAGTCAGTTGAAATTACGAAAGAAATCAAAACCGCCACAAAATCTGAATATTGAGAACATCCTTCAAAATGCAAAAAGGGGGCAGTAACACTGGTCAAAGACATCATAAATGTGGCCCTCTGCACAGAACCTTTAAGGACAATGAGGCATAGTTACACTTATCACTTGCACCTCCAAAAATTATGATAAATGCATATTAAGCAGAGCAGTAAACTGTTTGAGCTCTCGCAAATTGAGGAAATGTTTGACCTAAACACAAATATACATGACAGTCCATTCCTTTATTATTTAATCCTTTTTCATCTGAATCATCAGCTTCAGGGAAGTATGTGATCTTCATCAATCGGAATATATTTGCGCAGTTTACCTTTTGTGCATTCTACATGCAGTTTTTTTTTACATATAAGCAAGGCACAAATTCCCATTATACTGTCTGGAGTGGAAAGGAGATCCATTCAGTAGATGACGTCATCATTAATGAACTCGATCCTCTTCTGTGTGGAGATGGCACATCGGGGTGTGCATGCAGGGCATGCATGCCTGGTAGTCATCTTTACATGTAGGCACATGCATCTTTGGTGGAGGCATCATGGCCTCTGTAACAGTTCACATCTGGAACGTGTTGTATCTGTCAAAGCTGTTGAATTATAATAACATTTTAATAGCAGCAGAGTATGCACTTAACGTCACACAAACACAGTAGGCCTGTCTTGAATACCTACATTAAGTGCGGAAAATTTAATTAAACCAACCATCCATTGCCTCTTTGTAACATTTGGGGGAAAATGGTAATCCATATAAGTATTACCCATGATCAGATGATATGCGTGGTCACATCAGTGGTCATGAGCTGATAGGCAGATAGGGGAATGGTGTAAAACAAGTATAGGAGTTGAGAAGGAAAGTGGAAGAAATAAACACACAGAAAACAACTTTGTAGGAGTTAGAATTCACTCAGGAAACTGTACAGCCGGCACTTGACACTCAATGCACATGCCACAAATCCTATAGGCCGTACGTACAGTATAGAACTTCTTTATAGAATGATTCCATATTGTCATTAAATAATACACGTTCGCCGAAATCTTCTGAATCCCACATAATCCTAGGTCTCGGCTACTAAGCAAACAAGTATGAGTATTCTTACTTCAACGGCATATTATTAAGGTTTATCCGGAAGGCAAGATTAATTCAGACAAACGTATGTTTGGCCAACCATACCTTTGACAATGATTCCAGATCCTCCCCATCCATGTGCATTTACATTTGGAATAGGCCTCCGCCTATGGCCTAGCTGGCTTTGCTTCTAAATTCCATGATGTGTTCATCCCTCCACATTCTTACACCTACCGCCGCAAGTGAGGAAGCAAATTTACATAACTATTGCATTCAACGTAAGCCAGGCCTGAACATGGTTTGCCCTCATGACTATGTGTACTTCGTAAAAGCGATGTAGCACCCTCTAGCATCATGCTCAGTGAATGGTGATTTTCCTTTTGGGGTTGTAGAAAGGTATGATACACATCGTCGTACACATACATGCATTTGCATGTACATGTACAAACACGGGTATAATGTACACGGGTATATGTGATGCGTTTTTCGTACGTCTACAACCTAATCAACATATAGTCGAAAGAATTTAGTCTCTACCATTTTCTGTTCTTGAGATATAAATAAAAGGTCCAAAAATCAAGTCAAATCACATAAAAATCATGTGATGACGTCATCAAAACTTTACTGCAAGTTTGTCTAAAACTCTTTGCGAAATACTTCTGTACAAAGTTTCAATAAAATCTGAGCTTTAATATTGGACTTATAGAACTCTTAAATTTGCACATTCAGTATGACTTCACGTGACATGTGATGACATCATCATGATGTAACTTTTTTTTTTAAATGTTTCTCCCGGGTCTAGTTCTCAGCTTAGTTTGGGGTTAGTTGAAGTCAATTTTGTGTACTTTTTGTCCATGAGAAAAAATAATTAACATTCAAAATTTAATAAAAATCAGTCGATGACGTCATCATGACATCATTTCAGATTTAACCTACTGGTATCATTGTCTACCTAACCACCAAGTTTCATAACGATCGGATGTTTGCTTATGTTTCTAAAAAAAATTTGTTTTATGACGTCACACTAATATCGTGAATTGTGGTATACTGCCATTACCTAACCAACATATTGTTGAAAGAATTTCGATTCTACCGTTTTTCTTTCATGAGATATAAATAACAAGTAAATTCTCATAAAATCGCATGATGACGTCATTAACACGGCACTGCAATTTTTGTCTATAACACGTCCCATAATACTTGTGTACTAAGTTTCAATTGAATCAGAGTTCTGGTTCTTGAGAAAAAGAGCTCTAAACTTTGCATTTTTGGAATGACATCACGTGACACATGATGAAGTCAGCGTTACGAAAATGACTTAGGACCAATGTGGGGTGGTGGTCTAACTATATATATGTCAAGTATGAAGTGAATCGGAAGCGAAACAGTTGCCAAAGTGCCACCTAGAAAAAAACATGTATAATCCTATGGGATTTTTGGTGGCAAAAAATATTTAAAAAATTAAGAAAATAGAATTAAGAAAAACAATAACTGTTTCGCAGAATGCGAAACAGCTAAAAAAAAACAAAAAAAGAACAAATCAAGCCAGCATTATGGAATTCGATCTTGCAAATATACTACTATCAACGGGAGTGAATAAAGCATCGCACAAATGAAAAAATCTCCCCCTACAAACAGTTCACGAAAAACATCAATCTACGGCGGCAACCTTCATGGAATAATGCCGATTCCTAAACACAAGGAAGGGGACATCACCGGCCTGTTCTTTGAATTTCTGCCTGCACAACCGGTTCTTCCATGCTATTCTTTTTCAACCATAAAGCTGCACTTCCAAAAGAACAAAGTAGTCTGTAACAAACTTATAGTCATGGTGGCAGCCACATTTCACTTCCCTTTGATTGGTAATCAAATAGCGACATGTATGATTACGCCCTTTCTCTATACACAAGCATCTATTTGGGACACCCTGTACATCAATATTAGTTTTTTGCCCTTCATCGATGTGAATTAACGCGCACTGTATGCTCAGTGTTTCACCACCTGCCTGAAAGCTGGAAAAAAATCACTCAGGTGGGACTCGAACCCACGACCTCCTGCTTACTAGTGCAGACATCTTAACCACTCAACCACCAAGCTAACAGTGTCAGAAGGATTAACTATGTTGTATCATCTTTTGAGAAACAATATTTGCTAGATTTTTATATCAGTCTATATTTTTTAGAATATGGTTTTCAACATCATCGAAACAATCTGGTGTTGCCTTTGCATAAACAGCAGAAACATTTGCATTCTTTTTTCTAAATCTAAACCACGTCCCTCTTAGGGAAAACATGACTGCATGCATGTAAGTATGCATTGTGCATATCACAGGGGTTGAATTTCAAGAAGTCTGGTAGAGCGCAGGACAGGTATGTTCACCCCAGTAGCACGGTGCACCACTTACATTATATACAATGTAGAACTTTCTGTTTTCATGCATGCACACTCGGTCATTTGACTGTCGCACACGTCGCCCGACACTATCCTGTTCATTTTCATTATTTTTTTTACAACAAAAAAATGGGAAACTTCGTGAAATGTCCAAAGAACATTAAATCTGAATGGGGAAACCATATTATGAATTCAGATTACATACAAATAAAAAGCCACTCTGAAAAAAGGAAGATATTATGATGAAAAAACAAGAAAGGATTTGAAACAAAATGTCCACACTCTTTAAAATTTCTCCTGTTTCCCAAAGATAGGAAATATACTGATGTACTGGTATGCATGAGACATTGATGAAAATCATGATACATTTTCAAGTGAAAGGAAATTGTACAGCTAAAGTCATAAGGAATTATCCAACGGTGGTTTTTGGTCATGAAACACTGTGACAGGGTATACCGTGCATATTCCTGTTGACACTTGGTGAATGCATGCAATGCAGGGCAACCTTGTACACAGGTCAAATTGTACATACTGTATATACACATGTAGCTACATGTACATACAGAAAAAAGTTATGACGGCCACTTATTTTCCTTGTAGTGACCTATAAGATATCAGCAACTCATTAATGTTTCTTAAAAGTCAAATTCAGCAGTGAAAATATTGAAACATTTTCTAAGAAAACAGAATTTTTCAAACATGTCTCGAGTGTTTGCTGAGGATGTCAAGTGGCAGCTGTGTACAGTATGTGATGGAAGGTGTGTTATAAAACGCATATGGACTGGCATAATTCGGCCAACAGTGCACATTTATGCACCCCTTGGGCCTGCAAGTGACCAGAGGAGGGTCCTATTTCTGGTCACTCCCAGATCCCTCAGGGTGCATAAACGTGCACTGTTGACGTCTTTGCCAGTCCATACATGTGTATAATGCGTGATCCCAAAAGTAAACTGACACAAAATCTGATATAGCTTAAATGTAGTATGGTTTTTCACACATGAGGAAATTGTGTTTTTTTATATTTTTACGCTTGTCTTGTAATAAAATTTCAGTTCAGTAAAATGTTTGAGTCACTATCCCTCACGTATGTTCATGCCCTCCACTTTGTTTGCGCGCATGTGCCAAAATTTCGCCCGGCTCAAGCTGGCCTGTGGAAAAGAAAAGGAGTATCAATTTTCATCCGTGAATATCATCAATATATTTTGAGTGAAATTCATGCCACAGGATCAAATTAAATGAGTTTTTTGCATTTTTAAAAATCAAAATTCAGAATTTCCAAGAAATTGCCATTTTATATCCTTGTCGACTTTCCAATTCCGTGCGTAGGCTTGTAAAAAGGGTCAATGGAAAACATAATTTTGGATGTGTTAGACCTCCAGTTTTCCCAAACATTACTGTATATTAATTTTATTTTTAAATGTATTATTCCGGTGGAATAATACATTTAAAAAAAATTTTTTTTTTACATCTTCTTAAAGCTCTGCACTCGGACACTAGAGCTAAGATCAGGGTCGGTAGGGACCTATCCCCCTCTTTTCTGACGTCATCTGGTGTCCGTCAGGGCTGTGTGCTTGCTCCAACCGTGTTTTGCACTGCCACGGACTCTATCCTAGCAGGATGTGAGGATTCACTTGGAATCAATGTGAGCGACACCAGGTTCACTAACCTCCTGTATGCTGATGATGCCGCTTGTTTTCTAGTCAAACTTGCTCGGGGAGCTCCTTACAACCTTTGAACGGGAGGCCAGCTATATCGGCCTTAAACCTTCATGGGCAGAGACCAAAGTACAGTCACTGTGGTCCCACACCAGCCCCTATTCCTCTAGGGCCCAATGTTAATGTCGACCCAGTTGATTCATTCTGTTATCTTGGATGCACAATTGACTCGTCAGGTCTCTGCAGTAAAGACATACTCCGTAGAATTGGCATTGCCAGTACCATCTTGGGACAATTGGACCGTCTCTGGAGGAGCAAAGCCAGTCTCTCGGTGAAACTCCGGTTTTACCATACGTGTGTTCTTTCTGCCCTCCTCTATGGGTCTGAAACCTGGACGCTCCTAAAGACAGAACAACAGCGCATCCAAGCTTTTCACATGCAATGTCAGCGCCGCATCCTTGGAGTCAGATGGTTCGACTTCATCCCCAACACAACCATCCAGCAGTGCACTGGGCTTGGTAGCATTTTGACAGAGATCTCAGGGAGACGGCACACCCTTTTTGGCCATGTCCGACGTCTCCTGCCCCTGCTTGCCTTGCTCTCGACATCACTGTCCAATTCCATCATGGGCAGCAGCCTGCATCCTGGAGGAGGCCTTGTGGTCGTCCCCGGCTCACCTGGCTTAACCACTACCAGCCGGGGACTCCGAAATCGGAGCCGTATGGTTTATATGTGTGGCCGGGGTCTCCGAACTCGGACAAAGGAAACAGGGCCCTGTGACAAAAGACCGTACTCCGAACAAAAGACCAGGCTGCTGGGCATGACCGGCATTTTTCACTCTCAAAAGTGGTGATAATCCAGCGTTAGTTTGAAACCGTATACCAGGGTTTGGGGTATTTAGAGCAAGCGGATTACCACCGGGGACAAAAGCTCTCCACCACCGCAGCGATGAGCCACACAGCGCCGCTGCATGCTAATCTGGCCCCTATTGAAAAGAGGTCAGCAGTGCACTGAGCCAGGTTCGTGAACAAAACACAGTTGTATA